>CAOKZL010001477.1:0-383926 GCA_948472985.1 Iguana delicatissima | reverse complement strand
TGCCTGGGATTGGTCTGCTTTTGGGCCCCCGGCAGAGAGAGGCCGAGGGATTGGAGGAGCGGGACGTGGCTCCCTGGTTGCCACGGGCAACGGGTGGCAAACTCGGCCTAGGCCTGCCCTGCGGACTCAGGGCCCTTTCTGCCCCAGGCACTGCGGACGGGGCCGGGCGTCCTCTCACGGCGGCCGCCTGCGCCTTGGAGCGGGCGAGGAGCGGACTACTTACCGGAGATCCGCACCTCAGTCGCGCCGTGACGGCTCCAAGTGCTCCTCCAGCGTGTTTTTGAAAGACCGGAAAAGGTGGGCCTTCATTTTCCTGGAAGGCGCCATGGCGCTCCTGCTCCCTTGTGCAGATTGGCAGGCTCCCACCAGTGCGAGGGCGGGCTTTAGGCGTGGCGAGCTTCAGCGGTTGGTTGGGACCCACGACCAACGGGAAGCCGCCATTTTGGAAACTGGAAGCCGCCATTTGGGGAAGCCAGAAGCCGCCATTTGGGAAGCCGGAGCGGTGCGGATCTGTACGGGCCTCGGCCAAGGAGGGGCTTCGGGGACAGTCCACATTGCTCCGGACCCCAGAAGAAGCGGCTGGTGACGGCACGGAGCGGTTCCCTCGCCGCGTGCGGAAAGGGCCTCGTAAGCGCCATCAGGCCGAGCGGTCAGGGCGGCGCTTTTCGGAACAAACCGTCCTCACGCGTTGCCCACAGTTGCACTGTTGGTGGCTCTTGTCTATTTTGATTTTTTTTAAAAAATAACAACTGAAGTGTATTGATTGTGCCACCACACAACGAGAATGACTTTCCAGCCTGCTTGGTCCTGCTGAGTGGCCATGTTAAGGGGGGGGGGGTTCTGAATGCTGCAGTCTGGAAAAGTAACTTTTCCAGGTTCTACAGTAGCCCAGCTTTCCCTAACCTGGTGCTTGCAGATAGGTCGGCTTGCTCTCTCCCTCTTCTCCCCCGAGTACGGACATCAGCCGTTTTGGCCGGGGAGGATGGGACTTGTGGCTCAGGGCACCTGGGGGGCAGCAGGCTGGGAGAGGCTGGCATTTGGGGGGAGCATCTTGAGCATCGGTCCAAAGGGTGCATCTACATGCTGGGTTTGTGCGAAGAAGAGGCTCATGAGGAATCCCTGGGCTGCTGTAGAACTTTTTCTCTTCTTCCTTTTAATAGATGCTTTGACATGCTTTTAATATTATTGACAATTCAGTTAATACGAATGGCAACTTCTCATTGAGGCTTATCTGTCTTGTACTGGTTTTGCTTTGCAAACTACAAAAACAGAAGGAAAAGGTCTGTTTCCAAGCCATCTTTAGCTTGTTAATTCTCTGCATGGCTTTGTCAGAAATTAGACCTTGATTTTTGGTATGTGTGGGAGTGTGGGATTAATAATAATTTCAGCACCTAAGTTCTTTTTGTGGCTGTGCATACTTATGATCAAAGAACTGATCCATTCTTCCCTTTGCTTGCATTACAGAGGGTTGTTCGTTAGCTGGTTGGCCTGTTAGCACAGGATGTTTCCTGATTTGTATCTAACAGTTTATACTTTTGGTCAAGTTTTCCTCTCCCGCTGTAACACGTTGTTTGTTCTGTTTTCTTTCCCCTTTCCTCCTTAATCTTGTAATCTAATGATATACAAGGGTTCTGTGAATGTGTGATATTTCTCCTGTTTTAATACTTCTACCTATTGATAGTGCTTTTATATAAATGCTAACAGAACATAAGATAATAAATGTAAGTTTCTTCTCAAATATATAATATGTGACTGCCTTGAATATTTATATAAAATATGTGAATGCCTTGGAGATAGATAGATATATTCCATTGACACTAATTGTATTTTTTAGCTTTTTAAAAAATATTCAAAATTCTCAGCTTCCAGATTTTATGTAGATCTGGACAAACTTTGTATTCCAGTTTGTTTGCCTTTTGATCCTCCGTTTGTGCTTCCTTGTCCTGGGGGCTATGTGTAAGACCTGAGCATGGTCTTGGGGCTCATGGAGGTCTCTCTTTCATAGGACTGCCATACCTGGAAGCAAAGAGCATTAAATTCCCCTCTGGGGCAGCCAGTACCTCACATGCTGTTGGTGGGGCAATGATAAAGGAAGATTTTCCACCGTGTATGTCCCACGGGGGACTCCACCGAAATGCTGGCTTCCTGAGGCTCTGCAGAACTGCAGTGGGGCAGGAAAAAGCAATGGCTTCACACTTCCTTGGGAAGAGCTTCCTGAGGGTAAGAGCAGTTTGACAGCGGAATGCGCTGCTGCCTCCACGGAGTGTGGCGGAGTTTCCTCCTTTGGAGACTGGATGGCCGTGTGTCAAAGGGTTGAGGGTCTCTTCCTGTATGGCAGAATGGGGTTGGGCTGGGTGGCGCTTCTCGCCTATGACCGTACGCGACTCCCTGTGGCAAGGTACCCTTGGGCAGGGACTCTGCCGCCTCCCGCGGTTGCTGGGACAACTCACAGCAATTATTTTGGTGTGGGGTGGGATCCCATCTTCATTGGGAGGCAGCCTCTCCCCACAACTTTGCCTTCAGTTCTGCAGCGGCTGACACGTCCCCCCCTTTGAAGGGGACTCAGCCCCCTCCTCAAGGCCCAGAAGGGAGCCTACAGATGGGGGCAACCTCGAATCCAGCAGCAGCAGCATCCAGGCAGGCGGATGCCCTGCTGCCTTGGCGTAAGGGCCGCCCTCGCTCCCTCTGGCCTCTCAGCCGCCGTGTTCTCCCCCTTTCCTTTAGCCAAAACATCCACCCCTCGGCCTGGAGGAGGAACCCCAGCCTTGCCCTGCCGAAATCGAAGCAGCCGGGTGAGGAGGAGGAGGAGCGCCAACGGGCCCGTCGGGACCGAGTAAGGACTTCTGGAGCCAACGAGGGTCTCGCCTCCCCCGAGTCTTCGGGCCTCTTTCGCCCGTTCCGGAAAGCCTTTGCATCATGTCAGCAGGCACTCTTGCCGAGATGGAAAGCCTCCGCAACTGGACTCGGGAAGCCGGAGGAAGGCGGCCTTTCCGTCCACCGGACTCGGCCGCCCAAGCCAGGGCCCCCGTGGCAGGAGCCGCTCTCTGGAACCAGAGCTAACAGAATGACGGATCAGGTGCTGGGACATCCGACCGAGATGTTACCCTAATTTATTTGCCTTTTTTTGAAAAGTTCTTCCTGAGGTTCAAGTGGAATCTCCTTTCCTGCAGCTTGAATCCATTGCTCCTTGTCCTAGTCTCTGGAGTGGTAGAGAACAAGCCCGCTCTGTCCTCAACATGACATCCCTTCAAATATTTAAACATGGTTCTCATGTCCCCTCTTAACCTTCTCTTCTGCAGACTAAACATCCCTAACTCCCTAAGGTGTTCTTCATAGGGCTTCATGGCTTCCAGACCCTCCACCATTTTGGTCACCCTCCTCTGGACACGCTCCAACTTGTCCATATCCTTCTAGAAATGAGGTTCCCAGAACTGGACACAGTATTATTCCAGATGAGGTCTAACCAAAGCAGAACAGAGTGGTACCATTACCTCCCTCAGTCTAGACACCATACCCCTCTTGATGGGGCCAAGAATCGCGTTGGCTTTCTTGGCTGCCGCGTCACACTGCTGACTCATGTTCAGCTTGTGATCTACCAAGACTCCTGGATCCCTTTCACACGGACTGCTATCCAGCCACACGTCTTGCCTTCCTTGTGCACAGAAGATAAACCGACACGGCTCACGCTCTCCTTTTCTGTACAATTTCCATTTATTTGTCCCCGTTCACCTCGCAAAAAAGCAGCAGTAACCCACTAAAAAACCTGAGCAAATCAGATCCTCATCTGTATTGAGAGCCCCCCCATCCCACCCTGAGAAACAGGAAGAAGTTTTGCCTTAAAGCAAGAAAAGCGTATTAAAAAAAAAAGAAAAAGATGCACAGAAAGTTTCTAGATTACATTAAGTTTCAACCAATCAATCGTTCTGCCTAAATGGTAGCCAGTTGTCCACAAAGATTTTGGGGATGAGGAGAGAGCGTCACCTCCAGGGATGTGTCGGTGCATTTGCGCCTTCTGTTTTTGGGAATTGGTCTCTCCACCTCGACCAGGAGAGAAAAAGAAAAATAAGTGTATAAAAGGGCCGGGGAAGCCTCACAGTGGCGAAAACAGGGCGTTCTCCACTTCTGGCGATGTCAATTTCGAGTGGAACGAGGGGAGGGCAACTCCAAAATCTGAGAACGAGAAAAGAGCAAGAGATGAAAAGACCGAGAACTTGGAACCCCCGGATTCAAAACTGAAGGAAGAGCCATTTACCCCAGCCCCACATTCTGGTCCAAAAAATATTCCGGTAATTCTGAAGATGACAAAAGCGGTATCAACTTTCATCAGGCAAAAATGGTGCACTTATATTGTTGACTGATGCTTCTTTACATATTACTATTACATGAACATTAATATTATCGATAATACCATTATATATAAACGATTTTCCCTTTTTTTCGTTATTACTTACTTAAAATGAGAAACTGCAATCACAGCAAAAACTTACTCCAACTTAGACTTTTCTTTATTTAAGGAGTTTAAGGTTTTCGACCAAAGCAAGCTTACCAAGTTTGGGTAAGTGGGAAGGGAAGAAGATGATTGATATATATATATAATTATGTATATAATTATACAATTATATTATATATCAATATATTATTGATATATATCAATTATATTATTATATGTATATAATTATGTATATAATTATACAATTATATTATATATCAATATATTATTGATTTAATTCTTTTTATATATGCATGTATGTAAATTGTTGATATAGTTATAAGCGTCAATTTTAAGGCGAGAAATTAAGTCTATAACTTATTTGAAAGTTCCTGAAAGTATCCCTAAGATTTATATTTGATGATTTCATGAGGTTGGTTATTTTTTTTTTTTATGTTCCATAAATATTGTAATTTGTGTAACCCAACACGGAAAGTCTCTCTGCATTGTTTTTATTTTTAAGACGCATCCAGTAATATAGCAATCAATCAAAACTACAGATGTAAGCATTGTTTAAACCGGGATTTTCCAAACGCAAAATGGCAACTAAAAGTAGTTAAGACTCCGTATAAAGCAAAGATGGTAAACAAGAACCTAATAAAGTTTTCTCCTTTTATGTGAGCTGGGGAGCTTTTTATTTATCTACCTGTTTAAACAGGTTTTTATAATTTTATATGTGTTAAATTGTTTTAAATTTTTTTAACTTAGTTTTGGAAGCCACCTCGCATCCGATTCTCTGAGAAATGGCGGCATACAAATATAAAAAATAAATATAATAATAAATAAATAAACCACAGACAAGGTGCTCTCTCCGCATAAAAACATACTTATTTAAGGGTCTGATCACAGACCCAATTGCAAACCGCTGCATGCAGTTTATATTTTTCCCCTGAAGATCTTTCTTTCTTTATTATTTTTTATACAAAATGTATATTTAAAACAATTTCTCCATCATAGATTTATGTATATACATGAAAGATTACTATATTTTTTTATCTTCCTACACTTCTACCTAAAATCTTAGTATTTTCATAAATGTTACGATTTATTTACGTACTTCTATAATTGTCCTTTACTAACATTTGTTCCAGATCCTTATATTCTAGATATTCTATTAAATAACATTAGTACTTTAATACCTATTTTCTTAACACCCATTATGATATAATATCATTCTTGAATTTTTTTATATATATTTACTGTATTTTAACATTTTTTTCAATCTATTTGTTGGAGATAGTTTTCTATTGGAGCCCACTTGTTTTTCATATTTTTTTCTGTTTGGTTTCTTAATTTTTGTGACAGAACATCTGCTATTTTCATGTCCTGCATATTGTGTAGCCATTGCTCCATTCCCTCTATTATATTTAATAAGTAAATTTCTGGAGTCATACCAAATTGAGCGTGGAGGATTTTTTCTGTCTTTTGGTGTATTTCTTTCCAATATTTTCGTGTCTTTGGGCAGGTCCACCACATATGATGGGTTGTGCCATTCTGAGTGCCGCATTTCCATTGTCCTGAAATTTTCTCGATGGTGCAACTTTTCCCAGGACTTGCCGTCCGGGAGCCAAGCAGCCCCAAGCTGGAAGCCGAGGAGGGCTCTGTCGCGCCCTTTCCCTTTTCCGGAGAGTTTCTCTGCTCCCGGTACTCACCCATTTCGCCATCCAGGCGGCCGGGCGGGGAGGGGTTCTTGCGGTGGTCTTCGGTGTGCTGAGTCATCTCCTCCCGGGAGGCCGTGGAGTAGGGGCACTGCAGGCAATTGTAGCGGCCCCGCGTGTGTTCCCACACGATCCGGCTGTTGGCGGAGTGTCCTGGGAAGGAAAAGCACAGGCAGGGACTCACCGGAGGAGCAGAAGCACTTACGCGTCGGAACTTCACGCTTCCCTTTAGGAGAAAGATTTGCTGGCATCATAGAATCATAGAAATGTAGAGTTGGGGGAGACCCCCGGGGCCATCCAGTCCAACCCCCTGCCATGCAGGACACCCATCAAAGCATTCCCAATGGATGGACATCCAGCCTCTCCTTAAAAAACTCCAAAGAAGGAGGAGTCTCCACCACACTCCATGGATGCAGCCGCAGATTCCACTGCCGGGCAGCCCTGACCGTCAGGAAGTTCTTCCTGAGGTTCAGGTGGAATCCCCTTTCCTGCAGCTTGGATCCATTGCTCCTTGTCCTGGTCCCTGGAGCAGGAGAAAACAAGCCCTCTCCCTCCTCTACATGGCATCCCTTCAAATATTTAAACATGGCTCTCATGTCCCCTCTCAACCTTCTCTTCTGCAGACTAAACATCCCCAGCCCTCTAAGTCTATCCTCACAGGGCTTCATGGCTTCCAGGCCCCTCACCATTTTGGTCGCCCTTCTCTGGACTTGCTCCAGCTTGACCAGGTCCTTCTTGAATTGGGGTGCCCAGAACTGGACACAGGATTCAAGATGGGGTCTAACCAAAGCAGAGTAGAGTGGTACCGGTACCTCCCTCGATCTAGACACCATACTCCTGTTGATGCAGCCGAGAATTGCATTGGCTTTCTTGGCTGCTGCATCACACTGCTGACTCAGGTTCAGCTTGTGGTCTATGAAGACTCCCAGTTCCCTTTCACATGTACTGCTATCCAGCCATGTGTCCACCATCCTATATTTCTGTCTTCCATTTTTTCTACCTAAGTGTAGGACCTTACACTTCTCTCTGTTGAATTTCAAAGCTCTGTACCACTTTTAAGAGAGCAATGGATTTATTTTAGCTTGGTTTCACAGATTGCAATTTTCCTTTTCTGACACAGTGAGGAGAATATGCAGCACCAGGCACAGCAGGCAGAGAGAAACCAAAATGGGGTGCAGAAAAATGCCACTGCATTGCTGATGCGGGCAGCCAAAGACCTTCCCCCCACAGGTGAGTGTGACAGACAATACATCAGTGTCTGTGATCCAATACCAATATTTGCTCACCTTAAACAAAAGACTGTGTGATGCTTTACTCCCCAACACAGAGCAGCAGAGGAGTCAAGTTAATTGGCTTCCTTTACTCCTCCTCTCTTCCCTGCCTAGGCAATCATAGAATCCTAGAGTTGGAAGAGATCCCCGGGGTCATCCAGTCCAACCCCTTGCTATGCAGGAACACCCATAACAAAGCATTCCCAACAGATGGCCATCCAGCCTCTGCTTAAAAATCTCTAAAGAATGAAGAGACTCCACCACACTCCATTCAGGCAGCAGATTCCACTGCTGGACAGCTCTGGCCATCAGGAAGTTCTTCCTGAGGTTCAGATGGGATCTTTTAGTGTGGTTCGAATCCACTGCTCCGTGTCCTCATCTCTGGCGCAGCAAAAAACAAGCTTGCTCCATCTTCAACATGACATCCTTTCCAATATTTAAATATGGCTCTCAAGTCCCCTCTTAACCTTCTTTTCTGCAGACTTCAACATGACACCCAAGCCTTCCTCCCGGGACCAGGGTTAGATCCTGCATTTTTTGCTCTCTATGCAGAATAAAATCTAATCTTTCCTGGACTTGCATTCCCCAGGAGGACAGCACTGGAAGCCTGAGGGCCGGGGACTGTGCCATTGTCCCTTGACTCGGAAAGCACTGTGCACGGTGATGGCACTATAGAAATCCCCAATAATAGTAAAATAATAGGATTCCCAGCCGTGAAACCATGGCTCCAGCCAGCCAGCCAGCCAGCCACCAGGCATCCAAAACTTTGAGAATCTTTTTCCATAGGGAACTCAAGGGAGTTACGGAGGCTTGCTTGGGACTATGCACTCCTTGCAAAGTTGGCTTGGCAAACTTTTTTCCCCTTTGCAAGCAGCATCTCTGCGGGGCCCGAAATGAGCCTCTGCAATTTTCTCGTGTCCCCTACAGGAAGAAGACTGTTTTTCTGCTTTCCTTTAAATAAAAAAAAGATTAAAAAATATTGTGTAAAATAACCTCCAGGCTATGTGTATACGATATGCGTGAAATATAAATTAATTTGGTGTCTAGCCTTGGGTCCCATCTCCAAGATCTCTCGCAAATACTACGCAAATATTCTAAAGTCCAAAAAAAAATCCAAAATTCAAAACACCTCTCGACATTTTAGATAAGGGATATATAACCTGTCCTGATTTTCACACAGAAACTGTTGGCCTGCCAGAGAACACTCAGAACAAAAGAGGGTCTAGGTATATGATTGTCTATTATTACATTGTATGAATAGTTTTAGCCAGATTTTGGAAATGTCCAGAAACCCCGAAACTTGAAATTTTCGACATGATGGAAATAGATTTACTTTCAGAACATATGAAGAGGAAGTTGGGTACGGCATTGGAAGAACAGCAACCTGTTAAAAACTTCCTCAAACAGAAATGGCACGATGTTATAATAGAGTAAATTCTACGATTATTTTGTTAAATGACCAGATTTAAAATATTGGGTAATTAGATAATCCATCACATGCTTATATGTTGATTATATGTTGCATCTCTATCTTTAACATGAGGAAGACAAAGATATATAATTAGAAAACTTTAGGAAACAGTGAGAAGGTTGAATCTCATATTTTAGTAGTAAATGGGGAGAATCTTCTGTTATTGCTTTTAAAGAATGACTTAGACTTGGAGGTAATTTTCTATTGGAGCCCATTCGTTTTTTTATACTTTCTTCTGTTTCATTTCTTAATTTTTTGTGATAGAACATCTGCTATTTTCATATCCTGTACACTTTGTAGCCATTGCTCGATTTTGGGAACATCTTCATTTTTCCAAAGTTTTGCAAATTCTGTTCCTGCAGCTGTTACCGTATATAGCATAATGCTCCAGTTTATTCTTTTGTTTTTAATTAAATATTTTCATTAAATATTTTATTATTTAAATATTTAAATATATATACATATATATTATATTGAATATAATATTAAATGTATATATTATATAATGAATATATTTATTATATATTATATATTAATATAATATATATATATATATTAATACAATATATATTAATACAGTATATATATATAAATACAATATGTAATATATATTGTATATAATATATATATAATATTACTATTATTTATATATGTTATATATAATATTAAATATTAAATATAATATTATATATATAATATTTTATATATATATATATATATATATATATTTTCTATATATACATTAAATATATATAAATTAAAAAAAAAAGAACAGAAAAGGGTGGTTGCTCACCTTGGCTTTTCTTCCACACGGCATTGGAAACGGGGAGACCCTGTCCCGGCAGGAAAGGCCGGAGGCGGTTTTGCACGGCGGCCTGAGGTAGTGCATAGCCTGGGGGTTGCATATAGGGCAGGAAAGGTCCCGGGACAGAAGGGTGGGATGGTCCGGAGAATCTGGCCAGGGTGGGTGGCCCGAAAAGCGATTGCTCCAGCAGAGGGTACGGGGGAGCGGCCGGCGACAAGAGCGACCCTGATTCCGAGGACCCGCCGTGAAGGTCAGGCGGCAACGGGTCGGGGGCCGGCACGTCTTCCGCTTTGCCGGGGGGGATGGCTTCCTTCTTGATGTGTTGGATGACGCTCTGGAGCTTTGGGAGCTCCTCCAGCACCTTCCCCGGGAGCTCCTTTTCCAGGCCGGCGGCGGGCGCCAGGGCGGGTTTCTCTGCCGCCGGGGCCGGGGCGTGCCTGCTGGCAGCCGTGTCGGAGCAGCTGTGGAGGTGCTTGAAGAGGGAGCGGTGCGTCCGGAAGCGGGACATGCAGTTCTCGCACCTGAGGAGGACCAGGCGGTGGGAAGAGGAGGAAGAGGAGGAGGAGAAGGGTCAATTACAAATCTTTAACAGCTCTGCTCACCCGCCTTGTGATGGCGGGGAAGGGAAAACGCAACCGACAGCACACAGAAGATCTGCTGATGACAGAGAGTGAGGATGAAGACTTCCCCAGCTGCTCCCCCAGGCCAGAGTCCAAAAAATCATAGAATCACAGAATAGTGGATTTGGAAGAGACCCCGGGGCCATCCAGTCCAACCCCCTGCTATGCAGGAACACCCATCAAAGCCCTCCCGCCTCCGCTTAAAAACCTCCAAAGAAGGAGACTCCACTGCACTCCATGGAGGCAGCAGCAGATTCCACTGCCGGACAGCTCTGTCAGGCAGTCCTTCCTAATGGTTTTCCATAAGTTATTCTGGTTTTAAGATGAGAATTTGGGAAGAAGGAAGTATGGTGGAATCTCCTTCTTTGAAGGTTTTTCCACAGAGGCCGTCTGCCAAAGGGAAGGTTTGGATTGTGCATTCCTGCATGGAGAAGAAGGGGGTTGGACTGAATGGCCCCTGGGGGTCTCCTCCCAATCTAGGATTCTACGATAGTCTATGACTCCCCCGCTGTGGTGTGCCAGCCCCATGGCCATTCTGTGGCCGGAGGAGAGCGGAGCAGAGCAGAGAAACGTCACTCTGTGTCTCTACATTCAGAAACAGAAATGGGGCATCATTCGTCTAGCCTTCCAGAAGACCTGTGTCCAGTTCTGGGCACCTCATTTCAGGAAGGATGTCGACAAGCTGGAGCGTGTCCAGAGGAGGGCGACCAAAATGGCGAAGGGTCTGGGAGCCATGAAGCCCTATGAGGAGAGGCTGAGGGAGCTGGGGATGTCTAGACTGCAGAAGAGAAGGTTAAGAGGGGACATGAGAGCCATGTTTAAATATCTGAAGGGATGTCATGTTGAGGAGGGAGCGGGCTTGTTTTCTGCTGCTCCAGAGACCAGGACACGGAGCAATGGATTCAAGCTGCAGGAAAGGAGATTCCACCTGAGCCTCAGGAAGAACTTCCCGACGGTCAGGGCCGTCCGGCAGTGGAATCTGCTGCTTCTGTAGAGTGTGGTGGAGTCTCCTCCTCCTTTGGAGGTTTTTAAGCAGAGGCTGGATGGCCTTCTGTTGGGAATGCTTTGATGGGTGTTCCTGCATAGCAGGGGGTTGGACTCGATGGCCCTGGGGCTCTCTTCCAACTCTAGGATCCTATGATTCTGTCTTGGTGGAAGATCTCCTTGTGTTTTGCCGACAGCCAAAACCTTCTCTGGCCACCCCGCCTTCTCCACCAGCCACAGAAGGGCCAGCAGGGGCTGCTGATGCACTGTGGCGGTGAGTCCCAAAGGTGAAGACGTGGAAGGTGTAGCAGGAATTCACACCCTCCACCAGACCAGGGAGGGTCTGGACACTTTAACTCAGGTGGTGGGCAAACTGCAGCCCCTGAAACAACGGCAGCTCCCGACAGCACGATAAAGAGAGATGGGGAGCAAAGAAGGGATGGCTGCAGACAGCCCAGCAAAGGGGTTTCTTAAAGGCGCTGCCCGTCGTTTCAGAAGGAAGCTAATGAGCCAGGAGGGGCTTACTTGAAGTAACGGTTGGGCTTGTAGTGCACCTTCACGTGGCTCATCAGGGTTTGCATGTCCGGGAACGATTCGGCGCAGCCCAGAGTCGAACAGCGGAAGGTCTTTCCTAGGAGAGAAGCAAAAGGGACCTTCAGACGGCAGACAAAAGTCACCGGCTCCTGGCACGGGGCGTCCGGATTCCCCGGCTCCTGCAACAGGACAAAGCCAACCATACCCATCGCTGTGCGTCTGTGAGTGTTTTTTTTCCCCCTGACCCACAGTAACAGAATTTAGGATTGCTCGGCAAGTCAGATAGGGCCAGTGGGAAAGGGACGACGCACCATGCATAATTAAACAGAGCTTTAAACATGCTTTGAAAGAGATGGCATCACAACACCCAGAATCCCCCAGCACCGGCCATCCTGATTGAGGCATTCTGGGACTTGTAGTCCCTCCCCAAATTGTGTGTGGTTCCCCCCCTTCCCTCCCAAGCTCTGTCATAAAGCTTGCGGCGTTTTATTCCTGCAAAACCCGACGCTCAACAAAAGTGGGGACGGCGTTAAAGCGGAACGAGAGGAGGGGGAATTGAGGGTCCCTGCTGGTTGGGTAGAGCCTCGACGGCCAGTTTCTGGAGACCGTGCTCTGCTTGCAAGCTTGCTACCGGCATCATGCAGCTGGTCCTTCTTCGAAATTCCCTGCTGGGATTTGGAACAAGGACAGCAAGGTCTTTCCTTTTGAGGTGGGAGGGATTTGACCCCCCGGAATCCCCCAGTGATATTCTGCAAGTGTCAGGTAGGCTCCGAAAAAGACAGGCTCACCCTCCAGAGACTGGGTGGGACGGTAGTGGACGCGCATGTGGTCCAAGAGCTCCGTCATGGTGCGGCAGGCCAGCCGGCAACCGTCCCCCGTGCACTGGTAACGTTTCCCTGGAACGAGGAGACGAAGAAGCAGAAACGGTTTTGTCCTCCCGGCTCAAATGAGGTTTCCCCGGCTCCCCTGGGGGGACAGGATCGGGGTTCAAGACCACCCTAGCACACTGGAGACCGAAGCCCTGGCTTACACTTACCAGGGCTAGGTCTGTGCTTTGGGAGCCGCAGGTCCTGGTTTCGAATCCCGCTCCCTCCACTTGGCTGGGTCTGGCTGCCTGGATTGTTAGAACCTGAGAGGAAAGAAAAGCAAGGAGGAAGAAAGGGGGAACCACCTTGAAGGCAGAGATTTGAAAACGTGGCTGGTGTCAAGGTGGAGAGAGTTTCACTTGGGAGGGCACTTCTGTGGGCAGGATGGAGGGACAGGGATGCTGTACCCCTGGCTCCCATCTTGGGCCATGTCTCGCGCTATGATTCCACTTTCAACATCCTATGGAATCCTGGGGTTTCCAGTTCAGGGAGGGGCCTGCCTTGCTGGGAGCACCCCAGCAAATGGCCATCCAGCCACTGTTTAAAAACCTCCAGAGGATGTGACTCCACCACACTCCCAGGCAGCAGATTCCACTGCCGGACAGCTCTGACCATCAGGAAGCTCTCCCGGATGTTTAGGTGAAATTGCTCCGTGTCCTAGTTTCTGGAGAAGCAGAAAACAAGCTTGCTCCATCTTCAATGCAGACCAAACATCCCCCACTCCCTAAGCCGCTCCTCGGAGGGCTTCATGGCTTCCAGACCCTCCACCATTTTTGATCACCCTCCTCTGGACACGCTCCGGCTTGTCCATCTCCTCCTTGAATTGAGGTGCCCAGAACTGGACACAGGAGTCCAGATGAG
The DNA here is from genome assembly GCA_948472985.1 of Iguana delicatissima. Lineage (NCBI taxonomy): Eukaryota > Metazoa > Chordata > Lepidosauria > Squamata > Iguanidae > Iguana > Iguana delicatissima. Next base: position 370,367 of record CAOKZL010001477.1, on the reverse strand, counting down.
GTCTGACCAAAGCAGACCAAAGTATTCTTACCAGTGGCTTCTCCTTTCTTCGCTGAGCTTGTGATGTTGCCTTATGCGCCGTCTGTTGCTCAGTGAGCAGCCCCCTTCGCAAGAGCAAAGCCCCTGACCCAGGCCCCCTCCACCCTCTTGAGCCATATTTACCACCCAAGGACGGCCTCGGGGACACCTCCGTGGGTGGCGGCGGCAGCTCCTCCTTCTCGGTTTTGCCTCGAACGCGAGTGGGGGACGCCTTGGGCTCAGGACACGGAAGCTCCGCGTCCGAACAGTCCGCAGACATTGCCGACACCGTGGCAGGCATCTTCTCCTGGAGAGAAAAGAGGAGGGGAAAAATACTTTTCGTCAGACAGAGAGAACAGCTTTTGCCTCTCGGTCTTCCTGCCTGGAAAATGGGTACCTTAAAAGGGCGCTAAGAAAAGTTTCTTACATCACCAAAACTCTACCGACTAAATATGACATAAGAGCCGGACCTGAATTTGGCTGGAAAGCACTGGAGAAGAATGCTGTGCCCGATCACTGCGGCCAGAATAAAATTCGGAAAAAGACGGAGAAAAGAGTGACGCTCCGGAATTAGAGGAGTGGCAACAGGAATTGCTAGAAATGAAAACTGTGGATATACTAACACATATAATCAACAGGAAAGAGGAGGGGGAAAAAATTAAGAATAAGTGGGCCCTGGTGGTAGAAAGTCTTTTAGGACCAGAGTAGCAACGGAAAGATAAAATAACAGAAATAAATAAATAAATAAACAAATAAACAAACAAATAAACAAATACAGAATAAATGGATCGCAAAATCCGTAGAAACTTACTAGATATATATATATGTATGTATAAATAGATACATGTATATGAATTAAATATAAATATATACACACACATCCCAAAAATCTATGTGTGCTAATTGATAAAACAATCTGAAACACTAAACGATATCTAACAATGACTCAGGAGTTATCAGGATCAAAATATGACAGATATTAATATAGATTTATAGATAATGGGTGCAAGAATAAATTATTTAGGAATCCAAGATGGGAAAGGAAGGGTTGGAGAGCCTTTTTTCCAAAAAAAAGACGTGACATATAAAAGCGTGATTTATTTGGAAATCTTATTGTCATCGTTAAAAATCCACTGGATTACACTGATATTTGTACAATATGGAGCGCTATGACACAGTTGTAAATACTTATGTATCACTATTTGGATTGGAAAGTGTGCTTTTTTGCTTGTTTTTTTCTTTTTATGTTCGGTATGTTGTTCTTGTTTTTTTTACTTTCAATAAAAATAAAAATAAAATTTGACTTTCAGTAAAAATAAATATACACACACACACACACACACATATATATTTTTATATATACACACAGATATATATATATAAAAGTGTGCTCAGGAAATCAATTGCTACTCTAAGAAGGTGCATTGCATTGCCTCTGCTGTACCATTCCCTATCTGATCCAAGCAAATTATTTATTATTTATATTTGTTTATTGTTTATTATATTTGTTCTCTTTGCAAAGCTTTGTTCTCCTCCGGTCCCCAGTCTTCCAGTCGCGGGGCTTGCCGTCCCTGTTCATATTCCGGCCTCCTCTTTTGGGGGAAAAAAGAGAAAAAAAGAAGAGGGGACGAGCCACAGAAATGCAAATATCCGAATTGCCCTTTGCAGGAAAAAGCACCGATGAGTGGATGTTGAATTAAAATGTTTTCACCCAACAATTCCTCTTAAAAGAGGCGCATCCTTCGATCCGTTTCAGCTGCAGGAGTGGGGAGGGGGAGACGGGAAAGGGAGAGAAAAAGAGCAAGGCGGCGAATTTTTTAAAACCCCCCAGAAAGCTTTGATCGATTCCTGAATCCGAGACAAAAGAGGCGAGCAAAGAAAGGCCTCGTGCACCAATTCCTCCTGCGAGGGGGTCGGAGGAGGGATAAATCGAAGGTCCCAGATGGGATGCCAAGGGGCAATCCCCCCTACTGGGGAGCCACATAAAGGCAAGAAAATAGGGCAACTCCCCACAAATTAGGGGAGGACATCCTCCCTTTCCATCTGCTTTCAGCATCCCTGCTCACCCTCCCAGGCCGGGGCAATTAAGCCGGCTGGGGTTTTTCTTTTCGGGTGCTGCCCCAGCCACTTTTGTCTTTGCAGGACAGAATAGCACAAGGCGGACAACAGGCAGGGTCCCCGGACGAAGGCGATGGCCACCGTGGGAGGGGGAAACTCTGCGGGCAGAGTTGTGCAGGAAAACCAGACTGGGTTCTGCCCTTCGCCCACTCGCTTTAGCCAGGGGTAATTCTAACCGTAGAGTCCTCATTCTTCCGCAGAACTGCCCGCGTGCCCTGTCAGAGCCCAAACGGTCTCCTTTCAGCCTGGCCGTCGTATCACAGCCACTGTGACTCCCAAAGTGTCCGTAAAGAAGGATATGGACAAGCTGGAATGTGTCCAGAGGAGGGCGACCGGAAGAAGTCAGCACTAGCAATGGATAGCTTTCTCTAATTGTTCGGAGGTGCTGGATGGGAACCTGCCACAAAGGGAATGGGCTGTCGCCGCTGGCGATTTGTTGATTGCACATGAGCCAACAGTGTGATGCAGCAGCTAAAAAAGCCAATGCAATTCTGGGCTGCATGAACAGGAATGCAGTGTTGAGATCAAGGGAAGTGACAGCACCACTCTGTTCTGCTTTGCTTAGACCTCGTCTGGAATAATCTTGTGTCCAGTTCTGGCCACCACAATTCAAGAAGGTTATGGACAAGCTGGAACGTGTCCAGAGGAGGGCAACCAAAATAGTGAAGGGTCTGGAAGCCATGAAGCCCTATGAGGAGAGGCTTAGGGAGCCAGGTATGTTTAGCCTGACAAAAAGAAAGTTAAAGAGAGGAACAGCAGCCATGTTTAAATACTTGAAGGGATGTCATGTTGAGGATGGAGCAAGCTTGTTTTCTGCTCCTCCAGAAACAAGGACATGGAGCAATGGATTCAAGCCGCAGGATTCCGGCTGAACCTCAGGAAGAATTTTCTGGCGGTCAGAGCTGTCCGGGAGTGGAATCTGCTGCCTCGGAGCGTGGTGGGGTCTCCTCCTTCTTTGGAGGTTTTTAAGCAGAGGCTGGATGGCCATTCGCTGGGAGTGTTTTGAGTGTTTGTTCCTGTATGGCAGGGGGTTGGACTGGATGGCCCTTGGGGTCTCTTATAACTCTAGGATTCTGTAAATTATCTCCAGTTTGGTCCCCCAGGGAAGATACCAGGGCATTTATACGTCTATGTGGTACCCGGCCGACAGGGCACTTGGCGCAATATCTACCCGAGCGCCATCTATACTCAAGCCGTCGGGACCCCCGCCTGGCCCCCCGGCTGACTCCCATGAGAAAATAGCTTGTGACGAAGAAGCTCACGTTCTTTTTGAGTGGTGGTAGCCAGGACGGCCCTCTTGGCAACCAAGGCTGCCAACTTAAGCGGAAAAGAAGAGAAGGGAAAGGGATTAGTTTATTGGTCGGCATATTTTTAGTTTGATCTTAACACGCAACACGGCAATGGTTTTATTGCACTGCATCGTAGCATTTGGAACTGTTTTATCATTTTTTTAAAAAAATTATTAAATGATAATAGATTAAATCCTTATAGAATACACATCTTTAAAAATCTTCCTTTTCTTAAAGCTTAACATTCTTCTTTGACCCCTGATTCCATTTTTTTTGCATTTCCCCCAAATTATACCCTCTTTTTTTTATCTTGCAACCCCCTGTATAAATATCCTTTTCTTATCCATTTATATTCATAATAATTTATAATAATAATAATATTCACATAATAACAAGAATACTTTATACAATGAAACAAGTATTAATCCGTTTAAACAGTGAAGCCAATGAACATCCATTAAAGGCAATTTTAAAACTTTTTATCACCCACTTTCTTCCTATGGATCTTCTCTTTCCTTACATTTAATCCAATCTGTGACACATTTCCATTAATTGTTTGAAATGCACAGCAGGCTAATTTGATAAATTGACCTGTCTATCTAGAGGAAAGAGATCAAATGTCTCTCTGTCCCTCTATTTCTTGCCGGAGACTTGCTCCAAAACGTCTCCATCCGAAAGTTAATAATAATTTTTTTATGCAGATGACGGCAAAGTACTTATTTATTATCGTGAATCTCTACCAATTGCGCCCAAAGTGCCTTGATGTGTATATTTGGCAAAACTGGAATTGTATGCTCCTCTTCTTTTCGTTTTCCATACTAATGCTTATTTTTGTTTTATTCTCCTTTCTTGCACCGCTTGGTCGAACAAAATTCAATAAATATAACATAAAAAAAACAAAACAAGAGTTAATTAATAATTTTTCAGTCCGCTGCAGACAGAGATGGAGATGCTCTCTGCCCGGATTCAGAGTGTTTTCAGGAATTAGATTTGGGTCCATTGGTCTGTTTGCACAAGAGGAGACCCATCGAAAAGCAAAGAGTTTTTTCCTCTCCGGGAAGAACTGGGGGGCTGGGAGACCCTGTCCCTTTCCGCACTAGACTGTTATAGCGCTTTTATTCCACTTCCAACCTCCTGTGGGATCCTGGAGTTTGCAGTTTAGAGAACTCTTTGGCCTCAGCAAACTACAAACCCCAGAATTCCACGGGAGGCTGAAAGTGGAATGAGAGCGCTATAACAGTCTAGTGCGGAAATGGCCCGTGACCGCCCAACACCTGGGTCACAGGAAGGATGAGAATTTAGCCCCCGCACGTCTGCTCAGCAAGAGGTCTTACTGACATAAATACAGTTAACATCTGTTAATTACGCTTATAAAAAAAATAATCAAAATATCGTATGCACTTAATCAAGACTGGAGTGTTGCAAAAAATGGATGGAAATGCATCTCTTAGATTTATAAAGTAGATTTTGGGTCGCCTCCCTCTTATTCTATTTCATTTTATCTCTCCTAAGGAGGGAAAAACCAAGGACTTCTATGGCTGTGAAACCAATTAAGGTTTATAATGTTTATAATTAGGTACCTAGTCCATGCATAACCATTGTTCTCTCTTGCTAAATGGATATGTAAGAATATGAATTGGCTTATATTTTGTTTCAAGCATGTGTGTGTGTGTTTGTGTGTGTGTGTATATATGTATGTGTTTCTGTACATATGTATATATGTAAATGTAAATGATATTATATATTCAAATAGGTATACGTCTCTGCATGTGTATACATATATATATATACACACACACACACACACACACACATACACGCACACATATACATACTTCAATATATAATGTCATTTACTTATTTGGTGGACCACAAGCTGAACATGAGCCAGCAGTGTGATGCGGCAGCTAAAAAGGCCAACACTTATTTTTAATGATGGTCAAATAGTTAATGTATTGCGTATGAGTAATGTTTTTACTGGTTGCATTGGTGTGTTGTAGTAAAATAAAGTAAAAAAACAAACAAATTAACAGAGGTCTTGCTGAGTCCAATGGGCCTTTTTTTCTAGGGCCACAAAACCCAGAATAGGATTTTTAAAGCACTCAGAAAACAAGCCGGGACCAACAAACACAGATATAAATCCGGCATTAAAAGAAAGCAATCAATTTAAGCAGGGCGAAAGCTTCACACCCAGCATTAAGTGAATTAAAACATGCATTTATTTGTTATACGAGAGGGAAGTGGAGAAAAGACTGGGAAGTGTTTTCGCCAAAGCAAAAAAAAAAGGCATATTGTCATTATTATGATTATTATTTTATTAAAATTCTTACAGCCTATTGTTCTAAGATCTTAGGACAGTATATGTCAACTCCGAAGCACGTAGAATTTATTCAATATGCAGGGAAATGGGTATCACTTCCAGGCAGAAGTCAGGGCCTTTCCGCACTACACTGTTATAGCGCTATTATTCCACTTTTAACAACCTCTGGAATTCTGGGAGTTTGTAGTTTAGAGAGGCCAAAAAGCTCTCTGGCTGAGGAATAAAAATGTATTATAATAAAATATAACATCATAAATAATAATAAATAAAATATAACTATAATTATATAATTACATAAATTTATATTTATTATAAAACGAATATTATTACTATTATCATTATTGCCCCTTCCTAAACAGCAAACCCCAGGATTCCATAGGAGGTTGAATGTGGTATAAAAGCACTATAACAGTGTAGTGCGGAAAGCCTAAGGCCCTCTTCTGCTTTGAGAGGAAGCGGAGAGAAACTGTAAAAATCAAATTAAAAAAAAATACACATCAGCACCCGATACCGAACACAGGCGTTTCCGCACTAGATGGTTATAGTGCAGTTATCCCACTTTCAACATCCTGGGGTTTGCCGTTTAGGGAGGGAGGGAGGGAGGGGCAAACCCCAGCATTCCATAGGATGTTGAAAGTGGGATAATAGCAGTATAAGAGTGCAGTGCGGAAATGGTCAGCAAGCAAGACATATCAGCACAACCCAGCACTAACCTGTCATTAATCAAACACAAAAACAATGCAAAATATACACATAGAAATCCGTTCCTGCACTTATTGCAAAGAGCTCTTCAAACATGGATTATACTTAAGTTTCCTTTAAAAAAAATTACATTTCAGCTAAGTAGTAGCTTGGCATGCATGTTAATAAAATAAAATTAATAATAATAATAATAATAATAACACCAAATAATAATACCACCGCCTCCCTTGCACGCCCCAGGGCAATGGAAACCAAGACTGGAGTTTGTTGCCCCCGCAAGAGGATGCCCTCTTTTTGGGGGGAGGGATATAAGGGACCCTCCCCTTGAAAGACCCCCCATGGGGGGCAGTTAATGCAAGTTAATTAATGCAATTAATGCAAGCTAATTAATGCAATTAGTGCAATTAATTGCCGCCTGGTCCAGGAGAAAGAAGGCGGAGGCCTCGCTCCGGTTGTCCCCCCCCAACCCGCAGCTCCAGATGAATGCGATCAACTTACACGGGGGTAAACGACACCCATTGAATAGACCTACTCGCGTGCAAGCTTGCACGGGGCCTGAGGCCTGGCTGAGCCCCCCCCAGCTCCCCAATGGCCGTCCTCTGGCGTTTGGGGGGTGGGTTCCGTCGATCCCCACCCCCATCCGTGCAGCCCGGTCGGAGGGCGTTTCAAAGCTGACCCGCGTAACGTGTGAATGCGTGTATTCGGGGGGGAAGCTCCTCGGGGGGGTTGAGAGGCCTCCCGCGGCCCCCCACCCCCGGTTTTGCTTGCAAAGAAGAAAACGGGGGGCTCTCACCATGGCGGGGGGCCCCTACTCCTTTGCACCCCCTTTTCCGGACAGAAGGTCCCCCTCGGATCAGGCGATCGCGCCCCCTTTCCGGAGATCCGGCGGCATCAAAGGTGGGGGGGTGTTGGAGACGTTACTTTGTCTCCGTTTCAGCTGTTGTCGCGAGACCGGAAATGAGGTGGGGGGCGGCCCGGGAGGGTGCAAGGGCGCCCCCAGCGGCCCCAAGCGGGGCATCCCCTGGAGGAAACGTAATCGACTCCACGGGATTTATGCCAGGGTGGTCTCCAATCCTTGTGCAAAAAAAAAACGAAAAAAGACGAAGACGAAGACGAAGAAGAGGAAGAAGACTTCCATGCATACGCCTTTGGATATAGAAAATACTAAAATACTTCCATGCCTCTGTATTTGGGTATAAAATAAAAATATAATTAAGATTACAAAAATATTTGGATATAAAAGTCTGCGTTTTTTTAATGCTTGCCACCTTTTTTACCTTGTTTTTTTTTTAAAGCAAAGTCCAAAAAAAAAAAAGAATTAATTCATGATACCCGTTGTAATATGACATAATATCCTAAACCTAGAATCCTAGAGTCGGAAGAGACCCAGAGGTCATCCAGTCCAACCCCCATTTCTTTTTTTCTAAACAAAAAAATCGTTTAGAAATGTTCAAAACAAGAAATAAGCATAAAACCAACAGGTATTAGAATGCTATCTCGTTTCAGCACATCTTCCATCCTAGGTACTATGTTCTATATTTTGTGATTTCTCTCCTTGCTGTTCAAAAAATTCTAAAATAGGCTTGCAGGTCTATTTTTAGGAGAACCAGTAAGGTTTTAAGTATTAGACCAGGGCCATTTCCTCACTACACTGTTATAGTGCTATTATTCCACTTTCAACATTCTACAGAACCCTGGGGTTTGCAGGATTATTTAAAAAATATATTTTAAAGAAAGATATTGTATTTAAAAAAAAGGAAGAGAGGTCAGCACATTCTGTAACGGTTGCGCACGGCTCTGCAGCTGCACGAAAGTGCGAACTATAGCTCCCAAAAGGTCTCCATTTTGAATGGAAACTTTTCGGGCCACGGCCTTTCGTGCCTCCATTCTGGCTTCTATCACACAATGCGGAACGAAAAGGATGAGGGCCTTGTAGGCGAAAGAGGGCAGATGAGGACAAGTGGTTGGCCCGGGCCCTTGCAAGTGGCCAGCCCCATTTTCCCCTGCCCCCATGAACCCATGAAGCCATCTCTCGAACCTGGAGCAGGCGGGGGAAAGGCTTCCAAGGGGGCACTCAAGAAGTCCAGCATTACGTTTGGCAAAGAGGCCTCCTCCTTCTTCCAAGCAATATCTGGCTTGAAAACAGTCCGTGTGAAAGGGATCTAGGAATCTTGGTGGACCACAAGCTGAACATGAGCCAGCAGTGTGATGCAGCAGCTAAAAAGGCCAACACAATTCTGGGCCGCATCAACACGAGTATAGTGTTGCAATCAAGGGAAGTAATATTATCATTTTATTCTGCTTTGGTTAGGTCTCACTTGCAACATTGTGTCTAGTTCTGGGCACCTCATTTCAAGAAGGATATGGACAAGCTGGACTGTGTCCAGAGGACGGCGACCAAAATGGTGGAGGTTCTGGAAGCCACGAAGCCTTAAGAGGAGCAGCTTAGGGAACTGGGTATGTTTAGCTTGACAGAAAGAAGGTTAAGTGGTGACATGATGGCCATCTTTAAATGTTTGAAGGGGTGTCACATTGAAGATGGAGCAAGCTTGTTTTCTGCTTCTCCAGAAACTAGGACACGGAGCAATGGATTCAAAGTACAGGAAGAGATTTCACCTAAACATCAGGGAGAGCTTCCTGACAGTCAGAGCTGTCTGGCAGTGGAATCTGCTGCCTCAGAGTCACATTCTCTGGAGGTTTTTAAACAGAGGCTGGGCGGGCATTTGCTGGGGGTGCTTTAATTGTGTTTTCCTCCATGGCAGAATGGTGGTTGACTCAGTGACCACTGTGGTCTCTTCCAACTCTATGATTTTGAGTCATGGTCCCGTCCAAGGCAGGCTGACCCTGGCATGCATGGATAGCCTCCAGATCCAGAAGGGACAACTGGATCGACGCTGGACCCGTCACCAGGGCAGGAGGGACACCGCAAGGTAGCAGTGCGCGTGCGCATGGGAGGGAGCGAGATAAAGATCTGACCGGCTGGGCAAAAGCAAGCCTTGCTCTGATCCTTTTCCTTCCCACAGTTGGCATCCTCCAGATTTCTTTAGTCTTCACCATTTGGAGCAACTGCTTCAGCGTCAATGTAGGGACCGGAACCAGACCCCTCCTCTAATTCTCCCGGAAAGCTGCACCCCTTCCCAGGACACCAAAGTGCAGCCCTGGACCAAGGCTGCTTTTGTGGCCAAAAGACCACTAAAATGGGGTGACACTTGGTCTCCGACTGGCCAACAGTCTGCGAGGAAGCGTCATCGGCGATCCTGCCCTGATTTGTGATTCCCCCCCCCCGTCTCTAATTTTTAACCATTTAGCAGCAGGGGTGCAAAGGAAGGGAGGTAGCTCCCCAGAGTCCCATAGGAGGCACCCGCCCAAGTTCTGAGCATTCCTCCAGATTCCTGCCCCCATCCTCTAAGATCAAAATGTTTCCCCCAACGGCCAACGTTACTGGGAGGAGAATTAAGAGAAGTCTCGTAGGTATTTTGGATGGAAACTGGGACGGAGGAGGCCTTTGGCCGGAGAACAGAGACCCTCAAAAGGAGTTGGACTCTCCCAGGCTGGTAGTTTTCTAACAGAGTGTGCAGACCACCTCCTGGGAGAGCTGTAGCTCTGCTTCTGGCGCCAGAAGGAGAGGATGAGACGGGCACCGGGCCCCTTTTAACTCCTTGCTCAGGTTGAGCACGGTACCATCTCTGGAAGTTAACTGTAATGGACGAGCACACAGCTCTTTGTTGGACAGGCGCACTTCCATTTGGATGGGGGTTCTAACACTTTTTGGGGGGACAGGGTGAGTGCCAACAGTAGGGAGGAAAAAAAGGACCTCATGGCCACTCCCCAGAAGCTCCTAAAGGGGCCCAAGAGGAAAAGGCTCAACCCCTTCCGAAAAAATACAAGCCAAACTCCCGCCCCCTCACCTGCTGTGTTGAATAAACTGGACTGCGAGTACAGAAGCCAAGGTGTGTGTGTGATTTCGGCAAGACTCACTACCACGCCAAGTGTGTATGCAGCATTCACTTTTGCTTCATTTTTGTCACCCATGCAAAGGTGCACTCAGTATTTTTCTTCCTGCAGCGGCTGGGGTCCATTTTAAGGGGCTGCAGATTCAGATCTCTGGGGCTCCATTCTGTGAGGAAACAGAACAACTGCCAGAGGGAGGAGTTGCTTCTAATCAGGAGTTGGGAGAGAAGAGGAGGCAGATCCCAAGTTCTTTCTCTACACTTGATGTCTCAAAATCACATCCTCAACCCAGGGCTTTCTGTGACAGGAACGTTTAATACCTTTATTGTGAAAGAGATGAGAATTTTGAAGGGATGTCATGTTGAGGAGGGAGAGGGCTTGTTTTCTGCTGCTCCAGAGACCAGGACTAGGAGCAATGGATTCAAGCTGCAGGAAAGGAGATTCCACCTGAACCTCAGGCAGAACTTCCTGACGATCAGAGCTGTTCAGCAGTGGAATATGCTGCCTCCATGGAGCCTGGTGGAATTTCCACCTTCTTTGGAGGTTTTTAAGCAGAGGCTGGATGGTCATCTGCCGGCAGTGCTTTGAGGATGTTCCGGCATGGCAGGGGGTTGGACTGGATGGCCCCTGGGTCTCTTCCAACTCTACATTTCTATGATTCTATGATTTCAAGGACAGACGAATGGATTGCTAGCTAACATTTGCTACCAGCCCCTTCAGGAAAAGCACAAGCAAAGAATGCAGCCCTGAACTGACACTGAAACATGCAAGATGTACAGAAATGCACCCAGCATGTTTCCCGTTGCACTGACTTGTTGGCACAGAAGACGCTTTCTTTTTCAGCATCTTCTGCTGAGCAGCATATGCTGGGTCTTTCATTCAAGCTTCACTCCATACAAGATTCCCCTCATAACCTGTGGAAACAGAAAAAAGCCATCCTTGCGGGGTGAAATAAAAAGAAAGAGGAGCTGTGACTTGCTCAAGGCTGGCAGGGGGGGTGAAGGAGGATTTCCCCATTGGCTCAGCCACCGGCATGCCAGTATTAATCCAGAGAGAGCTTTTTAAACCAAAAGCAACATTTATTTAACACAAGGATTTAACATTGGCTCAGCCCAAGGAGAGGAGAAATGGAAGGAGATGGAAGATGTGGCTTCAGCTCTGAAGACGTCGCGGTCCCCTTCCAGAAATCTTCCTCTGAGCCACCAAACATCTTTCGGAAACCAAAAACAAAGAGATCAACTTGAAATGACTTCATTGCCCCTCTCCCATGGCTCCACAGGAGAGAAGGAGGGCCAGTTCCCCATTGTCCAGGCTGTCAGTGGGGCCCATGGAAGACTCCCATGGAAGTCAGGGGATGGGAGAGGAAAGACACAAGGACAAAGGGGGAAATGAACTCTGTAGGAAATCCCCACAACAAAGTTACTGGCTCAGCTGCCTCTGCTTGGGCCTGGAGCTTCTTTTCTAGATTCTCTCCTGAAGAGCCTCTCAGAGTGTAAGAGGAACAGTCTCATTCAAGGAGATGTAGTCTTTCGGCCAAAAAGAAGGGCTTTGAGTTCTCTTCACGCCGGTTTTTGGAAGGAGGCCCCTCTCCACTGCAGCACCTTCAAGTGGAGCTGCCTCACGTGGCTGATGGAGGACAGGGGCAAGGCCACATGCATCTTGTGATGAGAGCTCACCCCTCCCTCTGAGCAGGAGGGCCTCTGGGGCACACAGAGTGGCTCTTATGCAAAGCCCACTGGCACAAGGCTTGACCACAGAGCCATGTGACTTTCCAGCGAGCCCATGATGATCCATGTCCATCTGGAACACAAGATACGGGGCCTGGCTGGGCGTTCTTCGTGCGTGGTAGGTCCTTTTTCCTCCAGGAGGGAAGAGGGTGAGACGTATGGGTGCTTTTTTTGTCATCAAGCAAGGAATCCCAGGACGGTAGCCACTGAATGCAACACGACAGCACCCAGAAAAGTGCCTCCTGGGGTCACGGACACTGCTCCTCCAGGGTCTCACCTCTGAGTGCTCTTCAGTGCTGCTCTTGGTTCTCGTGCCGGCCGGCTGCAAAACAAGTGAGTAGGAACTCTAAGTGGAAAGGGGGAGGTGGACAGACGAAAGGGCCACCATCATGACAAAATGCTATAGCACCAGGGAGGAACCCCAAGAGAGAAAGAGAACCCCCATGACTGCCTCACCCCAACTCAAACTCCTTCCCCACCCAGACAAAGGACTCTCCCAAATCCCAGCTTAACTGGCCAAGCCAGCTGGGAGATTCTTGGAGAGTGAAATCACCAAGTCCAGAAAAGTTCTGATTAGAGCACATGCCCGTCATGTTTGGGGGGCTCATTAACTCGCCACCACCCCTGTGCCCCAGAAGGAACAAATACAGGGGATGATCTACCAGCCTCTCCCTGACCACTAGGAAATGGAGACTGTGGTTGTCAGTTGCCCTCCAGGCCCTGTTGAACATCTTGGCTTCGAACTTTTTAAACCACTATTTCTTAAGGTATCTGGTTTAGTTATCTAAAACTCTCCAGGTACCAGCAGCCAACGACTCAGGGCCTAGGACCACTGCTTTGAGCAGCACCGCTTTTGAAGTCCGGGCTTTCTAAAGAGCCAACCAACCTAGTCCAGATCTCAGGATCTCCACGAGGCAGCCTCATGGGAAGCCCCTCACCCAGGGGCCAACTTGACAGGCACAGGGGAATGGGCTAGTTTGTGCTACTCTCTCTGAAGCTACGTTCTTGGAAGACAACTTGCTTCTAAGGGTCTTTCAATGAGATTTCCTGTTTTATCACCTATAGTTGGTGAGATTAGGCATTTTTGTCTCAACTGTTTCTACTGATGCTTATTTATTTAGACAGGATCACAAAAGACCATTAAGTCAAGACTGCTTTCTTCTGACAGGCCTTCCCAGACTAGTACCCCACTGCCCCCACCAACTGTCTTGCTGCTCTTTTAATAGTCAGTTGATTGTTGTTCATTGTTAATTGTTGTGTGTTTTAGGGGGTTGGTTTTAGATGGGTTGGTGGGTGGGGAGGATTGGGTATGTTTTTTAATGTAATTAATGTATTATTGTTGTTCACCACCTCGATCCATGGGGAGAGGTGGGATAGAAATAAATATTATCATTATCATCATTATCATCATTATTATTATTAAGTAATAATATGGAGTAATAAGGTAACCTTCAGAGCCTCTAGCAACGGGGTGGGGAGGGTTTGGCACCTAGAGCAGCTGGCCCTTTTCTAAAAACCATGGCACTAGCACATTATTATATGATGGTACTGATTTGTGCCTACTCCAGAGCCATCCTTCCAAAGTTCTGGGGAGAGCACGGCCAGCCCTGACGTCAAACAGCTGAGCAATGCAGTCCTTCTCATGCACGATGGAGGGGGGCAAAGCATGCTTTTTCTGATCTCCTGCACCCCTAACATAATGTCAGAGGCATCCGTTTCTCCTCCTTAATTTCCCTCCTTTCCACCCCATCCGTCTCCATATAAGTCAGTCTTGTTAATTTTGCTTTGTTTTCTGCCTCCGAGACACTCCAGGGCCAGAAAAATGTGCCGAGAAATGGGAGGGGGCGATGGAAGTCCATTTTGTCAGAATGCACTGCCCAATTAGTCTTGGGACTACAAGCAACCTCGAGGCCGCACTTTGTTTGCCCTGATCCAAGCAGCTACTGGAACAAAAAGGCAGCACTCCCTTCCCTTCTGTACCTGGCCAGGATGTGGCAACAGAGGAGAGCACATGGGGCCCTCCACCATGCTCCCCCTTAACCAAGGGCCTGGTACAGCAGGCAAGGAGCAGCTGGCTGGCACAGTCATCTGTCTCTTCCCCTCCACCTCCAAGACACCATCAGAGGGACAAAGAACAACACCACACCATTTCTGCTTGCTGGCAAGGGTGCTCTAGAGCCATCTTCCAAAGTTCGATGAAAAGCACGGCCAGCCCTGACATGGAGTAGCCGTTCCCTCCCACCAGACAGAGGGCGGCTGGCCTAGGGACTTCTCAAACCCCTCAGAGACACCCCAATGCCTTTTGCAACTTCTACTGTGGCAGCGAGACTAACTGAACCTCTTCAGCTGTTTCCACGCAGCCTGAAGACTCTTCTTTGTTCTTGTACCCAAGAGGTTTACAGCTTCTGGCCCTCAGGGCTGCTCATGAAAACTACTCTGTTTTTCTTTTAAAGGAGTCCTGAAAACTTGCCTGAGGGAATAACAGGAGTTCCCAGGAGCTGCAGCTGGCTCTGGGGTGCCCAAGAGACCCCAAAGCTTTAAGAGAGCACACCTTTTGTGCTGAAGGAGGCCTTACCTGGGGTTTGCCTGTAGGACTGATTGGCACCATCCAGGGAGCGAGAACCTGACCTCAGCGAGAATCTTTGTGTACTGGACGGAAGCTTGACAAAAGGGTGGAACCTTCTGTGGGACTTGGGGACCAGAGCCAGTTGTGGGAATCTCTTGATGATCTCCTTCAGGAGTTTCACTTTGTCTTCTGCAAAAAGCAGCCCGTCCGTGCTCCAACCAGCCATTTTGGTCGTCAAACGCTTAAGCCGCGGGTTGATAGCAGAAAGGACGTCGGAGCGGCGCTGAAAAGTGATCCTATGGTGGATGCTGCCGATGTAGCGGATCAAGCGCCGGGCCCACTCCCGCAGTTCCAGGGGCTCCACCGCCTCCCCTTTCCCCAGCGCTTCCACTGCCATCTCGTAGATCGTCATGGCCGGCGCCAACATGTCCAACACCTCATCCTGGATGACGTGCCAAACGTGCGTGGTGCTCAAGAGCTCCTTCAACTGCTGGGGTTTGAGCATGGCTGTGATGCTGCTATTCAGTTGAGGAGTATCTGTGGACCTGCTGGGCAGTGTGGGCCGGGGACAGGTGGACAGCAAGTGCTGCCGAATCTTTTTCTTCAAGGTGACTCTACAACTGCTCCAGAAATTTGCCACCTCTTCACATGGTACCCACGTTGTGGGGGCAGCGGCAGCAAGAGGACTGGTAGAGGAGTCTTCTATTCAGGTTTTCTCCCATCCCCACCAGTGACCTCCACTTCCTTGTTCCAATCCCTTCCTGGGCTCCCCATTCCTGCTTCACCTCCTCTGGGACTCCACCCTCCCTGGAAATTTTGCAGATTACCTTGAGGGCTCTCCTGCCTGCTTGATGGCTTTGTGAGGGTGTCCCCTCTAGGCTGTCTCTGGGGCCGCCTTCCCCTCCACTCTGGGCTGCTCCACCTGCCTCCCCCATAAGTCCTACGGCCCTGTTCCAAATCCAACGGACTTGGGCTTCTGAATCTCCCAGAATGCCTCCGCTCTTCCCACTTTTGGCCGCCCCAGTCTCCAGTTGGACTTGCTGGCCACCTTGTTCTGCTGGGGCTGCTCCAATCTCTCTCTTCACCAGGGGGGCATTCTGTCTCCTCAGGATCACTCCATCTGCCTTTATCTCCCATGGGACTCCTCTGCAGCTGCTCCCAACTGGGGCCTTCCCTCCGGCCCCTCGACGCCCTGTTGGACTCCAGCAGCCTCCTCAGACTCTTTGGGCTGCCATTCCGGCCCACTTGCCTTCTGCTGGGAGGCGTCTGCTCTCCCTCCCTCCCCTCTGGGCCATCCCAATGGGTTCTCCTCAGTTTCACTGGGGGACTCTCCATCCCCCTCTCCTCAGAACTCTCCCTTTGAGTTCTCCTCAGTGTCACAGGGGGGCTGCTTTTCCCCTCTCCTCATGGCTGTCCCGCCAACTTCTTCTGGGCTTGGCCAGGCCCTGTTCCCTCAGAGATGCTTGGGTCCTCCCTGAAGGCGCCTCCTGGCTGGCCTCTTGTTGGGGACTACCCCACCTGCTTCTCAGGGTTCCCCGGTCATTTCTGGCAGCATCCCTTCCCAGGCTGTGGGAAGAGCCCTTCCTAGCTGTGTGGCTCGGGGGCCCTCTCCGGTGCGCCTCAGGGTTTCCTTCCCTCCAGTCCTCCTCCTGGAGGGAGCTCCACGATTCCCTTTGATACCTTTCTCTAGGAGGGCTCGTGGCTCTTTCAGGAGAGCCCCCCAAGCGTCCCCTGCCTTGTCCCTCGGGGGACCCCCAGAGCCCTGTTCCATCCCTCTGAGGACGGGCCCTGTCGCTCTCTCCTCTCCGCCGCCGCCTGAGGGGACTGGACCCTGCCCTCCCTCTCTAGGGCCCCCCAGGATCTTCCCCTCCTCTCCCTTTCGGGCAGAGCCCAGGGCCTCCCCCTCCCCTCCCTCTCTGGTGGGGACCTGCCACCCCTTTCGGAGGAGCTCCAGGCCCCTCCTCTGCCCCCGTCGGAAGGACTCCAGGGGCCCCCGCCGTCCCCCTCAGGCGGTCCCCTCCGGGCCCCTCCCCTGGCATCCCTCTCCTGCCTAGGGCCTCTCCTCCTGCCTTCTCCGTCGGGGGAAGCCCGAGGCCTCCCTCTGCGCTTCCCCTCGGAGGGGCCCCGGGGTCCTCCCGTGCCCTCCCTCCCAGGGGGAGCCCGCGCGCCCCGCCGCCCCTCCTCGGGAGGGCTCCGCGCCCTCCGGCCGCCCTCACTGGGGGCTCCCCGCGGCCCTCCTCCGCCCTCCCTCCCGGGGGAACCCCAGGCCTCCTCCCTCGCAGGGCCGGGGAGCCAGCGCTCCTCTCCTCCCCGCTCCGGCCCGCTCCACGAGCCCTCCTCGCCGTCCGTCCTCCACTCCTCGGGCTCCCGGCTGCTTGGGGGCGGGCGGTGGCGGGGCCTTCGCTGGCGCCGGGGCGGGGCGGGCGCAGAGAGCCGCGGCCCCCTCGCCTCCGGTGGCCGGACCTTCCCGCGCTTCGCCATTCCTAGTCCTCCCGGAAGAGATAGGCAGCGACTTCCGTCCCCAGACCGGAAACGGCCGCTCATTTTCTATGGTTGCCGCAGAGAGTGGGTGGGTGAGCCGGAATTGGAAGACCATAGAGGGAAGGGCTAGAGCAGCAGGGTACGCTCTCCTCCCTCTCTCTCATCCGTTTAAACTCCTTTTCCAAAAGGGAGAATTTTTTTTTTCTTTTCGGGCCGAACATTTGAGAAGAAGGGAGGTGGAGGCCCTCAAAGACTTTAGAGAAGGAGAATTTAGTTATTTGCTTGTCATTTTGAATCCCTGTCTGGCCTGACCGATTGCAACAAATAAAAAGAAAGTGAAGCCAAACATTTCCAGATCAATAAATGTTTAATATTAAGAGGCTGTTTTTGTGATTTATTTAATTCTATTTTCCCCGACCCGAACGCCAAACTATGCTGGGTTTTCTTGGCCAAATATATATATATAGAGAGAGAGAGAGAGAGAGAGGACAGAGATCAGAGGGGGGGTTGCCTTCCTCTGAGGCTGAGAGAGTGTGACTTCCCCCAAGGTCTGCCAGTGGGTTTCCATGGCAGGGCGAAGATTCCAGCCCTGGTCTCGAGAGTCAGCCCAAAGCAAAAACCATGAAACATTTCATACATTTGTTTTAATTAAATAATAATATAACACATTTATTAGATAAAGGATTAAATAATACATTCAATTAAAAACATTCAATAGGTATCGATTGCATTTTCTATAGTTTGTTAATATTCTAACTTACCTACTCTTTTTTTCTCTCCTTATAGTTATGCTGTGAGCTGGGTCATAGAATCATAGAATCTATTGAATTCTGTGATTTTATGACCCAGCTCACAGCATAACTATAAGGGGGTGGGGGAAGAGCCTCTTAATATTAAACATTTATTGATCTGGAAATGTTTGGTTTCACTTTCTTTTAGAATCCTTTGCGTTCCTTCTCTCTTTGCTGAAATTGGCTGGAATTATAGAGTTGGAAGAGACCCCAAGGGGCCACCCAGTCCAACTCCATTCTTCTGTCATGCAGGAAGACGCCATCAAAGCCTTTCCTTTGACAGATGGCCACCCAACCTCTCTTTAAAACCCTCCAGAGAAGGAGGCAGCAGCCTATTCCATTCTTGAATTGCTCTTGCTGTTGTGGCCAGAAAAGAGACGAAGACCAGGTTTCCAGGGAAAAATCAAAATTTACTTGCGCAAGGACGACAACTATTTTCGGGATTGTGGTGCAGATTAATTGAGGTAGCATCACTATATACCTTTGGTCTTCTATGTCAGCAATCAATCATTCATTTAGCCAGCCCATCACAGAAGAAAAAGATCTTTGGTTAACTTTCCATTACATCATTAACTTAGCACACACGTGTACAGAAGAGAACAAAGAGTTAGTTAGAAAATGATACAAAATGATGCATATGGCCAAAATGAGGTAGCAGGGAGTATGCCTAACTCCCCCTTAGTTCCCAGACACCTGAGTGAGTGTTGCAAGACCATTCTTTAAAATTGAGATAAGACAAAGACATCTGCTGTTTCACTCAGAGACTCAATTCAATTCGCTTATTTTTCCTATTCAAGTAGCAATTCCTTGGATTTAACCCCTTCGTTGCTGTCAGGACATTCTTCCCAATGTTGGGATGAATCTCTTTCCCTGTAGCTTGAATCTATTGCTCCTTGTCCTATTCTCTGGAGTAGTAGAAAATGAGTTTGTTCCACCTTCCCCATGACATCCCTTCAAATATTTAAACGTGGCTATCATGTCCCCTCTTAACCTCCTCTTCTGCAGACTAAACATCCCCAGCTCCCTAAGGTGTTCTTCATAGGGCTTCATGGCTTCCAGACCCTCCACCTTTTTGGTCGCCCTCCTCTGGACCTGCTCTAGCTTGTCCATATCCTTCTTGAAATGAGGTGCCCAGAACTGGACACAGCATTGTTCCAGCTGAGGTCTGGCCAGAGCAGAATAGAGTGGCACCATTACCTCCCTCAATCTGGACACCATACTCCCATTAATGCAACCAAAATCATGTTGGCTTTCTTGGCTGCAGCATCACACTGTGAACTTTCCTTGTTTTTCCTTTTCCTACTATTGCTTCCCTTGACCTAGACACTATATTCCTATTGATGCAGCCTAGAATCACGTTGGCTCTTTTTTTTCTTGGACAGAAGTCTCATGGTGTGAAAAATTATTTTAAAAAGGTGCAAAATCTCTTGTGATACCCCCCCTCCGGTGTGGCAAGAACTTTTAAAATTATTCCTTCTTGGAAGCACAGTGGACTAAATTAAGATTTAATGTGGTGGTCAGTTGTTTGTAGGGTGGGGAAAGGGTGGGTACCTGTCTCATGACCTGTTTTCCTGGAGAAAACTTCCAAAGGTGTTTGCAATGATGCCACGGCCAGTGAGCAGGCCACCAATTGCCAGAAAGGCAATGAACCCCCCGGAATCCTGTACCCCAATACTCTAGGGGGATTTATGGCCTGGAAGGAAGGCTCTCTTCCAACACAACCATGCTCCCTCCTTGGCCGCTTGGTGACACCAGTGGATGGCACGAAGGTCCTCGGAGAATCCGCTCCGTGGCCGGTGACCCACCTGGACCTCCTCGTAAGAAGCAAAGCAGGACCTCTTGGGAGGAGTTCCAGGGGAGCTTAGGCCAGGCTTTGCAAGAGAGTTTGTGTCACGGACAGAGCTGCAGTTTCCCCAGCATGTAACCAGCATGGCATCAACATTTATTTATTTGTTTCTTTCTTTCTTTGTTTGTTTTACTTATATTCCACTTTTCTTCCTATGCATAGCCCAAGGCGGTGCAACTAAGCATACACCTGTTAGTCTTAAGGGGGTACATGATGAGATTCAAATAATTCGTAAGATGAATTTCGAAATGAAACCAGAGCTTTATCTGTTAAATAAGCTAGGGCAACAAAGGGAAATAAGAAGTCATCGGAAGATACTATTATATTTAATAACTGCAGCAAGGTTGACCTATGCGCAACACTGGAAAGAAAAGAAATATATTGGTATAGAAGAATGGGAGTTAAAAGTTCTGGATATATAATAGAGATGGAAAAATTAGCATCTTCTTTGAAGAATAGATCTATCCAGAACTTTGAGAAAGAATGGAAAGGGGTATTGGATTGGTTAAGGATATAAATATATAAGAAATCAAGGAAGAAAAAATGTAATTGTTCTTCTACATCAATAATGCAGTAATGTAATTGTTCTTCTCAGTGTAAAATGGAGATTATGTTTGCATGGAATGGAAATAAAGCAATCTCAGCTGGAAGATTTAAGCATGGAAGTCTGGGGGTGGGTGGGTTTATTTTCGAGATTAAATTTCTAATAAAAATTACTACAAAAAATAAAATGAAAATAAACAATGTTAGTCTTAATGGTTGTTTGGTTGGATTCCTTTTTTACCATCCACCCCTTCATCCTTTTTGTATTTCCCTTGGCATTTCCCTGGACTCCCCCTTGCTCCTTCCACCACCATGTTTCTTCTGCAGCTGACTGCAAGGAAGAGACCTTCTGGAAGGTGACAAGTGGCAGGAACAAGAACAGCCAGGAGGCATGTCGAATCCTCCCATTTCCCCGATGTCTTTGGTGGTCTTGGATGGCGTTGGCCCCTGACGGAGCCCAAGTGGGTGGGGGTCCCCACTGGCCCCTTCCCGCCTTCTCTGGGGCTTTGCTCTCGGGCTCAGCTTCTCGTAATGATTCTTTCTCGTCGTCTCGAGGCCACAAGCCATTGGTAGCCACTGGGAAGGACATTGGTGAGTGCCAGGTCAGTTAATGAGAAGGCAGCTGCCATTTCTGGACTTGACCCTGGATGAGCGTGTCCACCTGGCATGCATCACAGAGAACTGGTGGCATCAGGAGGGAGAGTTAATCTCTCTCCGCTCTGTCCACAAGCATCCTCTGCTCTGCACCAGGCGAGACCTGGGGGTTGCAATATAGACTTTCGAAAGTCCATCCACTTGCACCAATGCCCTATCCCTCAGCTCTCTGGGTTTGAGTCTTTACCTGAATCGGGGTGGGGGGACATGGAATCCTAGAATCCTAGAGTTGGAAGAGACCCCCGGGGCCATCCAGTCCAACTCCCTGCCATGCAGGAACACCCTCAAAGCACTCCCGACAGACGGCCATCCAGCCTCTGCTTAAAAACCTCCAAAGGAGGAGGAGACTCCACCACACTCCATGGAGGCAGCAGATTCCATTGCCAGACAGCCCTGACCGTCAGGAAGTTCTTCCTGAGGTTCAAGTGGATCTCCTTTCCTGCAGCTTGAATCCATTGCTCCTTGTCCTGGTCTCTGGAGCGGCAGAGAACAAGCCCTCTCCTTCCTCTACATGGCGTCCCTTCAGATATTTAAACATGGCTATCATGTCCCCTCTTAACCTTCTCTTCTGCAGATTCATAGAATCATAGAATCATAGAAATGTAGAGTTGGAAGAGACCACATGGGCCATCCAGTCCAACCCCCGGCCATGCAGGAA
Source organism: Iguana delicatissima (assembly GCA_948472985.1). Classification (NCBI taxonomy): domain Eukaryota; kingdom Metazoa; phylum Chordata; class Lepidosauria; order Squamata; family Iguanidae; genus Iguana; species Iguana delicatissima. The sequence continues at coordinate 348,703 of CAOKZL010001477.1, read as the reverse complement.
CACCCTCAAAGCATTCCCGACAGATGGCCATCTAGCCTCTGCTTAAAAACCTCCAAGGAAGGAGACTCCACTACACTCCACTACACAACTATTTAAACATGGCTCTCATGTCCCCTCTCAACATTCTCTTCTGCAGACTAAACATCCCCAGCTCTCTAAGTCTATCCTCATAGGGCATGTCTTCCAGGCCTCTCACCATTTTGGTCGCCCTCCTCTGGACTTGCTCTAGCTTGACCATGTCCTTCTTGAATTGGGGTGCCCAGAACTGAAAGCCAATGTGATTCTTGGTTGCATCAATAGGAGTATGGTGTCTAGATCGAGGGAGGCAATCGAACCACTCTATTCTGCATTGGTTAGGCCTCATTTGGAATCCTGTGTCCAGTTCTGGGCACCCCAATTCAAGAAGGATGTTAATAAGCTGGAACATGTCCAGAGGAGGGCGACCAAAATGGTGAAGGGTCTGGAAGCCATGAGGCCCTATGAGAAGCGGCTTAGGGAGCTGGGGATGTTTAGCCTGCAGAAGAGAAGGTTAAGAAGGGACATGAGAGACATGTTTAAATATTTGAAGGGATGTCATGCTGAGGAGGGAGAGGGCTTGTTTTCTGCTGCTCCAGAGACCAGGACACGGAGCAATGGATGCAAGCTGCAGGAAAGGAGATTCCACCTGGTCAGAGCTGTCTGGCAGTGGAATCTGCTGCCTCCATGGAGTGTGATGGAGTCTTCTCCTTCTTTGGAGGTTTTTAAGCGGAGGCCGGATGGCCATCTGTTGGGAATGCTTTGATGGGTGTCCTGCATAGTGGGGGGTTGGACTGGATGGCCCCAGGGGTCTCTTCCAACTCTGGGATTCCATGACCAGCTAGGAGAGGCTGTGTAAGCAGTAGAAGAGTTCAGAAAAACAGAGATGGTGCTTCCCCAGCTTTTCCCTGGTCTGCCCTGCAGGGCTGGCAGAGATCCAGCACCCTGGACAGTTCAGTTCACGGAGGGCGTTGCCTGCTTGAGGTGTCCAAGCTAGAGGGACTCTCTCTCTGTCTCGCTCTGTCCCTCTGCAGCTGCTTAGCTAATGTTCCCCCATTTTGGATTCTGACTGGCTTTACCGGCCGTTCCTGTGGTCAGCCCCCTGTCCTACTCGAGATCAGGCTGGCATGAATCGGCACAGTCATCGCCTGGGTTCCCAGCACTCTTGGGAACGAGATTCCCTGATCTTCACTGCTGGGCAAATGCGGAAGGACAGGCGGACGTTACGGCTTCCACGGGGTGCGGCCACAGGGCCCTTGCGGGGGGCCTCTGGTGGGCCGAGGGCACTCGCCCTTCCTCTCCGGCGCCAGAGGAGGGATGCAGGTCCAGCAAACGCCGAGAGATTCGAGTCGCTGCGTCGGCGAAAGCTGCACAAATTCCGCCATGTCGGGAGTCCGTCCAGGTATTCCCGCAGGAGGTGGGGAAGAGGGAGCAGGACCACACTCCTGACTGTGGGGAAAAGGAAATGAAAAAGAAAAGAAAACAGCCTGTGGAGCGTCGCCTCCCCCGTATCCATCGCAGAGCCAAGGAGATGCTGCTTGAGGCTTTGGCTTCTGGGCCGGTACTGGCCAGGGATGGACACCCAGAGCCTTGGGGGGGAGTCCAGCCTGCATCACACTGTCTCCGTGGAGACACAAGCCGGAAGAAACCATCAGGGCTTGGGGTGGGCCGGTCCCCCTTGGTTATAAGCCCCCACCCCTCTTCACTGGGGCTCTTGGCTGCCCCTCCCCAAATCTGGGGCTGCCAGGGGTCCCTTCTTGGAAGGAATGCCCCTCGGCTGAGGGCCAGGATTAAGTTGGGGGCACGGATTGCAACCATTGTCACCCTCCAAATGCCAACACCCCCGGAGAACCTCTTCCTTCACGCACTGCGCCCTCCGTGAATCGTTGGGGCGGCCCAGTTGTGTCCTGGGCTGGCGAAACGGCTTCCCAACAAAACGCTCAGACTGAAGCGGCAGGGATTCCTTTTACTGGAGCAGCTCGGGCAGCACAGCCACGGATAAAGCTGGGAGCTCCGAGATACGGATGTTGAACACAGCCGAGCGCTCAAGGAGTGTAGAAATCGGGGCACAAACAGCATTGACTGGTGGTGGTCCCAAACGCCACCCCCTCGGCCAGATCCACCGGTTTCCAGGCACCTTTCAATGTTGATGTACTTCGATCTTGGGAAACTAAACCTTCCATTAATTAGTTCTCGTTTGGCCCTTCTGGTTGTTCTCCTGTTGCCTCCCTGGAATCATGCGACCCATTTCTTCCCTGGCTGGGTGACCTTGGGCCCTTCTCGGACTCTTAGCAGCCTTTGGTCCCCCCCTCGAATAATATATACTCCCATGGGTTGCAAAATATATACTCCCATGGGTTACAAGCCTCCTGAGACACATTGGCCATTATGCAGAGTAGATGTTGTTCTGCAATCCACTACAGGCTAGCTAGGTGTGGCGTTGTGTGTTCGTGCGAATGTATGTGCACGCAAAGGTTGCACACGAGATCTCGATAGGAGGGGGAGTGATGGAGGAGGGGAGTGTAAGGTATGACACTTGGGCAGAAAAAAAAAATGAAATGGCCAGAAATAAGATGGCTGACACCTGGTTTGACCACAGTGCGTGTGAAAGGGATCTGGGAGTCTTGGTGGACCACAAGCTGAACATGAGTCTGCAATGTGATGCATCAGCTAAAAAGGCCAATGCAATTCTTGGTTGCATCAGTAGGAGTATGGTGTCCAGATTGAGGGAGGTGATGGTACCATTGTATTCTGCTTCAGTTAGGCCCCATCTGGAATCCTGTGTCCAGTTCGGGGCACCTAATTTCAAAAAAAAGATATTGTCAAGCTGGAGTATGTCCAGAGGAAGGCAACCAAAATGGTGGAAGCCATAAAGCCCCATGAGGAGCGGCTGAGGAAGTCGGGGATGTTTAGCCTGAAGAACAGAAGGTCTTAAGAGGGCACATGAGAGCCATGTTTACATATTTGAAAGGATGTCATGTGGAAGATGGAGCAAACTTGTTTTCTGCTGCTCCAGAGACTAGGACAAGGAGCAACGGCTTCAAACTTCAGAAAAAGAGATTCCATCTAAACCTTTGGAAGAACTTCCTGATGGTAAGAGCCATTTGACAGTGTAATAGGCTGTCCAGGAGTGTGGTGGAGTCTCCTTCTTTGGAGGCTCTTAAAGAGAGGCTGGATGGCCGTCAGGACTGCCTTGATGCTGTCTTTCTGGATGGCAGAAGGGGGTTGAGGTAGCTGTATTGGTCATAGAGTAAAACAACAAAATCCACAAAACATGATCTCACCACCTGTACCTACCTCTGCTAATGGATTGGGCTCACAAATTCCATTTTTATATAAAATAATGTCACCCTAATTTTAAAACGAGGACTTGGAGAAGTTACTTTTTGGATTACAACTCCCCTAACTGCCAGCCTTTCTGGCCAGTGGCATAGTCTCATTAGCAACACTTTATTAATAAACGTGATGTTAATCTATACCAGGTTGCAATACTGTAAATGAGTTCCCATCCCATGATATCGTAAAAGTGACAGCAGTCCCTGACAATAATAAATAATTATTGAATAATTGATTATCAAAAAGTAGCAAAAAGTGTGATCTTGGGGGAAGAATGGCAATAAGGGTAAAGCCGGTAAGAAACTATTATTAATCCTATTAATTTCATTTATAATATTTTATTATACTTTGTTTAATTTTATTATTAACCTCCTGCCCACGTGCTAAATTCAAGCAAAGACGGCTACTTCACCCTCTTGGACGCTAGAGGGCGCAGCCTCTATGACGCCAGCTCTCATTTCTGCGCATGCGCCTAGCTCCCTCTAGCGGCCGTTGGACGAACAACGCGGCGCTGAATGCCGGCAAAGGGGTGGAAATGAGCACGAGGACACTGCGCATGCCTATGCTAAAAACACATTCTAGGACAGTGTGCATGCGTGGTGGCTCTGGTCTCCCCCCCGTTCGCCACCTTCTGGACGAGAGAGGGTACGTCGTACGCAGGCGCAAACAGGCGTTGCCCTGCCCCCCGCCTCCTTCTCCTTGTGGAGTTTCCGTGCCTCCTCTCCTCCCTGCGCCGTTCCCACCCCTCTGCGCATGCTCCGTACCTCTCAGTGCTGCTCCTAAGCGAGCGCGCGTAGACCGGGCAGAGCGGCTCATGCCCGTGGTTGGCGCGGTGCACTCTGGGAGTGATTAAGGAAGTAAAATGGCGGACCTGGCCAACGAAGGTAGGCGGCCGCGGCGGAGGCTGAGGCGGGAGGCCGGCGGAGGCTGAGGGGGCTCCGGCCCAGCGGATCCCCGGCCCGAGGAGAGGTCCCGCGGCCCGGGCGCAGCTGGGGCTTCCGCGCCTGCCCGGCCGCCGCCCAGCCCGGCGGGCGCGGGCTGCGGACAGGCTGGACAAAAGGAGCGGCCTCTCGGCCCCCAGGCGGGGGAGGGCGAGGGCACCTCTGAGCATAGGCAGAGGGCCGGCCCGCGGGCCGGCCCCGCCCCTCTCCACAGCGGAGCCCCGCCCTCAGGGCGAGAGTGCCCCCGAGCATGAATGGAATGCCCGCCCAACGGCTCCGCCGCCCTCAAATCCCACGCTTCCTGGGAGCGAGGGTGCCTCTGGGCATGGCTGGAGCGCGCGTCCAAAGGACGCGAGGTGAGCTCTGCCCAAGCCTTTGCCCAGCTCTGTTGGTTTTTTTGCAGGAGAGGCTGCAGAGGTGCGCTGAGCGTGGGCAAAGGGCATTTCCAGGCAGGCAGGCAGGCAGGCAGAGATCAGGCTTTCCACGCCCCCTCTCCCCTCACGATGTTCGCACTTTAATGGAAAGCACGAATGCCTTTGGGCATGTGTGGATTGCCAGGCTTAGGATATTCTCAGAGAAGGAGCTGTGTCTTTTGGAGCGTAAAAAGGAAGGGGAAAAAGGGAAAAAATGGGATGGCTGTACCTTTAAGACCAGCTGGGTTTTAATTTTTGCCGGGGCTCTTATGGATATGCAGTTAGCCCTCCACATTTGCTAGGGTTAGGGGCTCAGCGGAGAAGAGGAAAAATCATAAATATCAAAGTGAGTGTGTATTTGTGGGGAGGGGCCCAAGGCTGGCAGCCAGGTTCCAAACCATGTCAAGGGAAGGGGAGGGAAGGGATGAGTCAGTATGGGGGCCCTAGACTCTCTCTCTCGTCCACCTCCTTCTCTGGGTCCATGGGGGGCATCGGGAGAGGTTAGGGATGCTGAGAAATTGAGCTGTGATCCGTCCTTAGCTGGCCAGGCAGTGGCTGGAGGAGGAAGACCAGAGGTGGGTTTTTAAAAGGCTGCACAGCCTGATCAGAGCCACCAAGAGGAAAGGTTCTCCTCCTGGAAAAGAAGCATCGGAAATCGTGGGGACAGGAGTTAAAGAAACTTGCAATTCATGAAAGTCAAACCCCCAAACATGGAGGGCAGACTGTAAACCCACTTCTCAATACTGCACCCAAAGAAGTGGGTTTATAGCCTCAAAAGCTTGTGCAGAAATAAAAGCCCATTAGTTTTAAAAGTGCATTCACATTTCTTCCCCTCTTTTATCTTTTTTATGGGTGCTGCTGTCAGCCAGGTGAGGTTGATTTCTTCCACACTTCCCCTTCCCTTCTCCCTATATTTTATTGACACTGATTTTTGTAGATTGCTGTGGAGTTCCTCTGACCATGAACAGAGGGCACAGGTCATTGAGAGAAGTGACAGCAGCTGGCATTAGGCCCTGGAAAATCCCTCATTTTTCCTTATGGTGACAGTGGAATAAGGAAAGGCAAGGGTGCCTCTGAGCATAGTGGGAGTGCTTGACAATTGATTGCCTTGGTCAGTTGATGCTGATTTTGCTTAAACTGCCCTGGAAGAGATCAGAGAGGAGAGTTAGGACAGAGGATGTGGCCTAGCTGGTGATGCTGAATGAACTGCCAGAAGATGTCAAGTGCTTGTGAATGTGGTGGCTTGGGGGCCTAGCCCTCTCCTTCCTATCTCCATATTTAGGTTTCTTGTTGTTGATGTTGTATTTTGTGTTGTTCTAGAGCAGTGGTTCTCAACCTGTGGGTCCCCAGGTGTTTGTAGACTTCAGCTCCCAGAAGCCCTAGCCACTGTGGTCAATGCTCAGGGCTTCTGGGAGCTGAAGTCCACGAACATCTGGGGATCCACAGGTTGAGAACCACTGTTCTAGAGTAAGTTGAATAGGATAATATTTCTGTGGAGCAAGCAGAGAAGATCAAGGTGGAACCACTCTTTTTTTAAAAAACTTTCTCTTGGTTGCTCTGGAATGAATCATGAGAGAGGAGAGAGTGCTTCTGAGCATAGGTCTACTGCCCGTCCAGGCAGGAACAGTGCCCTCTGTGCTTGGTCATCCGCAGAAAGACACAGACATGTGAGTGCAAGAGAGGAAGAGAAAGGAGTTTGTAGCAACAGCGAGGCTGCCTCTGAGCATGAGCAGAGTGCTCAGCAAGGGACCACCTGTGTAGGAAGGCAGTCCCTCTTATCCTCTCATGACTTCCTGGACAGAGGGTGAAAGAAACTGTTTAGGTGCCTTCAGACATGTGAACTGGTGGTAATTTTGCAGTGAGTGCTTTAGAGCATGTGCAGAGTGCCTTGTGTGTTGAAAAAGTGTGGTGCTTCCAGCAAATCAGCACAGCTTGTCATTTCTCCCTCCCTCAGCTAATTTCCTGGATAGACAAAGACAGCAATTGCTTGCAGAACAGTCTGTCCTGGAACTTGCAGTTAAAAGGTCTCAGAGCATGTACAGATTGCTTAGCTCCTCTCTTCTATCTATCTAACAAACTGTTATACCTCCTTTCTGTTTTGTTTTGTTTTTTCCTCCCAAGGCAGTGAAGAAAATGAGAATTAGGGAGAGAGGGTTTGGGAGTGCAGCAGCAAAGAATTTTCCTGGCTGATTCCTATATGGAAGAATGTGGTGTGGTAGAACAACTTGGAGTCTGTGGATTGAGGATGATGATGATGATGATTCCTGTATTATTTAAGCCCCAAAGAGGAGTTCTGTTGAATAGACATGAAGATCAGAAATAACCCGTGGATTTCCTGTATTCCAAAATGTGTTCAAAGCCTTCAGAGATAATGGAAAGCACCAAGTTTTCTGTGCAAACATTTTGCAGGTACAGAAGGAGGAAAGTTTAAATCAGCGTTAAATTTGGATGAGCAGCCTTATCAGAATGAGTAGCGGGGGGGTAGCTGAGCTTCCTTCAGGGCTGGCTTAAAGTGGGGAGACTCCCCAGGAAAAGTTGTTTCTCCTGGGAAACACTTCTGCACACACTCCCCCTTGGGAATCTGCTCTTCATAATGGCTTCTGGCCTGGCCTCTTCCCTGGCATCACAGGCTGAAAACTGGAGCAATGGTGATGTTGTTGACAGGAGTTGTTAGCTCCTCCCTCCGGCCTGCATCTGAATGGGGCTGCTCAGGGTGGCGATGTTTTGAAGTCCTGCTGTTCCAGGGTGGGTGGTTGTTGCCAGATTGCGTTGCCCCTGTGGCTTCCATTGAGGAGCATCTGCCTGCATGTGATGCTTGTGCCCTGCAGCTGATGCTGGGCGAGCTCCCTGCTTCCTCCGCACAGTCTGGCATGTGATCGTTTATAACTACAACGGAGAACTTTGAATTAACCAGAGCTCCTCTGCCCACCCACCCCCCTCACCCTGCCGGACAGCTTTACCAGGGTTAATCCTCTCTTACCCAGTTTGACTGTCCTAGTTTGATTCCCGGCGGCTGGGAGCACGCGACTCTTTGGGCGACATTGCTCTGATGATCTGGACTGTTTTGGAGAAGAGTGGCCAGCCACCGTCCGAGTTCTGCTTAGGGTGGGATGGGAATTCTTTAATGATTAATTCCAACTCCCAGCATTGCCTGGCTGGATAGAAGGGCTGATGGGAGTTCAATAATGTCTGGAGAAACCCCTTCTCATTTAAGAGGCCAGTTGAGTCTGAGGCTGCTCAAAGCACTGAGGGTAGTTGAAATTTTGGGAAGCCTTCACCCCTGGGGAAGACATGCTTTGGGAACAAGAACCCCGGAAGAGCCCTGCCGGGGCAGCTTTCGTCATGGGCCTTTCTCAGGGATGGGCAACTCTCTGGATATCATTTTGGCTGAGGACTGCCACCTGAAGGGCAACCTTGGACTATCCTGGTGCGCTGTATCGATGCTCCTTCAGCCCTTTTGCTATCATTAGTTTCTAGCTTTTGGTGTTTGCTCTGGAGCAAAGAGTTTACATCTTGGCTATTGTGGCTGGTAGGTCAGTCTTCCAAGAAAGAGTGTGCTCTCTTATCACCTTTCTTATCTCCATTGTTATTCATAAAAGGGTAGCGCTGTTTGTCTGTTGCACGAAAACAACAACAGAGTTGTGTGGCACCTTCAGGGCTATGAGGTTTATTATGGCATGGGCTGCAGTCTCCTTCTTCAGGTGCAAGGAGCGTACCGTCCTGGAGGCTGAGGGAGAGAGAGGCACAGGGTACTTTATTGTGAGGCTGAATTCGGGGTGGAATTGGATGTCCTCTACCGCACGCAGTTCCTCTCTCATCTCCCGCTGCATCCATATGCACTGTGGGTATAGACACCTGAACCTCTGATGTTACACTCCAGTGGTTTCCTAACTTTGAGGGGTCTGGGGGCCAATCCTCTGCCCCCAGAACTCTTGGCAGGCCAGGCGGACTGCTAAAAAAGAAGGCTGAAAAAATGGCAAGAGGCTGGAAATTCTCTTCTCTTCCTTTTCCTCAGCCTTTAACAGGATATTTTGGATGTCAAATGGCGCAAGATAAACCCCCCTTTACCTACAGCTCCTGGGGGCATTTGTGAGAGAGCCAAAGGGGTGGTCCAAAGAACCCAGGATGGACGTTGGAGGCTGCAGTGTGTTGGCCTCACCTTGGTCCCCCATTATATTCTGTGCACCTGAGGAAGAATGTTGGTTGTTTAAGATTACATACCACTTTTCATTTTAAAAAATAACAAAGATCTGCACTTGTAAGAATATCAGAAGGGCCCCCTGGGATCAGCCCAAAGGCCCATCTGCGCCACCATCTTCCTTCACTCATAAGGCTACCAGTGGACTCTCCACAAGGAGAGGAATATTTGGTTGGCCCCAGGTAGCTGGTATCCAGGGGTGGATTGTCTCTGAATATGGAGGTTCCATGATCCATCTTGGCCACAACTTTTGTAGGCCTCTGCTCCTTCATAAACCTATCTGGATCTCTTTAAAAGCTGTCTGAACAAACAGCCCTTTTGTCAAATCTAGTGGCAGGGAGCCTGCATCTCTTCTAAGGACATATAAGATTTGAGGTGTTCACCAAGGCAAAGCCACTGGGAAAAGAACATTGTCTGCTTGGCTTATGTCGCAGCAGTCACAAAATGCTTGAGGCCCACTTGGGAGACCTTCTTCCCTGCTCCCAACACTGGGATCTCTTGTTTTAAAACAAGGTCACTATTCTGCAGTGACTTGGGATGGCAGGCTACAGTTCTTACAAAGAAAGCGTGCAAGGAGGCAAGATCAAATAATGTATTAATTTATGTATTTCTGGTCCTTTGTGAGTCCAGTCCAGGGCCAGGCCTCCAGAGAGCAGCATAAATGAATGAAATCAGGAGCAGATACAGGGCATAATACGTATGCAGAATTAACAGAATAGATGTGTGAGAACAGCAGCTCAGTTTAAGAACTGCTTAATTGTTGAAGGAATCAGAAGGTAAGTTTTATTGTTTAAAGGTTTTGAATGCTTGTGTTGAAGAGAGAAAGCAGGTAGCAAGTTTTGTAACAGTAGAGCCACACAAACAGTCTAGTCTTGTATATTGGCCATCTTAATTGACTTTTGTTTCTAGGGATATTTCTTTGTTCGCTGATGAAAGTTTAGGAAAGAAAGAGAGGTGCTTTTTGACTAGAAGAAGCTCTCTTTTCTGAGTAGCTTAGAGAGGAGGAAACAGTGCATTGCATTCCTTAATGATATTAGATAATACAGCTTTCCTTTTTCTTTCCCCCCTCTCCTGTCTCTTTCTAGAGAAGCCAGCCATTGCGCCTCCAGTCTTTGTGTTTCAAAAGGATAAAGCACAGAAGGTAAGGATGGCCCTCGTGCACATGGTGGGCTTCTCATGGTTAGCTGGAGGGGGCTGGCAGGCTTTGAGCTTGCTGGGAAGTTGAGACGGAGGAGAGTGGGTGCTTGCTGTTGGCATGAATGGGACAGAATGGGTCTGGGGCACAGTTCCAATGTTCCTTCTTGTGGACAGACCTTCCTTGTTGCTCCATTTGCCGAGGAGCCTGTTGAGTTACAGCTTAGACAAATTCTTTTTTCTTCAGACTGCAACTTCCAGAAGTGTCTGCTGACTGCGCCCACGAACCACACTGGCTGTGGGGTTCTGGGAGTCATAACGGAGGGAAAAAATGTAACTTATCCAAGCTTGGTGTTGTAGAGGCTCTGAGAGGTCTGTCAGAGCATGGGCTACCTTCTCTACGCCAGCTGGGTCCTTGCAAGGTTAATTGGATGTTCTAGAATCTACCCAGTGTTCCTACGCTGGTTGCTTAGGGGAATAGGGGTGGGGTACCAAAAGGTTTTCAGGCCAACCCACCAAGCTGTCGCTGATGGTTAATATTAAGGCACCCGGGAGATGCTTCCACAGAAGTGCTGGGATACCCCCGAATTGCAAGGGGCAGCGGAGGGAAACAGCTACTTTACTGTGCAGAAATATATTTTAATGTCTCAGTTTATTGATAAATGTCGAACTTTTTTAACACCTGTCAAGGTAGGTTGTGACAAAAATAATTGCAGTAATAATGGTCCTAGAGAAAGAATTGCCAGTTTTGAGTCAAATAGACTTTCGACTTTACGTTTAATCAAATAGTTAGTTAGATTGGTCAGATTAATTATTAAAAAATTTAAATGGACCTACAGAGGCTGCCTTGTACTATGTCAGTCCTGCGTTTCTGTGGAGCTGCTGCCTTCTCCTGTCGCCTGAAAGGGTGCCCAGCTAATAGGGAAGCAGTAATAGTTGGTTGAATTTTTTTTATAGAACGTACAGATGGCAGTCACCATCTTGGAAGAGTCCTCCTTGTTTGTCCCTGCAAGAGAGAAAACCTCTTCCAAGATGTACTTAATCTTTTTTTTTTTTAAGCTTCTTGTTTCAGAGGTAGTATTCTCGCCCCACTCAGATTTTAGCAGCGGATGATTCCTCCTTTTTTTTCTTTTGGAGAAATGTATATAATTAATCAAATTTTTAATCAAATCCAGACAGTGGTCCTAATTTTTCACTAAATAGCCTTACAACTCTTGTTTTATTGCTGCTTTTCCATTGATAAAAGAGGCAGCGCAGATGGTGGAGTTGGGTAAAATTATGGGATTGGGCTGTCAGAAAACGTGAGGCGATGCTTTGTGAATTTGGCTTCCACTGCCTTGTCGTACTGGGAAGGAAATACAGCCTCTCTTAATTCTAACATTTTTTGTGGTGAGTGTGTGTGTGTACACACATATGTATGTGTATACATGTATGCGTATGTATGTGAGAGGAAGAAACAGAAAGAGGGGTTGTGGTGGTCTCCTGTTTGGTTGGTTGTTTCTTTTTCTTTGAGCTTTAACAGGTCACTGGTTGTGTGAATGGGTTAGTAGTAAGATGCTGAGAGTGAGGTGACTTTGAGATCCTCTGTGCTTGATAGGAAGAGTTGTGTTGTTGTGTTGTTCACTGCTTCCTGTGGTTTATCTTGTAAATCTTGTGGCCTTGGCTGAATTTTACTGCTAAACCAGGTTTATTGCACGTTGGCTTTTGGGGAAGTCTAAACATGTGGCTCCCAGCCTTTGGTCCTCCCGATGTTTCGGACTTCATTTCCCAGACTTGTCTGAATAGTGGCTTTGTTAGTTGGAAGACAACGAGTGCTTTGATGGTGTATTCCTGCATGGCAGGAGGTTGGACTGGATGGCCCTTGTGGTCTCTTCCGCTTCTGTGATTCTGTTCTGAATCCACTTATGACAGCAAGTCCACAATGAGAAGCCAAAGTTGGCTGTCGGCTTCTCAATGTTGCTTTGTTTGAACCATGAGCTTCTTAGGTTTGAACCTTGAACTGTGCTTGGCTTGGCTTGTTTCTTCAACTGCCCTCCCCAAAACAAAAGAGGTGTTGTTGCGTGGAGGAGAACCATATTGCAGATGGAGAGACCAAACCATGGTTTGTTTAGGTTGTATGCACAATTGAGAAACTAACCATGGCTAATTTAAACCATGGTTGGATCTGACATGTGAATGCTACGTTGTGCTCTCTGCTAAATATCGCCCATTTTCCAGTGCTAGGGTGTGGCACTTCACAGGCTTGGAAAAAACATTCCTGGGGTAATTGTTTTAAGATGGTGTACAGCAAGAGATATCGTGCCTTTGAGAAATATTTTCCCCATTTCTCTGTTCTTCAGGGAATGGGGGTCTAGGATTGCGTCTTGCTTAGCGGGATGAAGGAAAAGAGTCAGAAGCTTGTCTTTCTCCGGTTGTTTGGTGTGACCCTGGGAATGTTGAGAGGTTGAACGCTTGAGGTTGTTTGGGTGGCATAACACAGTGCCTGTGTGATACATGTCAGAATTCAAAGGTGCCTTTCAGTTCTCTGTATTTTTGACAGTCTGCTGAGCTTTGTCGTTATCCCTCATTTGCCACACGAGTGCGCAATTAAAACAGAAGAGGTTGTGAAGCTCTGTGCGATCTCAGTTAGGATGTGTTTATGCAGAAACAAATCCTCTGGTTTAATCCTCAGTGGGGTTGAATTTTTGTTTACATCTGTTGATCTAAAATAGATTTGTTTCCCTTTTCCTCCAATAGTTCGCAGAAATTTTACAAAAATAATAAAACATAGCACAGTGAAGCACAGCCGGTAAGCATTGCATTGTAACCTTCCTGGGGTACAGATAATATGACTTAATAGTGGGAATTAATTTTCAAAGGTTTTTGTGAGATTGCTGCCCGATTTTTCCCCCATAGGCAAAGGACACAGCAACAGAGGTATGAAGGCCTAGAGAAAAAAGTGTTTTTAAAACTTTTTTAAACCTTTTTCCTCCCAGAATTGAGGGAAATGATTATGGTTTAGAATGTGGGATAAAAATTTTTTGACAGTATTTTCCTATACTTAGTTATACCCAGTGTGGCAGGCTGATCTTTTGTAAGATGCTGTAGAATATAATATCGCGGCAATTCTTAATCCTGGTTTCCTTTTCTCTGTTCTTGTTATGAGAATGAGTGCTCCATGTCTGCTTGGCACTCTGGAGGAGACAAAATAACTATCTTTGTTTTGAAAATATATTATTTTCTGTTTTTATTGGGGTTTTGTTTTGTTTGGCCTGCTCCTCGTAAATTGGGAAAACCAGAAGTTCCTTGTAGAGAAAGTCCGTACCTTTTGATACCCTATTATGTCACGACTCTCTCTTTTGACACTTCCGAATTAAAGACAACTTCCATTAATTTAAAGAGGGGATTACAGTCTTTCATTGGTTCTTCTTGGAATTGCTTGCACACACACACTGCTTGCAAAGTGAGCTGAGAGAGAGGAAAAGGTACTAAAGCTGCCTGAGAGGCTTTGCAAGCAGCACATGTGTGGTTAATTCCACGTGAGCCTCTATAACTTCTTCCTGCTCCCTACAGTATAGCACATGGGGTCAGCTTTCCAACCAATCCCATTTTCTGACAGTGCTCCAGTCCCTAACCTGTCAGTGGGAGAAGCCTGTAGTTCTATTCAGGCTCTAGTAACTCAATTTGTAATGAAAATAAAATCTTAAATTCAAATGTTAAGTCCTGAATAAATTGTACAGTTAGCCCTCGACATTTGTGGGTTTCAGTTTTGCGGATTTGATTATTCATGGATTTGCTGTCCCCTCTGCCATTTTTAATAGGAACTGAAAGCCTCATGAGACTGAGGAACAAGGCTTGTAAGTCCCTTTTAAAAATGGTGTGGGGCAGCAGCAGAGGTGGCCGTAAGCCGCACCAGCCCCCTACTTCTGCCTTGTGAAGGAACCTGATGCCTCAAAGGAATCCACAGTGGGTTGAATATGGTGATCATGCTTTTTTGTGTGTTAAATATGGTTTGGGAGGACCTAGAGTTATTCACATTTTTTCCACTTTCATGGGGGTCATGTGCCCCTAACCCTAGCGAATGTGGAGGGATGACTGTATTTAAAAATATTTCAGACGTAATAATTCCATACTAAACCAGAGTGTACATAATACATTTGATGTTACTGAAATAACAAGAGCGACTTTCACATTGCGAGTATTGCATTCTTCACATTTTTGCAAAAATGTCAATTTTCCCCAGAAAAGTTTTTTTTTGTTTTTTAAAGCAGCTTCAAAATTTTTTGAAACTTTGCATCTCTACATACAGAGCAATGGTCTTTCTCATGAGTACGACTGTTCAGCCCAGGTTAGTCAATAGCCTCTTGCCTGTGATGAGAAAGGAGAAGCTTTAAGTAGCCAAGCAGAGAAATTTGGCTACTGAAAATAGGATGAGAATTGGTAGTCCTCCTTGCTGTTGCACTTCCACAACACCTTTTGAAGCTTTTGATGTGCAAATCGTTTATTGTGGTGTACATGGCAGTTAGCAGTAGTAGTTTGTTTTCTATCAAAATTTAGATTTGCATCTGGCAGACCAAAGCTTCCGCTACCCTGTTGTGTAGGATAATGGCAGGCTTTAAAAGAAAGAAAGAATATCCCTGCAATTCTATTTTTGAGGTATTTTTGCTTTATTATCTTTTTTCCAAGAAAACTAAAATAACAGAATCTGAAATATTGAGAAAAATAAATTTAAATTTTGCTTTGTTAAACATTGGGAAGAACTTTTTACACTGTAAGAGCAGGTTAACAGTGGGGCTCTCCAGTTTTGGAGGGCTTCAAGCACAGAGGGTGGTTGGGTATCTTTTAGGAGAGCTGCAGTTGTGTATTTTTGGCATGGCAGGGGTGGACTGGATCGCCCTTGTATTCCTTCTGACTCTTTCAGATTCTCTGATTCTTGCCTATAAAGGGCTCGTGGAAGTGGCAGGTTAGCAGCCAACATATCTAAGCAAGACTTGAAGGTGAAATTGCTTGGATTTCAGAAATGTCTGTCCCTAAGCTAAGGGAAAAAAAGATCCTAAATGGCTTCGAGATGTTCCTTCACCCATTGGGGGGTGGTTTTGAGGAGTGACATCTGATAGAAACTGTGGAGAACTTGCACTGGGGCAAAACCATCCCCACTTCATGTAGCACTGTGGTGGGATGTGAACAGCCAGCAGCTGTTCCAGGAGGGGATTTTGGGATGGTGGTCCTGCTCGGCTCAGTAAAACTATTGAGCCAGGATGAGGCCGTTGTGTAAAAAGGGAAGGAGGGTTTAGTTAGAAACCAAGAACTGAAAACAAAGCTGCCAGCATCTACCACTCTTGAGACAGATCTGTGGCACAGCCACTTCTGGACTACTGTGCACAGTTCTGGACACCGAACCTCAAGAAGGGTGAAGTAGAACTGGAAGGTAAAGGAAATTAGGAAGTTGGAAGTGAACCTGAGGGGTTAGCTAGTCCAACCTCATTCTGCTGTGCAGGGATCCACAGCTGGAACGCTCCTGAAAGACAGCTCTTCAGCCTTGGTCTAAAGGCCTCTAAAGAGGGAACCTCCACCACTCTTTTGGGCCTCTCTGTTCCAGTGCTAAATGTGACAGAGATGTGTAAAATCCGTGGAGAGTTTTTTAAATTCCTCCTTGTACTAGAACCAAACCAGGGCATCCACTGAAGCAGAATGGTGGGTGGTTAGGGACAGAGAAAAGGGAGGACAATGGAGAATCTAACTGCGGAAGTCACTGCTGCGAAGTGGGGTGGTGGTTACCCACACAGATCGCTTGGCCAGATTTCACGGAGGCTATTTGTGGCTGTTGTGTGTCTTCAAGGCATTCCCAACTCATGGCAGAACCCTGTCCTGGTGTATTCAGATTTATTCAGAAAGGATTTGCTTTCGCCTCCCTCTGAGGCTGAGAGAATGAGACCTGCCCAAGGTCACCCAGTGGGTTTCTGTGGCTGAAGGAGGATTTGAACCTTGGTCTCGCAGAGTAGTAGTTTGACACTCAGACCACTACATCACACTCACGTCTTGCTTACTGTGGGCTTTGCCCTGGTAGGGGTGTCAAGGTGGTCACTGTTGGGAAGGGAAGGCTGAAGAGGCCTGTGCTGGTTGGATACAACTTCCTCGGGGCTCCTTTGGTGTTTTTAGGAAATTGCAACGGGCCCACCATATCCATGAGCTCAAATTTAACCCATTGTGAATTCAAATGTATCCATGACTGTACATTCAAATCCATGTTGGGAAGAACACTAGCACTCCTTCAAAGTACTGAGGTTCCTTTGCAAAGCAGGAGCAGGCAGCTGGTGCCTTTTTTAATACTGCAGGGGCTTGCTGTGTAAGCTTTCTCTCAAGCGTCTTTGTGGTCTCTCTCCGAGCCTCACAAGACCTATACAAGAAGCCCCTACAGCAGTGGTTTTTCATCTTTTCTTTAGTAGGGACCCCCTGCAAATTTAATTTTTTGCGAAGGACCCCCAATAATTCATTCAAGACTTAGATACTTGAATTTAGATTTTAAGGAGTCAAATATTTGTGTAGATTTTGAAATATTTATTTATTTATTTAAGGCTTCTGGAGACTAAGATTCAAATCCCTAGGTGGCCCTGGGCAAGTCACATTCTCTCAGATTGAGATGAAAGCAAAGGCGAACACACTCTGAACAAATCTTGCCCCTGCAAAAACCACTGTGGCGGGTTCCCGTTAGTGCTGCCAGAAGTCAGAAGTGGCTTGAAGGCCCACAACAACAAAGTGCTGCTGACACGGGAGGATTTTGTTGCCATCATGTCTCTCCCCTTTGAAAACTGAGTTTTGTCAACCCTAAGGTTAACCTATAATGAGAATTTTTTTGGCAAGATTTGTTGCCTTTGCCTTTCTCTGAGGCTGAGATAATGTGACTTGCCTGAGGTAACAGGGTTTCCATGGCTGACACAGGTTTCCAGGGTCATAGTTTGGGCATGCACGTATGCCTGCTGTTGTGTCCCTTTCAGCAGGGATGTGGTAACGAGGCATGTGTACGGGCACCCAAACTGCTCCCTCGTTTGCAAATGAGGGAGCAGTTTCAATACCCACAGCCTCTCCCCGCTGCTACGGCCCTGTTGTTGCTGCTGGTGTCCGTGCACAATTTTTTCTGTCTTCCAAGAGTCCTGGAACCAGTCACTCGTGGACCTGTCAGGGCCACTGGAATCCCACATTTCAAAGAGTGAGAGAACCCCCATAGGGGATTTCTCTGGTGCTCTATTTGCCTGGGTGAAGAGGTTTAGTTATTCCGAGAAGCTTGGCTCTAAAAGGCCCTGTTTTTTAACTCCCCACAAGGAGCTTGCTGCCCCTTCTGAGGCACTGGGCCTGTTTGCAGCAGGGCTGGCAGTGAATCAGGCTCGGGGGTGGCATTGCAGTTGACGCACCCCATAGCCTGTATGAAGCAGTGAGGAATTTGGCCTCGGCAACAGTGGGTCAGGCAAGTGGCAGCTACATTTGGGAGAAGCCACATGCTCCTGCCCATGCCTGCCAGCCCAGATAGTGGCATAGACCCTGGTGCTCAGGGTTAGGAGAGCACGTGGCCCCTTCCCATCCCCCCTTCCTCCCTGTGTGTCAGACCCCACTCCCTCCTTTTGCTGCCGGGCACTGAAGAGCTCTTCTTCTCCTTTGCTCCCAGCCCCTCGCAGAGCAAAAAGGGGTGTCGGATTCAGGCAAGGACCCCCAGGGAGAAGCAGCGTCTCCTCACCAAGCAATGGTGGGTCGCCCCAAATCACCCGGGGAGTGCAGCTGTGAGGGCCCCATCCCCCCGGTTGCTTGCGTCCACCCTGCTTCCCGTGTTGATCCGGTTCAACCAGAACTAGCAGGGGTAAGTCGGAACCTACCAAGGGTTTGGGTGAAGCCCTCTGCTTCTTCTGTTTCTTCTTTTTATTCCCCCTTTTTTTTCTAGTGCACCTTTCCTGCCCTCTTTTAAAAATTGGCTGGTCCACAGCATCAAGAGGCTTTCTGGCTGCATTGTTTCTTCCTTCAGAGGGTTACTCTGTAGCGATCGAAATGAACCTACAGCAGAAAATGAGTCCATCTTGCAGACAATTTCTCCCTACACCACCGGAGTCTCTTTCGCACCCTGAGGGCCACATTGAGTTCCAGAGGAGCTCTCAAGGGCCACATTCCGGTGGTGGACATGGCCAGAGGCAAAAAGGGTGGGCCCAAAGTACCGGCATGTATTTTACCTGAGAGCAGCAGAGCCCTAGGAGAGCCATTCTAGCGTTTTAGAATTCTCTCTCTTGCTTTTTCTGTAGGTTCCTTACCCAGACCATGATGGCATGGTGGCCCTCTGGAGAGGCACCTGGGACCAAGAACTGGAGATGCCCAGCCTTAGGGCCCAGGTTGAAACCTTGAAGAGCTGCAATCAGGAGGTGCAGAGCAAGGAGTTGAGCATCTCCTGTCCTTGGTCCACGCAGCTGCTGGAACCGGAGCCACCAGTGTGCCACAGAGGGCGTCTACCCTGAGCCTGGTGGAAAGCAGACAGGTCCCCTGAGTCTGTTAGTCCCAAGAAAGAGCAAGGAAGGAGGGACTGCTAGAAGGAGGAGAAGTTGACCTTGACCTAGGGATAGGGTTCCTCCTCTTGGAAAAGCACCCCCACCCCAGCAGCACACACATGCACACACCTTCCTTCCAAGGTAGAACATAGAATCATAGAGTTGGAAGAGACCCCCGAGGCCATCAAGTCCAACCCCCCACTATTCAGGAACACCCATCAAAGCACTCCCAACAGATGGCCATCCAGCCTCTGCTTAAAAACCTCCAAAGAAGGAAGAGACTCCACCGCACTCCATGGGGACAGCAGATTCCACTGCCGGACAGCTCTGACCATCAGAACAGAACAGAATCAGAACAGAATCATGAATTCATAGTGCTCCAGAGACTAGGACATGGAGCAATGGATTCAAACTACAGAAAAAGAAATTCCACCTGAACCTGAGGAAGAACTTCCTGATGGTCAGAGCTGTCCGACAGTGGAATCTGCTGTCTCCTTCTTTGGAGGTTTTTAAGCAGAGCTTGGATGGCCATTTGCTGGGAATGCTTTGAGTGTTTGTTCCTGCATGGCAAAAGGGGGTTGGATTTGATGGCTATGGTGGACTCTTCCAACTCTTATGATCCTATGGAATCTTGAATTGAAAAGGGCCAACCTGTTCAGCCCCCAGCAGTGCAGGAATCCCAGGCTAGCAAACTCCTGAGAGCTAGGCCTCCAACATCTCTTTGAAGACCTTCAAAGTACCGGTTCAGTATGGTATTCTCTCTTCTTGCTGCATTACCCCAGAACAGGAAAGGTTATCCTGGACGGCAGAGTCTTTGAAAGTACTTGGAAGGTGTTCTCGTTTATTTCTGTTTGCATTTAGACCCCATCCTTAGGATTCTATTAAAATTATCCAGGAGAATGAGGAAAGCTATGTAGAGTCAGCCCTCTTGTATCCATGGATTTTGCTTCCATGGGTTCAACCAACCATGGCATGAAAAACATTGAAAGAAAAAATTCCCAGAAGCAAATCTTTTGAGTTGTTTGCCATTTTATATAAAGGGACCCCATTTTACTATACCTTGGTACATAATGGGACTTGAGCATCCACAGATTTTGGTATCCACGTTAGATCCTGGGACCAAACCCCAGCAGATACTGCGGGCCAACTATAACAGAGAGCATCCAAGTGAAACAAATGGAAAAGATTTTGAAAACTAATAATTCTGGAAAGAGGAAAAGTGTTTTTACCTAGGAGTAGAAAGATGTCAAGGGAGCACCAAATAGACACTTTTACTGGGAGCATTCCAAATCTGGGGGGTTCCCTCCTTTGCCTCCTGGTGTGTTTCCCAAGGAAGAACTATAGAATTCAAGAGCTGGAATATACTCCCAAGGGACAGCCAGTCCAACCCCATTCTCCCGTGGAGGAAGACACCATCCAGCCCCTCCCTTTGACAGATGGCCATCCAGCCTCTCTTCAAAAACCTCCAAAAAAGGAGACTCCACCACAGTCCCAGTCAGCAGTCTATTCCACTCTTGAACTGCTTTTATGATCGGGAAGTTCTTCCTAATGTTTGGGTGGAATCTCTTTTCCTGAAGTTTGAAGCTGTCGCTCCATGTCCTAGTCTCTGGTGCAGCAGAAAATAGGATTGCTTTGTCCTCCATTTGTCATCCCTTCAGATATTTGCACATGGCTCTCATGTCACCTTTTATCCTTCTCTAGGCTAAAGATACCCAACTCCCTAAGCCACTCCTCATAGGGCTTCATGGTTTTCAGGCTTCAGGCATTTTGGTTGCTCTCCTCTGGACACGTTTTAGCTGGTCAATATCCTTCTCGAACTGTGGTGCCCAGAACTGGACACAGTATTATTCCAGGTGGGGTCTGACCAAGTAGAAGAAATGGTACCATCACTTCTGTTCACCTAGGCGCTATACTCCTCTTGATGCGGCCTTGAATCACATTGTCTTTTTAAGCTCTCGCATCACACTGCTGACTAAGTCAGGTATCACCCATCCAATACTTGTGCATTTCATTCTTCCTAAGTGTAGTGCCCCACGTTTCTCCCTGTTGAAATTCATTTTGTTAGCCGTGGCCCAGCTCTCCAATCTGTCAAGGTCATTTTGAATTTTGATCCTGTCCTCTGGGGTATTAGAACCCCTCCCACTTTGGTGTCTTCTGCAGATTTCATCAGCATGCCCTTCATCCTTCATCCAAGTCATTGATATGATATTGAACAGCCCTGGGCCCAGGACAGACCCCTGCGGCACCCCACTGGTCAGTTCTCTCCAAGATGAAGAGGAGTCCTTGATAAGCACCCTTTGGGTTTGGTCGGTCAACCAGTTACAGATCCACCTAAAAATAGCATTAATGTCTTGCCCAGATTTTGCTAGAAGCACCGTGGGGAAATGTTTGAAGAGGAGCCTTTGAGGAAGCTGAAAGCCTCAGGCAAGAAAGTGCTTTTTGCCAGCATGGGTGCTTGGAAAGGAAATGCATTGGTTAGGCCTCATTTGGAATCCTGTGTCCAGTTCTGGGCACCTCAATTCAAGAAGGATATCGACAAGCTGGACCATGTCCAGAGGAGGGCGACCAAAATGGTGAAGGGTCTGGAAGCCATGAAGCCCTCTGACGAGCAGATGAGGGAGCTGGAGATGTTTAGTCTGCGGAAGAAAATGTTAAGAGGGGACATGATGGCCTTGTTTAAATATTTGAAGGGATGTCATGCTGAGGAGGGAGCAGGCTTGTTCTCTACTGCTCCAGAGACCAGGACAAGGAGTAATGGATTCAAGCTGCAGGAAAGGAGATTCCACTTGAACCTCAGGAAGAACTTCCTGACTGTCAGGGCTGTCCGGCAGTGGAATATGCTGCTGCCTCCATGGAGTGTGATGGAATCTCCTTCCTTGTTGGTTTTTAAGCAGAGACTGGATGGCCATCTGTTGGGAGTGCTTTGATGGGTGTTCCTGCATAGCAGAGGGTTGGACTGGATGGCCCCTGGGGTCTTTTCCAACTCTATGATTCTATGAAACCTGAGCTTCTAAGCAGAAGCGGTGGTTTTCTCCCAGCTGTCTTCCAGGCAATAGCACAGAGCCTGGCCAGCTCACTTTCTAGGTTCTGATTCTGCACTGTGGCGAGCTTTAAGTGACCTGGCTGGGGTGTGCTCAGCCTGACTCAAGCTTAGGAAAAATCTCTGAGCCACAAATAGCAAGATGCTCGCCGTCTTTAAAAGACTGTAGGGGCTGGGGACATGAAGCCAGAAGTTAGCCATTTCTGGAGGCAGAAGTGGAATGGCTGTAATACGGTTCATACCTCACAGAACATGGGGCTGGAAAGTGCAGTGTATTGGGACCTGTATGGAGGGTGTGTGTACCATATTTATTGCTTTGGATCCCTGTCCAGTTGGGCGGGGAGGACGTGTAGTGTTTGAACATTGGACTGCGGACCTTGGAGACCAGGGGTCAATTTCCCGCTTGGCCATGGAAACCTGCAGGGTGACCTTGGGTGTATCACACAGTCTCAGCCTCAGAAAACCGCAGTAGGGTTGTCATAAGTCAGAAATGACTTGAAATTACAGAACAACGATTTATTGGGGGCAGCTGCCACTCCTTCCTTCTCCTTCACTCCGCTAGGAATTTCAGAAAAGATCCTGGGATGGTCATGGTACCTCTTTCTTGGAGTGGGATGGGGGGCAGTGGGGGTCACAGGATTAAAATCTAAGACTTGGTGAGGAACAGCGACTATTATGCTGATTGGAGTCAGTGTGTTGAAGTGGTCTGAGTTTTGGACAAGGTCCCCAAGAGAATCACGGCTTGGCCTTTGAAACCCATGGAAGGGGGACGACTTTGGTGAAGTCACACTCTCTCAACCTCTCAAGAAGACAGTGGCAAACCTCCTCTGAATAAATTTAGCTGAGAAAACCCTGTTGTAGGGTTGCCAACAGCACACAACAACACCCCAATATGACTTTGTTGGCCCTGCAAAGTGCCTGGAGGGGAAAATGGATTTCTTCAGCAACCACATGTTGTTGTGAGCAGTAATTCAAAGCATTTTGGGGATGGCTTGGTCTTTGAGCCAGCAAGATCCATCAGCTTTGCAAAAGACCAACTCGTGGGATGAAAATTGGTGTCCTCGTGGATCAACCCATCCATCTGCTTTTGGTGATTGCTATGGGGCAGGGGTGAGCAAAGGGTAGCCACTAAGAATTTAAAAAAAACCCTGCCAGCTAGGGTGTGGAAGCATTTTTGGCCATGTTCACCCCATCACCCCCACCATGTTAGACTTGGGACCAGCCTTTTTCTAAAACAGGAAGTGAAAAGAAAGCCTTGAAAAAAGACTTCTTAAGCTTAAATTGGCTTTTGATCCTAGAATGGCGCGGAGCGGGAAGAAATGCGGGACAGAAGCATGGCGGTTAAAGTGGGATCGTAGACCAATAATCCTGTAGTGTGAATAAGCCCCCAGCCATTCTCAGAGGAGGTCTGGCAGGAAAATATCACAGCCGTCCTTTTGCAGATGTCACAAAGAAAGGAGGAAAAGCACAGCATGGTTTTTTTCATGGTTTATAACAGCGCACAGTCTTTTCAATGTCCTCTTGAAGGGGATTGATAATTACGCTGACAGCCAGCATGGTGTAGTAGATTAAGAACTGGATTGTGACTCTCAAGACCAGGGTTCGAGTCTCTGTCCGGCCATGGAAACCCACAGGGCGATCATGGGCAAGTCATGCTTTCCCAGCTTCTGAGGATATCAAAGGCAAACCCCCACCTGAACAGATCGTTCCCTGAACACCCTGAGAGAGGGTCGCCATAAGTCAGAAATGACTTGAAGGCCTACAACGTGGAATACAATAGACTTCAGAAGGACACAGCAGCACACTGATGCCTCCAGGACCCTCTATGGGCCATGCTATCCCCCCGCGATGGAATTAAAACATGTAGAGGCTTCTGGTCCAATTCTTGATCCATTTGCAAAGGCAGCGGGCCTCTGTGCTCCATTTGTGATGCTAACTACTGCTCTTGAAAATATCCAGGAGGAGAGAAAAAAATCGAGGTTCTTTTTTCACCAGTGGATTTTTTTCCACCTGGAAGAGACGAAGCCTTTTTAAAAGACCCTTGTAAGGCGGCCCGAAGTTGCCTGTCCTCTCGTCCTCTTTGTGGCTGCCAGGGAACCAAGGTCTCTTCTGCTTTCAGTGATGCTAGGCCTTTCACTGTAACTGCAGTGACTGCTTCCTGGGGAATCCTGGGATTTGTAGCTTAAATGGGGTGTTTAGAATTACCTGCCAGGGAGCTCTGCACATCCCCAAGGGAGAGTTTTTCCTGGGATTTCATAAGATTTCATAAAGGCAGTCATAGTGGATTCATAGGGCAGTGGAGAAGCACACTCTTGGCATTTGGCTGCTTCTTGTGGTGAGACTAGGAACTCCATTTTGAAATCCGCAGACCAATCTGGTTGATTTTGGAAAAAGCCATGCATGATTTCTGGTTTGGTTTTCTCAGTAAGCCAGGAGTTAGCAAAAGCAAAAGGTAATTGGGCTCCTCTCTTTCTTTATTTTCTTGTGGAGTGTGGTATTGCTTCACACGGGCTCCTTTCTGCATATGGACACAGTGCTAAATTGGGGCAGGCAGATTTGGGGGTGTCTTAGGTTAAAAATCCACCCCCCTTCTGCATCTATTATCTATCTGGAGACTCAGCCTCGACCAGCCCTCCAATCTGGAAGCCACGAAGCCCCATGAAGAGCTTCTTAGGGAGCTGGGGATGTTTAATCTACAGAAGGGAAGGTTAAGAGGGGACATGATGGCCATGTTTAAATATTTGAAGGTGGAGCAAGCTTGTTCTCTGCTGCTCCAGAGACTAGGACACGGAGCAATGGGTTCAAACTACAGGAAAAGAGATTCCACTTAAACCTCAGGAAGGACTTCCTGACGGTCAGAGCTGTCCGGCTGTGGGATCTGCTGCTGCCTCATTGGAGTGGGTGGATTCTCCTCCTCCTTTGGAGGTTTTTAAGCCAGCTGCCGAAGGGAGTGCTTTGAGGTGGGTTCCTGCATGGCAGAAGGGGGTTGGACTGGGTGGCCCCTGGGGCCTCTTCCAACTCCATGATTCTATGACTCTGACTCCACCCATGAAACTGGAGGGGCTGGAGCTTCACACCTGGTTTTATCGCATTATTCAAAAAAAGGTTCAGTAGGAGGGCTTGATGTTTTTTCAAGAGCAAAATGCTTCCTGGAAGTTCCAGAAGTGCAATTTTGAGTTTTTTTATAAATGTAACAGGCTGAGGACAGCAGGCTCCAAGAATGGGGCCTTATGTGGTCAACAATTTGCGTTGTTGCAGAGAGTCCTAGCTTAACGTTATGTGCAAATGTAGCCTGTGTGGGTGAGAGCATGAGAGGCAATGGCCGAGCTTTTCTTGCTCTTCTGATGGCTGTGGGCTCCCCCCTTGATGAATTTGGAGATGGTTTTCCTTTGGGAAATCTTAGAATCGCAGAGTTGGAAGAGACAATGGGCCACCCAGTCCAACCCCTGTTGTGTGGGAACACAGCTTCGTGCCTGCGCGCCGCTTCCTTCCACAGTTTCTGACTTGGTCTGTTCCTCTTCTAGTACTCTCCTCTGCATGAAGTCTCCTATCATCTGTTCTCCTTTTCTGTTGTATTTGTTGGGGGGAAATTGGCTCCCGCCCGCCCCACACCTTTTATCCTTTTTAAAAATTGTGAGCTGTTGCCTGGCTTTGTTAAAAAGAATTGCTGACTTGGTTTCTCTTGTGAGTTTTAGTTGGTTGATCAGTTAGTTAATTGATCCAGTCAGTGTCATTTTGCAAAAGAGAGAAGAAGCAAAGTTCTTGAAGGTTACGAAGAATGTGTGTAGAAACTCAATAAGTAGGTGTATTAAATATAATTATGAAAAGGCCAGATGTGAGGAGCCATTTTAAAACAAGCATTTCACACGTTGAACAGAATGCGTCTTCTATAACTGGGTACAGGTTTGGGAAATTTTTGCTTTCAAAGAAGACTTTTTTAAAAAATCTGTTAATTGGGCACCCATTTAGTCTGCCAGACGGTGTTCTAATTGATCAGTTTAACCAGGTTATCAATTAAGCATTACAAACATGAAGGTATTCCCTATTACGTTTGGTTTTTCTTCCTCAGTTCCTGGTGCAATCATTGCCTAAGAAATGATCCCAGAAAAAGATTACCATATTTTTCCCTATCAAGTGTTTTGTCATTTTCATTCAATAAGCAGGAGTGGTTTCCATCTCAGCTGCAAACAACACGTGTGGTTCTGAGGCACTCAGTGACACTTCCAGAGAACCTGTAACTTGTTAATCTTCTTTTGTGATGCAATTTAATTCTCCAGTATATGTGTTTTTTTGTTTTTACAGAGGTCAGCAGATGGGTCAAGTCCAGAAGACGGGGAAGGTAAGGCAAGGCGTTTGCATTCAAGGTTTAGAGAGTCCCCAGACACCTGGGGTGAAAGTTGTGTTGTTCTTAGAATGGCCAGCAGTGGCCTCGCCGGCTGACCACCCAGGGACAGGCAAGATGGGAACAGTCATAATCAGGCCAGGGTTGCGTGTTCGCATGTGTACATGGATTTATTTCCCACAGCACAGTCAGCCCTCCACATCTGTGGGTTTCACTTTTGCAGATTTGATTATTTGCAGATTATTTGCTGTCCCCTCTGCTCCCTCCTTGGGCCATTTTTAATAAAGACTGCAAGCCTCGTGAGGCTGAGAAACTGAAAAAAAGACTTGTAAGTCCCTCTTAAAAATGGTGTCGGGCAGCAGCGGAGGGGGCTGTAAACCCCACCAGCCCCCCACTTCTGCCTTGGGAAGGAACCCTGGTGCCTCAGAGGAATCCACGGTGGGTTGAATATGGTGATCATACTTTTTTGCGTGTGTTAAATATGGCTTGGGAGGGCCTAGAGTTATTCACAGTTTTTCCACTTCGCGGAGGTCCTGTGTCCCTAACCCCAGTGAATGGAGAGGGATGACTGTAGTTTCAACAGCTAGTTGGAAAGCATGAGAAGACTTGCCCTCACCCAGAGTAGAACTTAAAATACCTGGAAAAAAAACATGATCTCTTTTATTTTTGTTTTAATCACTGCATAGCGACACAGAATATCATCAGGGCTTGTCATTTGCCTGGGAAATTTGCATGGGTGCAGGGCAGGGGAAAAATTGTTGCAGCTTTTGCCCCTGGACTCCTTGGGGACGTAGGGTGGCGTGGGGTTCCCGTGGGCAGAGAGGTGCCAGCTGGACCTTTCCCTTAAAGAGAAGCTTTCTCTATTCTCTGCCCTCTCCAGCTGCCACCCAGCAGTTCTTAGCTTTTGCCTCTTTGGATGGAGTCTAGTTCCCATCAGCCCCAGCCAGAAAGGCCAGTAGTTTAGGGGGATTCTGAGACCTAAAGACCCAAATGTCCAGATAGCCCCCAGCAAGGCTACTGCTTGCCCAGTTGCGTGGCCTGCCTGTAGTGAGTTTTGACTCTCTTCACTCTCTGCTACCTTCTTTTGCAGAGTCCGACGGAGAGGATGGGAGTTACTGTCCTCCAGTAAAGCGCGAGAGGACTTCCTCGCTCACCCAGTTCCCTCCTTCACAGCCAGGTAACAGCTGATCTGTTTGGGGAGGGGGTCTTTTCTCTGTTCCCCTCACTTTGTGTCTTGTGGAGATAGCCAAGGTGGCAGATGGTTCGGAAGACACCTCCCTCCTTCCTGCTTATTTTTGTGTTGGCTGCTTTATATTGTAAGCTCTTTGCAGACAAGAAATGTCTCCTTTTTGTGAATACCACAAGAAGGCAATTGCTAGAGGTTGGGGAGCTACTCCAGTGGATGCTATCAGCCATTTGGGGGCAATCCCCCTATTGTTGGTTCTGGGTGGTTGGCCAGTGGCATCCTAGAAGCATCTGTGGCATCTATGAATACAAGAATATCTTTCCCCCACCACCTCCTGGAACCCTCTAAAATGTAGCAAAACATCCAGCAGCAACTCCACTGGCTACTGGGGGTGGTAGTGGGCATTTTGGAACAGAAAGCAAATGGGACTCCGAATAATTTGGAGAGTTGGGGGAGCACAGGAAGCTATTGGAGGGTGCAAAACTTGCAGACTGCGCCTTCTAAGCTTCAGCTGGTGGTCTTGCAGTGATAAGGGCAGCAGCAACACTTGCTGTTGAGTCAGTTTCTGCATAGGCGAGGGCCATAATTTTCACACCTTGAGTTGATTCCTTGAAGAGGAATTGGGGAGTAAGAGGCAAGAATTGGGGAGTGTCAGAGGCAAGGGGTCCTTGTGTGCTAATTCTCTTTCTTTTTCTTTCTTTGCTTTTGCTCATTGGCTCCAGTGACAAAGAACAATGTCTTCATGCCCTCAAGCTTCTGTGAACCTTCTGCAGGAAACTCAGACTCGGAGCCAGGTGAGAGTCTTGCCTGCTTCCCATGGGGAGCTCCACAGAAGGTGTGTGTGGGGGACTGCAGCAAGAGGGGGCAGAGGCCAAATTTCATCTCCATGCACTCGTGCCAGTGCCTCATGCTCTGCTGAAATTCAGAAGTGGGCATCACCTTGCAGCTGTTTCAGGGCATTTTTCCTTTTGCAAGCCCAGCACTCTTGGCTTCCTTTGGCATTGGTTGACCTTTTGAGGGTGGATTTTCTCTCCCAAAGGTAGCAATTTTAAAATCAAAACATTAAAATTAATCACAATGAAGTGATAATCAAATTTCAAAAGAAAAAGAAAAGGAGGGAGTTAGAAGCTTCATGCACCCCATAGGCCCCACTCTCCCCGCACTGATGTAAGGGCATGGCAAGAGGACCCCCCCACCCAGAATGGGCACACTCTGCTCCTTCCTGTCATCAGCGGTCTCAATAGGTGTGCTTGGACTCCCATTTCTCTTCCCTGTAAGAATGGTTTTCCTCTTGGGCCTTCTCACTTTGCATGCCTGCTGGTAGAAGTTCATTCTGCTTCTCTTCCTTACCCAACAAAAGGGTTTGTCGTTGTTGCAACATTATGAATGGCCACAGATGGTAGCTCACTGGGAGAGGAGCTGCTTTGCAGGCAAAAGTGCCAGTTAGTTCCTGCAAAGAGTGGATAACTGGGTGCCCGAGCACAGAATCATAGAGTTGGAAGAGACCTTAGGGGCCATCCAGTCCAACTCCATTCTGCCATGCAGGAACAGACACTCAAAGCACTCCCTTTGACAGAGGGTCATCCAGCCTCTTCTTAAAAACAAAGTCCCTCCCTCCCTCTCTCCCTCCCGCTCTCGCTTGCTCTCACTCACTCACTGGGTGATCTGACATTCTGCTTTGAATTCTAGAGGAAAAGAGCACGGGATTCCGACTGAAGCCCCCCACCCTTATCCATGGCCAGGCCCCCAGTGCAGGTAAGCAGTGCCTTTGGCTGGCTGGATTTGAGAATGTGGTTGATGGGGACTAGCTACCTGCTTCTGGCTGAGCTGGTCTCAGCAGTGGCCCTGGACTTCCCCTCGGCTTTTGTTCTGCGGAGAGGAACTCCAGCGCCTGGGTAGAGGCCCCTCTTCCAGGGACGAGTCCGGGTTTCACGTCTGCCGTGGTGACCAAGACCTTGTCCCAAGTGGCATCTGTCCCGTTTGTGCCACGGTGGTGGTCTGTATCTGATCCTCTGTTGCGGTGGAGTGGGGTGATGAGTGTGTGGATGAACGTTGTGTAGTTCTGTTGCCATGCACAGATTACTGCTTGTTGAGTTTCAGGCTCACTGTTATTCTCTGCGGGTGGGGGTGGGAGGGCTCCAGCTGGGTTTTCTGCCCGGAGGCTGGTGGGTCTCAGGGAGGTTCCTGCTGCCTTGGCGGGTGATGCTGTTGAAAACCTGGTTGTCTCTTGAATGGAGAAATGGAGTCCAGGGCAGTGGGCTTCGTTGTTCCATTCCTGAGACGCTCATGAAAGAGGAAGCCCTACTGGACGCAGTAGGACTTGCTTCCGGGTCCGCGTGTTGGATTGGTGGGGCAGATATGGCCTCATCCCCCTCTGTCCTTTCCAGCTAGGAAGGTGGTTATGCCAGGCGTTCTCTAGCCAGGGAGCGTTCTGGTGGGTCAAGAGGAATCTTTGCTTCTCTCCACAGGGGTCCCAAGCCAGAAACCGAAGGAACAACAGCGGAGCGTCTTACGCCCGGCTGTCTTGCAAGCCCCCCAGCCCAAGGCCTTCTCGCAAGCAGGCAAGTGACTCCTTTGGCCAGCAAGCATCAAAGGAACATCCCTGTGGCTGACTGGGTTGCTGCTTTCTTCCCTCTGGCTCCCCAGATAGTTGGAGGAGGCTGTCTGAGGCCTGCCATACGTTTTGGACTGCAGCTCCCACAATTCCTTTACAGATAGACCTTAATTAATGAAGTAGATGTGTTCCTCGGTGCTACTACTTGGACAGAAAATGTTGTACCGGAGGGCGGAATCGCGTGGAAAGGATAGGGATGTGTTCCTACACCACACAGAAGAAGAACAGTTCAGTCAGTTTCAGCAATCTTTTTACCCAAAACTAGCAATACGTATGTGTGAAATAAACCAGATCTGATAAGCCTTTCATAAGTAAATCAAATCATTCTGACACAGTATTCCAGATGAGGTCTGACCAAAGCAGAATAGAGTAGTAATGATTCCCACCCTGGGTTTAAATACCTGCCCGGTCACCTGTGGTGAGTGCAAATCATCTTGAGGTGACCAGGCTGGGAAGCTCTACCAAAGAGATTCTTGTTTAAATCTGTGTGTTAGACCAGAGAAGATTGATACAAGTACTAATGAGTGAGCTAATAGGGAGCTGAGATAAGCAGCTGGAACAGATTTATTTGAAAGGCTGCTAAAACTGTGTTGGGTCCAGGAGAGATAAGAAAGGAAGGGACAATGTTATCCCGCTCTGGTGAGGGAAACGAGTGTTCCATTGGCAGAAGCTGGGCCTTGTAGGCAGGCAAAGCTGATCATGATGCCTGGGGATTATGGGACTTATAATCAAAAATGAATGGTGTTCTGGGGCATCATTTGGCTGGAGGAGCACAAAAGGGCCTGCACTTTTATTAAAGAATAACCATTCAGACTGAAAAGCGCAAAGCAGGGCTGCTCCTCAGCTCTCTCTCTCTCTGTTGTAGAGTAAGGGATGGGACCACCAGGTGTTTTTACAAATACTTTCTCAGGTTGTTTTGTGTTCTTTGTTGCAGTCCCAAGCAGCGGAACCAACGGCGTAAGCCTCCCTCCCAATCCCCCGGCGACCACGTCAGAATCCACAACTAACACAACAGTGAAAAGTCCTTTTCCAGAGGAGAAGGTGAGATGGTTGCACATTTGAGGATTTTGTGGCCACTGAGAAAGAAGCTGGTGGTTGTGTTATTTTTTTCCCCAGCTTTTTCAGCTTTCTTCTTCTCATTCTCCAGTTTAAAGATGATTTTAAAAAAAGCGGCCTCACTCGCAAAAGCCCCCATTTGGCATTTGCTACTCTGGCTCAACGATTGAAATGGCATTTTCTCCCTACTAGCTGGCCCATAGCTGGGAGTCCTTTGGTCACCCAATCTGCCAGACTGTTGGCCCAGAGTCTTCCCGGCCCTGTTCTCTCCTGATAAGGCAGTGTGGCCTAATGGCTGGTGTTGGGAGTCAGGTTGCCTCTCAGCTGCTGCGTCATCTTGGGCCAGTCACACAGATTTGCACAAGCCTTGTGTTGCTGACAAGGGGAGCCCATGGCTGAAATGCTGTTCATAAACTATGCCAGAGTTTCTACTTGGGCACTGCTGGTGGGACAAAAAAGGCAGCAGACACATAGTGGCTGTGGGGGAAGACTGTTGCCACAGCTGCCTCCGTGTGACCCTGGAAAAGGTGTGGCTGCTCTATTGCAGAAACACACCAGCAGGGTTCTAGCCCAGACACTCCCGTCCAACCCTTGTGGAGGACGGTGAGGATGAAAGCATAGTAATAATAGTCATGGAGCTGGAAGAGACCACAGGAGGTCATCCAGTCCAGCCCCGTTCTGCCATCTGGGAAGACACAATGAAGCACTCCCTTGGACTGGTGACCATCCAGCCTCTGTTTAAAAATCTCCAAAGAAGGAGGAGACTCCATCACACTCCATGGAGGCAGCAGCAGGTTCCACTGTCAGACTGCTCTTACTATGGGAAAGTTCTTAATATTTAAGTGAAATCTCTTTTCTTGTAGCTTAGATCCATTGCTCCATGTCTTGGCAGCAGAAAACAAGCTTGCCCCATCTTCCATGTGACATCCTGTCATACTTTCAATAAGTAACTGTTCAAAACCTGTGGCTGGAGGAAAGCTGGGGAAGAGAATTAAGACTAATGCTCAAGGGTTGGCTTCTCTGAAACTTGGGTGTGGGGAAGAGAAGCATTTTTCTATTTTTTTTTTTAATTTTGGAAACAACCTTAGGAAGATGAACAAAAGGGTACATGGAGTGGTCGATCTTGTGGTTATAGTTTTTTCCCCCTTTTATCTCTTGTTCAGGAGGAACTCTGTCAAACAAATGAGTCCAACAACACTTCAGAGGCTGAAAAATGCGAAAAAACAGAACAGAACACACAACAGTCTTTTGTATTTGGGCAAAACTTAAGAGACCGAGTGAAGGTATTTATTTGGTGTGGGCTGGCTGGCATCTACCTGTCTTCCTAAACATCACATTTGGCTTGTACCTTTAAACGTGACTGTTACTTTTATTGCTGAGTCAAACAGATAATCTCGATTTTGGTGGGCCCTGAAGTTTTAAAGGTGAAGTTGGTTTTTCTAAGGTCTGCAGCTGTGTGACCCTTGTGCCTTGGTTTTCTTATTCCGTGCAACTTCTCTTACCGCTCTTTCAGTTGGGTCCCATGGATTTGTGCCTGCCTGATGGAAAATGGCAGGAGGGGGATGCTAGATCTCTCTTTAACCACTGGAAATATCTGAAGCAACTCCTCTGGCTGCCCCACTTCCTTAACACCTCTCCATATCTTGGAAGAAACTTTCTTCCACACCTGTGGAATTGCAGGTCCCACACAGCAAGTACACTGTTGATCTCAGAGGAGTTACTTTTTGGGCTGCAGCTTTCAGAATCCCCCCCCCCAGCACAGCCAGTGAAGGAGTTCTGAGAGTTACCAGCGGACTTCCGTAGCCAAGGGGGTTCTGCATTCAAAGATTCAACCAACCACAGCTCAAAAAGTTTCTCCAAAAGGAACCTTTAATTTTGCCACACGCTGATATGTGGGCATACCTTGCTGTAGCTTGCTGCAGTTTCACGGGCTGCCTCTGGCACTCCTCTGAGTTGTTCACTATTTTATATAAGAGATGCCATTTTGCTATGCCGGTGTATATAATGGGACTAGAACATCCATGGATTTGGGTATCCATGGGTGGTCCTGAAACCAAACCCCAGCAGATACTGAGGACTCACTGTATAAAAAGTTGCCCCCAACCCTGCCAAAAATGCTTCCCTTCCTCTGTCTCTTTTCCCTCACTGCATCTCAGTGCTCCTCCCTCTTCTCAGCTAGGAAATGAAGGTGACGAGGCTGTGGACGTACAGAATGCCCGGCTGCCCAGCGCTGAGACACCATCTGCGACCAACTACTTCCTGCAGTACATCAGCTCCAGGTGGGGGAGAATGCTGGCCTCTCTCTCTGATCCCACTGCATCTACAGCTTCCACTCCCCAGAGCGTGGCTTCCTCCCTGCTTGTGAAGGCAGGGATTCACCCCACATATAGGCCCCCAAAAGCCATTTTTAGGGTCCCATTTTTGTGGAAAGTATTGGGGGAGAGAATGGTTTTGGCCTCCACTCTCCCTAGTGGGGCTCAAGGGAAATTTTCATCCTGTTTTCATGGGACACCTGGCTCTTTTAAGCCTGGAAGATGGCTCTTTTGGAACCGATGCTTGACTTTCCATTTCAGAAAAGGCTCCCTCTGGACTTAAAACAGCCCAGGAAGATTCCAGAAATGTTTCAAATGTACAGTTGGGATGTGAAAGATTGGGGATGGGGGGCTGCAGCAGTTGCCTACCCCTGCTCTCTAAAGTATGGGGGTAGGCTGCATTATAGGCTCAGTTTGGTGCCAAAGGATCCACCATCCATTTCTTCTGAATGCTAAAAAGTGCCTCCCTTTCTCCAGCATAGAAAACTCTACGCATAGCACAGATGCCTCCAGCAACAAGTTTGTGTTTGGGCAGAACATGAGCGAGAGGGTGTTGGTGAGTCTGAACCTGTTCTTAATATTTTTCTGTCCCCCGTCCCCTATGATGTTTTCATTTCCCTGCCCTGCTTATTCCACTGTATTGTCTCCACTCTCCATCGGCCTCCCTGACCCCACTTCATCATGCCGACTGTTCATTCGCCCAGGGTGGATTTGTTGGGGTGCCACAAGGAGGCAGGGGCCGGTGTGGAAGCTTGGTGCTGAAGTGCTGACACTTGGTTCTTAAAACCATTCCCCTGGGTTTGGCTTTTGGGGTGCTCTACCAAATGCTTGTTCTGCTCAATCCTTTCACCGTATTTGAGTATTAAAGAAATTTCTAACCCACTTTGTAGCAATAGTTCTCAAGGCAGGGCGTAATCTGTGAAGTCACTTGAAAGCAATTTCAAACTCTTCAACAGCAGGAAGAACACGTTAAAGCCATTCGCCCAACTGAAACAAAACCCTGCAGTCTGTC
Source organism: Iguana delicatissima (assembly GCA_948472985.1). Taxonomy (NCBI): domain Eukaryota; kingdom Metazoa; phylum Chordata; class Lepidosauria; order Squamata; family Iguanidae; genus Iguana; species Iguana delicatissima. The sequence continues at coordinate 314,603 of CAOKZL010001477.1, read as the reverse complement.
AGAACAAAAATCAAGCCATGGTTGACAGGCCCCCAGTGCTTAGTTGGGCAATCAGCTTTTAACTTGGCACCACAACAAGGGCCTCAGTGTGGCATCATTTAGACCACTTTTGGGATCTCTTCCCGCCAGCCAGAGAAACTGCTTCTTCTCTTATCAATTAAGCAGGTATTTGTAGAGATTGAGGAATGGGAACAGGCATTCAGGCTGAGCTAAGGGGCTGCACAAATATGCTCTGAAAAAGAGCCCACTAGTGGGTGAGAGGCTGCCATGCTAGCAATAAGCAGAGGTTAGATGGGGTTGAACTAGATGGTACTTACTATTTATTTTATATCCTGCTTTTCTCCTAGCATGGGCCCAGGTTAGGATGCAGCCTTTTCAGAAAGCAACGCAACTAAAAAGCCCTTAATGCAAAAGTTAAAACACAGTCGAACCAAACTTCTGTTTACAAAGCACAAACTAAGATGACAAGTTAAACGCAATTTTAAAACATGTATTAAACATAAATACAATAGAAACACAACACCCGCCCCATTAAAAGCTCCATCTGCCACAATATATTAAAAGCTATATTGAAAAAGCCTCTGGTTTTCCCTTCCAGTTCAATTCTGTAATAAGTGGTTTAGGTGGGCAAATGAGCCAGCTTTGCAGATAACTCAGCAGAATTATAGAAGACCAACCACCCCTCGCAACACACTGTCTCACAGATGAGAAGAGCTTTCACAGAGATGGCTGGGCTGTGGACCACTCGGGCGAGAGTCTCCAAAGCAAGGCTACCTCCTTTTTCCCTGTCACCCAGAGCAAACTGGTCTTGTGAGCAGACAGGCAGCCCCTTGCCCCGGCGTTGCACTCTTGAGACTGCAGGGCTGACTTGCATCTCCCTCTTCTCCTTCTTTCCCCTCCCTCCATCTTGCAGAGTCCACCCAAATCCAGCGAGGCCGGCACAGACAGTAACAAGGAAAATACAGCCGGTGATTCTGGATCAGAGTCGTCCTCTCAGGAAGCAACTCCTGAGAAAGGTAAAATTGGAGGCCCCTCTCTCTGGTCTCTTGAGGGCTTAAAAATCTTGCTGGGAGGAATGCCAACTCAAAGCGAAAGTGGTCGTTTGTCCCTTCTGCCACCAGTTTTCTGCTTTTCTGAGGCCTAAAAGAGCCCCTTCGCGGCTCCTGGGAGCTTGCTTGTCTTACCTAAGTAGGGTGGGTGGGCAGCTGCCAGGTATTAGAAGGGGCCCTGTGAGAGGTTGTGGGGCTGCCACTCATCTTTCAAACTTCTTCAAAAAAAAAAAATATCTCCAGTAAAAGTTTATTCTAACCCTAGGTGTGCAGGGTGTTTAGTTCCCCTGCCTTTTTTATATGTAAAAATGCATTGCTGGCTGTTTAGAACCAGATTTGCCTGTAATTTCTCTTTTTCTTTTAAGTACTGGCAGTGATTTTTTTATACAGGTTGGGTATCCCTTATCCAAAATGCTTGGGACCGGAAGTGTTTGGGATCTGGAATTTTTTCATATTGTGGAATGTTTTGCACGTGCATAATGAGATTATATATTGTTGCTTCGATATGGGCTCTCTTTTTTTCATCAGTTCTTCTCCTCTTGCCTTCTTTCTGTAGGAAACGTGAGAGAATTATGGAGACTCGCTTCAGACTGCACACTCAGCCCCAGCTGAGCCTCCGTATAATTCCCTCAAGTTCCTTACGGGAAGAAGAAAACTGGGTTCCACTTTTCAAAAGTTTCAGATTAGGGATACTCAACTTGTCATTCCAGTGGAAATGAGAATAGATCTACATCTCTTTGTAACTCTAGCTTTTAACTGTTGGGTGTCAGTAAATCTTTGGTTGAAAAAAACCGTCAGAAACCCATTCCAGGTGGCAGTGGGGATTGGCTGAGCTCTCACAAGCTTTTCCTGGTCTGTTTTTCCTCCTAACTTCCAAAAGTCCCGGCTGCGGGAAGCTGCTGGCTGCCCAGTGGGTGTTCTTTTCTGTCCTCCCTACAGAGGCATAGTGTTGGTTGCTGAAACCTTGTCTGTTGGCACCTGCTCTTGCTGGGCTTGGTGCAAAACCTTGGGTGTCATGGCACTCCAGGGCTCGTGAGGTGAAAGCAGCCGGCACTTCAGAAATGCTTCTGTCATCTGCCACCCCACCATCCCACCTTTCTGCTGAGCATAGCTGTAAGTCTTGCAGGAGATGGAATGTGGCTTTTCCTAGCAATAATATATTGTATTATACTGTATATATATAGTATACTGTATCTGTTGCAACATAAAGTATTGCAAAGCGTTTGGGGATGCAACGTGGTCTTGATTGGGCACTGAAGAGCCCTTAGCTTGACAAAAGACCCGGTTTGTCCATAAGGATAAGGTATTTCCCTGCCTGTGTTGGACTTTCCTTGGTGGGTCTGGCAGTGGGAACTGTCGTGGTAGTTGTCCACACTTCTAAACCGACTGCTCTATCCCGGTACAGAATCTGAAAGTCTGTCTGTGCATTGATGGTGCCTCGCTTCCCTGGAGAAGCATTTGGGCTGTTTAGGAAATGCTGCAATGGCCTGGATGGGCTTGGGGCCCTTCCCTTCTCCTCCTTCCTACCCAATAAGATCTCTCTTGTTTCTGCCCAGCCAATAACATTTCAGAGTCCTTGGCCGAGTCCGCCGCCGCCTACACGAAGGCAACTGCCAGGAAGTGTCTCCTGGAGAAGGTGGAGGTGATCACTGGGGAAGAAGCTGAGAGCAATGTCCTCCAGGTCTGTGGGGGTCACGGGGGAACTGGCTTGCGCGCCTCGCGTCATGCCTTCTGTGGGTCCTTCAGCCTCCTAGGGAATGTGTGGCCAGGAGGGGCTTCTTCTGAAACAGGAGATAAATTGCTATGGGACCAGAACTATTATTACTATTATCATCATCACCACCATCATCATCATTATTACAGCTTTGGGTTCTGTTCCCACTGTTTGTGGTTGCTGGAATATGGAAGAGCGTCCCAGCAGCTATTCTTGTCATTTCTGACTGATGGCAAACTTGTCACAGGGTTTTCTTTGTGCAGAGGGGGTTTGTCTTTGCTGAGGCTGAGAGAGTGTGACTTGCCCAAGGCCACTGAGTGGGTTTCCATGGCTGAGCAGGGATTCAGACCTTGGTCTCCAGAGTTCTAGTCCAGTGCTCAAACCACTACAACCTTGCTGGCTCCCATGACCGTTCAGTGGCTTCCCAAATGAGTTGGTGTGAGCTCTTCAGCCACTTTCTCTTTTGCAGATTCAATGCAAGCTGTTTGTCTTTGACAAGATCTCTCAGTCGTGGGTGGAAAGGGGCCGGGGGCTTCTGAGGCTGAATGACATGGCTTCCACGGACGACGGGACGCTGCAGTCGCGCCTAGGTAAGACGCATCCCGAGCCCAGGCTGACACGGTCCTTTGCTTGGGCTGGTCTGTTGCTGTCGGTGACCAGCCCAGAGAGGATTCAGCGCCTGCAGTAACCAGGCAGCCTTACAAAAACAGACCTAACAGGTATGAGGCGACCACCTGCTTTACTAGCTGGCCAGCCCATATGGGTGGGCCAGGCCTGTGGTGATAGTACGGTAACCTGTGCCTGAGACACAGAAGGGCAGCTTCAGGCCATCCAAGAGCCCAGGGAGTCTCCTCTCTATTTGGAGGAGATTGGAGGATGCTGTTTTTCCTCCCTCCACCCCCCGCCCCATCCCAGCTGGATCTCTGAGCCACGAGGGTCACGTACTTAGACTTGCTCTGCTTCCTTCAGCTCCCACTTTGTGCCCCCCGCCGTCTGTTCAGTCCTGTGTTCTGTTTTGAAGATCTGTGTGGTCCCACATGCAATTCCTTCCATCTCTGAAGTTTCTGTGGTTCTCAGTAAATGAGTTCGTGAATGGCCCTCAAGAGATGTCTAGTAGGAACACCAGTTATCTTTGGATGCTGTCATCCCAGATCTAATACCCGATTGTCTTTCTCTCTTGCCTGCCCTCCGTTTCTTTAGTCATGAGAACACAGGGCAGCCTGCGATTAATCTTGAACACAAAGCTGTGGGCCCAGATGCAGATCGACAAAGCCAGCGAGAAGAGCATCCGGATCACAGCCATGGACACGGAGGACCAGGGCGTCAAAGTGTTCCTCATATCGGTAGGGGTCACACGCAAAGCTGATGCTGGCAATGTGTGGGTGGCCCCCAGTGTCGCAGTGGCGTTCTTATTTTGTGAAAAATTGTCCTCAAGCTGCCTCAAAAATCCACCAAAGGCCATAGCTGGGCCTGTCCCCTGACCCCCAGAAATGCTATGCAAATCAGCTGAAAATAAAATTTAAAAAGATATTGGAGATGGCTCAAAGTTTTACCTTTATTTTTCCATCAGCGTGACTTTAGTATGTGTGCGTATGTAATGTAGCAAATAAGCCACACGTTACAAAGTTGACTCTGAGGTATGCTGTAGTTTGTTTGTGTAGACATGAGCGGCACGACACACTTCCACCAAAGTTGGTGACGCTAAATCTTATACATAGCTTACATGTTGTGTAGGTAACCATTCCAGAAATTAGGGGCACAAAGCCTGATTGGTGAGCGCTGTAAATCCATGCATCACACCATCTCCCAGACAGTTCTCAGATCCGTGCCTACTACACATCTGCCTCCGTCCTTGACTGGTTTGACCCGGGCACGTATTTCCCGACCCTTATCTCACAGACACCAGGTTCTCAAAATGCTGAGCCTCTGCAAGCTACACTTCCTGTTTGCCTGTATCTGTCTTCCCCCTCTCACCGGATGCGTTGTAGCAATAGGCAGTACAGCAATTAGGTTTCATCTGGAATAATCCTGTGTCCAGTTCTGGGCACCACATTTCAAAAAGGATATGGACAAGCTGGAACGTATCTAGAGGAGGGCAATCAGAATGGTGGAGGCTCTCGGAGCTGTGAAGCCCTCTGAGGAGCGGCTGAGGGAGCTGAGGATGTTCAGTCTGCAAAGGAGAAGGTTAAGATGGGCCTCGATAGCCATGTTTAAATATCTGAAGAGATGTCATATGGAGGATGGAGCAAGCTTGTTTTCTGCGCTGGAGGTGAGGGCAAAGAGCAGTGGATTTTAAACGACAGGAAAAGAGATTCCATCTGAACCTCAGGAGGAACTTCCTGATGGTCAGAGCTGTCTGGCAGTGGAATCTGCTGCTACCTCCATGGAGTGTGGTGGAGTCTCTTCGTTCTTTGGAGGTTTTTAAACAGAGGCTGGATGGCCATTTGCTGGGGGTGCTTTGAGCATGTGTTCCTGCATGGCAGAAGGGGGTTGGACTCAGTGGTCGTTGTGGTCTCTTCCAACTCCTGGGTTCTATGATGCTATGAATTAGCAACAGGTACTTTGTCACAAATCCAGGGAAACCCCAGTACGAATACATTGTCCCAACGATCAATTAGCACTGGATGCCATTATTTAGCTAACCTTACTAGCGATATATAGTATCTACTTTTACCATGGTTAAATACATTGCCTCAATTCACTTCCCGTGGCAGAGGCTATACATCCTGTTTGTGTTTGTACATTTTTTGTACGAGAAAATTGGCCCTTAGACATGAAATTGGGGTTTAACATGAGCCAGCGTGAGTGCCTTTGCCTCTTTTTGACCATTAATAAGAGTTTATATAATGTTTTCTGTGATGCACTTTTGGAATCTAACTGTAGCTTTGCTCACTCCTGCTGTATTTTATCGTTGGTCGGACGTGAGTATGATATTTAAGCAGGAAGGGCTGGATGTACCTGTAAGTAAGGAATGGCATGACGTTCTGACTTCTTCTTCCTGAATTTCAGGCGAGCTCCAAAGACACCGGGCAGCTGTATGCGGCGTTGCACCATCGGATCCTGGCCTTGCGAAGCCGCGTGGAACAAGAGCAAGAGGCCAAAAGTGCTGCCCCGGAGCCGGAAGTGACCCAGTCGAACGAGGAAGACAGCGACGACGACGGTCTCGCGCCATCCGGATCACCTGGAAGCGGTGAGGAGCGAACGTCTCAGAGAACTGTAGATGGGGGCAGCCTCCGAGATTCCCAGAACTCAGCTGCATCAATTTTTGGGGGGAGTGGTTTGATTTTCTGCAGAAGTGGCTGAAACGTGCCCAAAACATGTTGTGATTTGTGTGTCACTCTCGCTGTACAGGAGGCCACGTTTACAGCTGAGCAGTTGACCCAAGATTGGGGAAGGAGGCGTTGTGGAAGCTATGGGATGGATGTGGGAATGATACAGAGGGAGCCAAGAGGGCTGAAGCAGTATGAGATTATTCAAAGCAGATGCCCCTTTAGTCCATTGCAACAAAGCCAGCAAAGTCTTGTGGCACCTGAGCGACCAAATTTATTTGGTGTGAGCTCTTGTGGGCTTCACCTGTTTTGTATTTGGTGGAGACCATGAAGCTCTATCTGCCCCTCCCCACAAAAACAAAAAACACCACTTTGTTAGTCTTTAAGGAGCCACAAGATGGTTTTATTTCAGCCACAAGTACCATAGCAGACATTAGGTTATGGAGATGGTGGGTTTGGGGGCGGGATTTGAAAGAAGTCCCTCCCTGAGTAGCGAGAAGGCATTCAAGAGCCTGGGAATGTACCCCAATAAGGGTCTCTCATCAGATGTGATTGGAAAGGCGGAGAGACCATCAGGCTCTCCAAGCAAGGGGAAGGCTCCTCCTGCTCCGCAGACTGGGATGTGGATGGGTGGATTCAAACGACAAGAAAAAGAGATTGCTTTTACATATGCAGAAGGAGGGGACTTTGTGGCTGTAACTGCTTTTTGGCAGTAGAACAGGCTGTCTCGATGGGGTGGGGTGTAAGGCAAGCTGTCTGTCTTCAAAGGTTTTTAAGCAGAGGTTGAATGGGCACCCCTCAGGAGTTCTGTACAGTCAGCCCTCTGCATTTCTGGGATTCACTTTTGCGGATTTGCTTACTCACGGAATATTTGCTGTCACCTCTGCTGCCTCCGTAGGCCGTTTTTAGTAGGGACTGCATGCCTTGTGAGACTGAGAAACTGCAAAAGAGGATTCGAAGTCCCTCTTAAAAATAGTGTGGGGCAGCAGTGGAAGTAGCAGTAAGCTGCCCCAGCCCCCCTTCTACCTTGGGAAGGAACTCTGAGGCCTCAATGGAATCCAGGGTGGGTTGGATATGGCAATCATACTTTTTGTGTATGTTAAATATGGTTTGGGAGGGCCTAGAGTTATTTGCAGTTTTTCCGCTTTCACCTAGAGTTATTCACAGTTTTTCCACTTTCATGGGGGTCCTGTGCCCCTAACTCAGTGGATTCAAACTGCAGGAAAGGAGATTGCACTTGAACCTCAGGAAGAACTTCCTGACAGTCAGAGCTGTCTGGCAGTGAAATATGCTGCCTCGGAGTATGGTGGAGTCTCCTCCTTCTTTGGAGGTTTTTAAGCAGAGGCTGGATGGCCATCTGTCAGGAGTGCTTTGATGGGTGTTCCTGCATAGCAGAGGGTTGGACTCGATGCCCCAGGGGTCTCTCCCAACTCTAGGATTCTATGATTCTAACTCTAGCGAATGTAGAGGGATGACTATAGTTGTGTCTTCTTGCTGGGCAGGAGGAGGAATGAGACATTTAGGCTCTTCCCTAAACTGCAAACTCCAGGATTCTGTAGGATGTTGAAACTGGAATAATAGCACTATAACAGTCCAGTGTGGAAATGGCCTAAGATTCTGCTATTTTCTATGGTTGTCTGCATCTCCTGGAGTTGTCTTTGCTTGGATTTTGTGTGCGTTTGGGCAATTCCGCTGCCTGATGGCCTGCAGCCCCTTTGCTCTCTGCACAGGCTGGCGGTGGTCTGGGCAGCCTCCTCTGAACAGATTCCCCTTCTTTCCCCCCGTAGGTCCCACCGATGAAGTGGAGGGGCAGACGCCCAGCAGCACATAGCAACCATGCGTCCGGCTCCGCTGGCAAGAGCTGCCGTTGCCACTGCGAACACCTTCTGGCAGCCCCCGCCTCCCCCTCCGAGCCGACAGCGACGAGGGCCTTGAGACTGAAGAACTCCACATCCCGTTCTGGTTTTTTCTTTTCTCCTCCCCCCTTTTGGTGTGTTGGACTTTTGGGGAGGGCGGGGGCTGGATCGGTGGATTCCATGTTAAACAATGAAACGAAACAACAGACTTTGGACAAAACTGGCTGAATGTGGTTTTGGACTCCTAAAAACGCTCATCATATTGATGAGCAAGAGGGAGGGATATCATTTTCTTCCCTTGTGCCCCCCTTTGGCATACACACACACACACGCACGCGCGCACGCGCGCGTGATTAATTGTGGAAAGGACGGGCACGCGGAGACTTCCCACCTCTGGTCCTGACACACGTGCGCACACATGCACTTGCTTTCTCTGCCCCCAACTTGTCTCCAGTCGTTCACGGGCCACACTCCCCTGGAATCTGTTCCCCCCATTTTGCCTCGGATTCGTCTTTCCTCCACTCCTGGGGTCCTATTCCCCAAGGTCCCTTCCCTGCAAGGAAGCCGGATTCCAGCCAAAAGACCCTGGTTCGTAAATGCTCTCCAAAAATCTTTGGCCCAGCAGGATTTCGCAGATGCCGGCATTGCTCGGTCTCCCCAACACCTGTCTTCTCATGCCAGTTTCTCTGGGAGGCGTTAAAAATCAACCGCAACCACCCCGTGGCTTGAGACGAAAGCCCAATGTTGCCCTTGTTTGTGGAAAAAGGACTTTAAACTTGGGAGCCACAGGTGGGAACAGAGAGGCCTTTTTTACTAACAACTCCTTCCTCCCCCTCCACCCCTGTTGTAGTTGTCGTCACTGTTCTTGTTCTTGTTTGATGCGAACTTCTCCCCTTTGTAAAAAAAAACAAAAAACAAAACAAAACACAAAACACAAAACTTTAGTTTTGAAGAACATAACTTCTTGTGTGTTGAGGGACTCGGGGGGCCCTCTTCTGGTTTGTTTATTTTTTTTTGTACTGTTGAAGGGAGAGCAAAGTCACTGTGTGTATGTATATATGACCACGTACATATATATAGATGCACGCACGCACACACACGCACACATTTATGTACATACATACATATATATATATATATAAAAAAACAATTGTTAATTTACCAGGTTGTATTTCCTCCTGCCTTCCTAGTAACCTTTCTGTTTCCCTTGGGCCCCGGCTGCTGGACTGGGGGCTTGCTGTGGAGGAAGAGGCTGCTTTGTTGCCTGCAGAATGGGGTTGGGGCGCACGGGAGATAGTTGCTTTGTTAAGCCTCTGAAACACAGCCCTTTGCTACACGTGGCTTCTTTGCAGGAGCCGGGGGCCTCACCTTGTGCCTGAGCCCCTTCCCAAGCAGAGCTCGTGGCTGTTGGCTGCTGTGTTCCAGGACTTTTTTAATATATATATATATATATATATATATATATAAAAACTGATCTGCCCAAAGTGCCCAGAGGAATATGGGGAGGGGTGGGATGGTGGGGGAGTGGGAGAATTCCTTTTCCAATCCTTTCTAGGAGATTTTTGGGTGCATTTTTGGCCTTAATCTGGATTGTGGCAACTGAGGCAGCAAGTGACACCTTTGGCAAACGCACCAGTGGGGCTGGGGGCACGTTAAGGCAGTGGCACCCTTGTGTGCGTGCGTGCCCGCCCACATCCGTAGATCCACCCCAGCATCCCCAAGGGGAGGTGCGACTTCAGCACACCACAGTGACTCGTGGAGCTGGGCCCTGTCTCCTGTGTTCTGTCCAAAATGGGCTCCTTTTGAAAGGACAGCTGCTGTCTGCTTCACCCCTTTCTTTTCCCTTTTTATTTTTCCTGACACCAGTTCAGAAGCCATTCCCCCGGGCCTCTCTCACAGGCCACCATGCCCTTGGGAGGTGGGTGTTCTTGGGGCACTGCTCTTTTTGTGGCAGAGGACGGGCGTGATAAAAGGTTTGAGGCTCCTTTATCCAAAATGTCAGGGACCAGACGTTTTCTGTATTTTGGGTTTTGGAATATAGGACATTTTTGGAGTAGCCTTGCATTTTGTTCCTTTGCCGCTTGCATTATGTATGAAGTGGGAGGCTGGAGAGAGACTGAGGATCTGGCAGATGAATCAGCAGGAGCCCCACAGCTGCCTCTTTGAAAGTGGAGGCAGGAGGCTGGCAGCCAAAAGTTCTGGTGTTTGGGGGATTTCAGATTTCTGGGTAAAGGAGGCTCAACCTGTAATGTAAAAGCCCAAGTAATTTAAGACCTGCTGAAGAAGTGAGGCCAGGTGGGTGGGATTCTCCAGGTTTTTATCCTGCAGGTATGAAAGATAAAAGCGCTTGTTATCCCAGGTTGCTTCTAAAGATCTTGTGGGATTCAAGTGGTGCAGGACTGCAGTTCCCAGCACACCTAACCCTGGGCTGTTTGGGCTGGGGGGCTGTCCTCTGGAGCAGGGCTGGGGTGACTCCCACCCCTGATGGAGCAGCCCAGAGAATTTCCTTCAGAGAAGAAGGAGGAGAGCGTTTGCCCTTGCCAGAGTTTTCACAGGAAGCCTTGATTCTTTGCAAACCCTCCTGAGAAAGTGAGGCGCCAAGCACAAGATGGCTACCAAGCCGTGTTGTCCTCTGTCTGGTGGAACAACCAGTCTTTGGTGGCGGTGGTCTTGGGGAATGTCGGTGGGGAGAGACTCAGCTTGCGTGTGTGGGACAAACTCCTTTTAAACCATAGACTGATTTATGGCTGGAACCCTTTTTGTGAGCACAAAAAGAGAGAGTGTTGAAATGGGGTTATTCTGCCAGAGGAGGTATGCGCTGGCAGAAGTGTGTGGATGTTTTTTGTGTTTCCTTGGACCTACCTGGAGCCCAACAGGGTTTCCTTGTGGGGCAGGCGAAGGCCTGTGAGGGGTGTGTATGTGTGTGCGTGTGTGCGCGCGCACGCATGCACACAAACACACCCAGTGGTGTGCAGGAAAGGCCAGTGGGAAGCAATGGGGCCAAAGCCGGCTGGCTTTTCTAGAGAGGTACAATGGAATGTTTAAATGTCTTTTTCCCCAAAAACTTCATTTTTTTTATTAAAAAAAATATCTGGCAGCTATTTATGGATTGAACTTGGCTCACCTATGGCAAAAAGGAGTTTTTGTGTTTTCTTCCAGATCAGCCACATTTCTCTGGTCCTCAATTCCCACAGATTCTCCGGAAAAATTCAATTCGGGGCACTTTCTGTGCGTGCGTGTGTGTGTGTGTGTGTATACACAGGTATGTGGATGGCCAGCTGGGCAAGAAACAGACTTTAATAACTTTTCTGCTTCAAGCTGTTAGCCAACTAGTGACAAGTCGGACAGACAGACAAAAGAGAAAAAAAACCCAGACAAAAGCCTGTGTGTTTGGAAGATTTCTGTACAATTGTCATATCAGATGTATTTGGGAATTACATTAAAAAAAATACTTGTAACAAAAGTCCTGTTTGCCTCTTCACTAATTTAACCAAAAGTGGCCCCACTGTTTTTTTTGGGGGGGGGGTTTTGGAGGTTGGGAAGGTATTGTCTGTCATTAACCTGAGAAATTCACCAACAAGGTAGGAGTATGGCCACAAGGACATTATGCAAATTCAGGGAAGATATTTATTAATCTTTATTGAGACCCCCCCACTACAAACCACCTGGCTGAGCCAGAAAAATGAGCCAACAGATTTGAGGAATGTTTTTATTCAGATGTAACTCCCATGAAGTGGCTTAAACATTGGACTAGAGACCAGGGTTCAAGTCCTTGATCGGCCATGGAAACCCACTGGTTGACCTTGGGTGCAGGCACATGCTCTCAGCCCCAGGAAACCCCACGATAGGGTTGCCGTAAGTTGGAAACTAGCTTTCTACTTGCAAGGGTTTACTCCTTCAGCACAGGGGCTTTGACACTGCTGGGATAGATCCTGTTCCTCTCGGGCAACGTGCCACTCCTTGCCACGCGTGCGGAAAGCTCCAAGCAACCCAAACTACTACTGAACTTATCTTGTCTAAGCCCCCGCTCCTTCCTACAGCTTCCAGGCCGCCTTCATCATATCCACGAAATATTCGTCCGTGTCGATGGAGACGCTGACTCCACTGTAGTAGTTCAGGAACTCCTCGGCTGTGACCTGCAACAAAGCAGCAAAAGTCAAGATGTCCAGGCTGGTCCACACACCCGGCAGGCTGTGAATCGGCAAGTACACCTTCCTCTCTCAATTTCTCTCCGAAAAAATGCCAGCTGGCTCAGGATGAATTCATTCTTCCTCCCCTGCACCCCCAAGTTTCAGCTCTTGGGTTGTGAACCAGGTGGGAGGTAGGCTCCCATCCGACCAATTAAGTGAATATATTTAACTCCATTTGCGCATTGCAAGGAGAGACCAGATCTTGCTATGTATAGAAAAAGGGTTTAATTCTGAGATTTATAGAAAATGTGCAAGGGTTTCCTTTACCAGCACATTTGGCTGGGAAATATTGTACAGCCTTCTTCGGGCAAAAGCAGTTAGGTAACTGTTCACTTCTTTTATACTTATACCCTGCCTTTTTCCCAACATGGGGCCCTGGGCAGTGTTGTTTTAAAAAACACACAGTAATGACGATAAAATGTAGCTGAAATGATGATAATGAAATGTTTTTAAAAACATGGAGCTTTCAGAAGATGGAGTCATCTGGCAGCTGAGATTTTGTCTCTCCTTTAAATCAGGTTTTATTGAGTTAGCCTTTTGGGGATGGCCACGCCAAGAGGCTTCCCAGCCATTGACTGCTCTGACAGGGAAATTCTGATAGAGGCAGTCCAAAATAGCAGTTTTTCAAGCTCTGGTTAAAATTAATACATATTGCACCTTTCCATCTTTCGAGGTCTTTAAATTGATGGGCATCTTTCCGGACAGCTTTATTTGTGGATTTCTGTGTGGTAGGGGGTTGGATGAGATGGCCCTTTGGGGTCTCTTCCAACTCTGAGATTCTATGACTTTAAGAATTTAGAAATAAGAAGGAGACAAGGAGGACTCTTTCTGTCCAGCATCATGTTGTTGTTGTGTCCCTTCAAGTCATTTCCAAGTTTTGGTGACCCTAAGGATGAAACTATCATGGGAGATTTGCCTTGAGCCTTGGGGAGAGGTGGGTAACAAAGAAAAATGTATTATTATTATTATTATTATTAGTAGTAGTAGTAGTAGTAGTAGTAGTAGTATTACTGGCAAGATTTGTTCAGGCAAGGGTTGCATTTGCCTTCCTCCGAGGCTGAGAGAGTATGAGTTGACCAGGGTTGCTTGCTCCATGGCCAAGCAGGGATTTGAACTCCAGTCTCCAGAGTCATGTAGTCCAAACAACTACACCACACTGTCTCACTCCAGCATGTTAAATAAAATTAAAATGCACTTTGAGCACTTTTTTTTTAGGTGGGGATTGTTTTCTTTTTAATTGAGACCAATTTTGTTCTCGTCTGACTAGCAGCTGCTCTCTTGGGGGCCTCGAGCATCTCCAGATGGGACCAGCTGAGAATCCCCCTTTTCACACCGGAGGTTGTAACTTGAACCTCAAAGGAGAAAGTTCACTTTTTGCTGAAGCAGAGGACCGGGAATGAGTCAGTGTCGGAGAGCAACTCCCCTAGCTTGGACCAAAGGTCCATCACCCAATTTTCAACCATAAATTACCAGATTGCCTCTGGGAAGCCCCAGAATTTGAGTGGGTATACTCTTCATCTATCCTGCCGCTGCAGGTAGAAGTTTTATTGCTAATTATTCTTAGGAGACTTGTTGGCTGGGGAGATTTTGGGGTCCCCCAGAGTAACTTCTCCAATCTCTGCCTCCAAGCGGAGAGACCTGACTGGGGTCTCCTCCGCCACCCACCTTCCCATCTTTGTCATCCGGGGAGTCAAAGCTGTCCAGGAAAGCCCGAAAGACCTGATCCTCCGTCCACTCCCCGCTCTTGAATTTGGGATGCGAGCGGCTGTTGTAGACCCCCGAAGATCCTCCACTGTCACCAGTCCGTCCCCTGTCCTGTCCAGTTTCTGGAATGCTTCTCCAATGATCGCCTTCCTCGCTGCAGACATGGGGGGCTGAAGAGAGAAAATGAGAATTCCTGCTTTGTAACTCCTCCCCTGTTTAGTTTAGTTTTCCTAGCTAACGGGCAAAAAATACATTTGGAAGGGCATATTTCTGATTTTTTTATAAATGGATTCTTCCCTATCCCATCAAAAAAAGGGAATTAAGAAGTACAGATTGAATATGCATGATCCAAAATGCTTGGGCCAGAACTGTTTTCCATAATTCAGATTTTGAAATCCAGTAGCTTTTTGCAGTAGCCTTGTTCATTCGCTGCTTGGGTTGTGCGTGACGCACAAGGCTGGAGGGAGACTGAAGGTGCAAATCCAAGCATACTGCTGGGCACAAATCCACGCCTTCTGCCATTTCACAGATCCTCAGTCTCTCTCTTTTTACTGCCAGCCGCCCGCTTCTGTCTTCGAGGCTGTGGTTGCGGCGCTCCTCGTTCGGATCTCAGATCCTCCGTCTCGCTCAGTTAGTGGCAAAAAGAGACAGAGGATCTGCAAGGCAAACAAGCAGGAGTAGCCACCTCTTTAAAAGTGGAAGCAGGCAGCTGGCAGCAAAAACTCCCAGCTTTTGGAAGTTTTCTGATTCCCAGATAAGAGAGGCTCACCGTTTCCTGGGTAAGTTACAAGTAGTGGAAGGTCGCACTATAAAAATTGTGCAAGAAGAAGAAGTCAAAACCCAGCCAGGCCTTTTTGTTTTTCATTTGGGCTTTGCAAAGCGTTACAGGAGAAGCAACTTTTTTTAGCTAAATTGAATATTTTACTTTGCTTCTGAATCAGCGACATGTCCTCTCTGCCTTTCCTCCTGTGAGCCCAAAAAGGAATGCACAGCTCTATTCCTTCTCCCCACCTTCCTTCTCCTTGCAACAACAACCCTGTGTAGTGGGCCATCCTGACTGAGGAAGAGGAGGATGACCGGCCAATGCCCCTCATGACTCCCTGGAGCAAACTCAGTCCTGGACTGAGTCCCAGTCCATTCTGCTTTGGTCAGGCCCCATCTGGAATCCTGTGTCCAGTTCTGGGCACCTCATTTCAAAGATATGGACAAGCTAGAACGTGTCCAGAGGAGGGCAACCAAAATGGTGAAGGGTCTGGAAACCATGAAGCCCTATGAGGAGTGGCTGAGGGAGCTGGAGATGTTTAGTTTGCAAGCAAGAAGGTTAAGACGGGACATGTTAGCCACGTTTAAATATCTGAAGGGATCTCATGTTGAAGATGGGGCAAGCTTATTTTCTACTGCTCTAGAGACTAGGACACAGCGCAAGGGATTCAAGCTGCAGGAAAAGAGCTTCTTCTTCGTGGTCTCTGTGCCTTACACACTAGGAGCTTTCGCGCATGCGCGGTACCGTTCGGAAAATTCTAGAGCTTAGTAGCTTGGCGGGAACCCCTCCCCCCATGTATCCACTAGCATGCTCAGCCCGCCGAGCAACGGTCTCTCCTCAGTTCTTTCTCGTTCGCCGTCGTGTACGGAGGTTCTGAGCTTAGAGCGTTTCTTCTTTGGCCTTCTATTGCAAGTCCTTCTGGTTTTCGACTCGGTTTTTGGATATTTCGACTACTCTTACGGATTTTGGACTGGTTTTCGGTATTTCGGTGCTTGTTCCTCCTTTTCTTGGAACTCCGACCCCGACTTGCTAACCCCCCCCCGTCTTCGTCGTCGTCTCTTCGTTATCTTCAACCTGTCTTTGGACTTCTATGTCTACCCTTTTCAAACCTTGTAAAACGTGTGGTCGCAAGGTCGCTAGGTCGCTACTTCTGACGGGCATAGCGAGTGTCTACTTTGTCTGGGCGAGGCGCATAACATTAGAGCCTGCCCCATTTGTAAGGACTTCACCTCGCAGACTCTAAGGAACCGGCTGGCACGCCTCAAGTCTTTCTGTTGGGAGCAGTCTTTATCTCCTCAGGACCCTGCCCCACTAAGGAGCCCGCCGAAGATGGCAAAGACCCGACCCACGACCGCACTCCCTGGGACTTCGGCGTCTTCCGATCCCGCCGCACCTACGGTACGGGCTCGGTACCGGTGCATAAGCTACCGAGGATACCGAAGACCTCGGCGGCCTCCTCCTCAGTGTCTACTACAGAGGCCCCTGCGGGCTCGCAGGGCACTAGGCCTTCCAAGACACTTACTGCGGCCCAGCGTAAGCGCCCGGCGACTTTGGAATCGGAGAAGGAAAGGAAGAAGAAGAAGAAGAAGAAGGACAAGCGTGGGTCTCCGGCTAGACCACCTGTCCTTACTCCTCCTTCCACCTCGACCCAGCCAACGGTCGACCCTGGTGAAGTCCCAGAACCTCAACCAATCTTTGAGGTATCTGATGTGGACGACCCGGTGGCCTCCCCGACTCTCTCGGAGCCACCGCTTTTGGAGGAAGAGACGTCCCCAACCGGACGCCCTGTTCTGGCGGCCCGCTCAGAGGATAGTCCACCTGCTCCCCAGACCTCGCATACATCTCGAGGCTCTGCTGGTAGAAGCATTTCGCCGGATCAGCGCTCTTCCTCACATCACCGGCAGCTCTTCCCCGAGTATCGGGATCGCCCGGGCTATTTGGAGCGTGGG
This sequence comes from Iguana delicatissima, assembly GCA_948472985.1. Classification (NCBI taxonomy): domain Eukaryota; kingdom Metazoa; phylum Chordata; class Lepidosauria; order Squamata; family Iguanidae; genus Iguana; species Iguana delicatissima. Next base: position 298,109 of record CAOKZL010001477.1, on the reverse strand, counting down.
ACGGTGCATCCCTCCCCACACCATCGGGAATTTGAGCACTGCGCCCCTGACGACCGGCGGGACCGCCGTGAATATAGGCGATCCCCCCAAGACGTCGGGAGGACTATCCAGGATGGTCTCATCCACCCCGGGATTCGCCTTATTCCTCGGCCTCCTACGCCTTGAGGTATGGCCAGGAACATGTCTGGAGGGAGTATTCTGGCTCGTACAGATCATACTCCCCCTCTTACCGGGACCGTTACCACCCTGACGCCGGCCGCTGGTCCCCGTATCGCCGCTCCAGATCGCCTTCCAGGGGAGCTGAACCTCACCCGCGCCGTGAGCGTGCCCCGTCGCGCTCCCCGAGACGAGTGCCTCCACACCGCCAGTCCCGAGAGCCTTCCCCTTGTCACCGGCCGATTTCTCCACCTCCACAGGTGACGTCTACGGTGTCCCGTCCGACGTCTGAGGCTGTCTCTGCCCAGCCTGCCCCTACTGCGGTCGCTACTACCACTCAAGCGCTTCTGCGCCCGGTGCCTTCGTTGGTTCCTCCGCCAACTGCTGTGCAACCGCCTGCGGCTCCGAAGACAGTATCGCTGCCGGTACCGTCTCGTGCCCATTCGCCTGAACACCATTCGGACCGCTCTCCTACAGGTCCTCCACAGCGTCCTCCCAGGATTACGATTCGGAGACGGACTGTAAGGACTCTACACCGGCCTCACACGAGTCCCCTCCCTTGGCGTTCGGCGATCCAGCTCCTGAGTCGGCCCCTGAGGATGTCCGACAGTTCTCGGACATTCTCCTCCGGATGTCGAAGGCCCTGGGCCTGAAGGTGGCGGACCTGGCCCCGGCGGTGCAGGATCCGGTTTTCCACTACGTGGATACCCGCCCTCCTGCGGCAGCCCCGCTACCGTTCCTGCCCGCCTTGATGGAGGCTCTCAAACACCCTTGGCCTCAGCCGTCTTCAGCCCAGCCAATACCACACAGGCTGGAACACCTTCTACCGCACCCAGAAGGAGGATGCTGAGTTCCTGTTTAATCATCCTCAGCCCAACTCAGTGGTAGTCGAATCGGCGCAGACCAAGGGCGGTTCCAGACCCCACTCGACACCACCGGACAAGGAGGGGCGTCACTGGACACCTTTGGTAGGAGGTTCTATTCTACCTCCTCCCTGGTGGCGAGGGTGACTAACACCCAGGCTTGCATGGCCGCCTACCTCTGCAGTCTCCTAGACAAGATTGCCCCTATTCTCTCCACTGTTCTGGAGGAAATAGGGCGAGCGCTAACCAATTCTACAATGAAGCGGTAGCGCTCGCAAACCAGCAGATCATCTCTTTGAGACACTCTGTGGAGGTGGCGTTGCGAGTCATGGCCGGCTCTGTCGCCCTCAGGAGATATGCCTGGCTACGATCCTCAGGCCTCCAGGAGGACACCTGGAAGCGCATCGAGGACCTCCCTTTCGATGGCAAGGGGCTCTTCGATGCGTCGACGGATGAGGCGATGGACCACATCGTGAAGGTCCATCTGACAGCCAAAAAGATGGGGATCCGTCAGCCTCCGCAGACCCGCCGTGGTCCGCGGCCTACGTGGCGTCGTTCGTCCTCTGCGAGCTTCCGACCTCTCGCCCAGGTCCGGGTCCTCTCAGACTCCCGCCAAATCCTCCTCCAGACGACCTGCACGGGGCCGACAGACGGCTTCCAAAAGTCTTCATCGGCATCCAAATCCCGGTTTTGATGGGATTTGCTGGACCCTACCTCAGCCTACCTTCCGCCTACCATCAGCCCTCACCAACCATCCCACGCTGGCCAAACACCTCGACTCGTGGCGATCGATCACATCGGACTCTTGGGTGCTCACCATTGTTCGACTTGGTTACGCCATCGAGTTTGCAAGTATTCCACCTCGAGGCGTTTTCTACTCCACCCAGGCCAGCCCGGCCCTGCTGGAAGAGATCCAGTCCCTCCTCCAGAAGGGAGCGATCGAGCCGGTCCCGCCCTCGGCCACTACCACCGGCTTCTACTCCCGGACTTGTACAGTACCGAAGTCGGATGGGACCCTGTGACCTATTTTGGACCTCCGAGGGGTAAACGAATACATCCGCCCCAGGAGGTTCAAGATGGTCACCTTGTCGACGATCCTACCCTTCCTCCGCCGGGGAGATTGGTTCGCTTCAATCGACCTGCGGGATGCTTATTTCCACTTCTCCATCCGTCCGCAGCACAGACGATACCTTCGGTTCGCGATCGACGGCGCCTCCTACCAGTACCAGGTGCTGCTGTTCGGCCTCCCCACCACACCGAGGGTGTTCACGAAGTGCATGGCCCCCGTGGTCTCCCACTTGCGGACGAAGGGCATCACCGTCTTCCCCTACCTAGACGATTGGCTGCTGGTAGCGTCCTGCAAGACCAAACTGTACTCAGACGTTCATCAAACGTCGTCCTCCTGACCCCCCTGGGTCTTTGGGTCAACCCAAAGAAGTCTCACCTCAAGCCGGCGAGAGTGTTGGACTTCATCGGAGCCACCCTGGACTCAGTCTCGGCCAGGGCCTACCTGCCCCTGGAGCGGGCTCGTACCCTCCGCTGATCTGCTGTGGCCGTCCTCGACGCCCCATCGGTATTGGCGAGGAGAATACAACAGCTTCTGGGTCTACATGGCCTCCACCATGGCCGTTACGTACCTGTCGAGGCTGCGAGCGCACCCCCTACAACACTGGTTTGTCAGAGCCTTCAACCTGCTCCGAGACGACCAGCGCCTACAACTTTGACTGCCGACACCCGTCCGTCGGTCTCTGCTGTGGTGGCTCGGACCGTCATCTCCTGTCTGGGATGCCGTTCACACGACTGACCCCTCGGCTCACAATCACGACCAACGCCTCTCTCTTCGGATGGAGCGCATTGCAACGACCTCAGAGTCCGAGGCCGATGGACTGGCGACGAGACCGCTCTCCACATAAACGCCCTCGAGCTCCTAGCCATCGGAAAGCTCTGAGAGCGTTCCGCAATCTGGTTGCTGGACAGGCGGTACTGATCCTGACCGACAACACCACCGCGGTGTGCTATGTCAACAGACAAGGAGGGACCCATTCTACCACGCTCCTGACCATTGCCCTTCAACTCTGGGACTGGTGCGTGTCCCTCCGAGTCCACCCTGTTGCCGTCCACTTGGCAGGGCAGGAGAATACGACAGCAGACACCCTGAGCAGGGACACTTCTACCAACCACGAGTGGTCCCTCTCGGAGAAAGCGTTCCGCTTGGTACGGTGCCGCTGGGCGATCCCGACATCGATCTCTTCGCCACAGTGTCGAACGCCAAGTGTCGCTGGTACTGTTCGAGAGCTGGCCGGGGACCGAACTCCCTCAGCGACGCATTCCAGTACCAATGGACAGAGGGTCTCCTGTACCTCTTCCCACCGTTCCCCCTGCTGGGCAGGGTGGTAGCCAAGATCCTGGCGGATCGAGCCAACGCTAGTGACCGTCGCCCCGTACTGGCCGAGGCAGCATTGGTTCGCCCCGCTGCTCGAGGCCTCTTGGGGACGGGCGCTCAGGTTTCCAACAACGCCCAACCTGCTGTCTCATTCCGGTGGTCGCGTTCTCCATCCCGACCTGCCTGTTCTGGACCTCCACGCGTGGAGGATACAGCCCTAGACGATCCCACTATCCAGGACGTCCTTACCGCGGCCAGAAAGGAATCGACCCGCCGCAACTATGCCTACAAGTGGCGGTGGTTTGTGACTTTTCGGAGGAGCGAGGAGACACGGTATCGCCAGTTGCTCTTGGTACGTGCTCCGCTTCCTGCTTTACTTGAAACAAGAGGGTCTCTCGTTTTCCTCGCTGAAGGTGTACCTGTCTGCCATTGTGGCCTACCAACCCCGAGGCTCTCCTTCGGCAGCGCTCTTCCGGGACGCCACGATGAAACAGTTCCTGAAGGGACTCCACCATCTATACCCGCCGGTATCGCCGCCGTTGCCTCCCTGATCCCTATCTCTGGTACTCTCTCAACTTACGAGACCACCCTTTGAGCCTATGGCCACTGCTGATGATAGGCTCTTGACTCTCAAGACTGCTTTCCTGGTGGCTGTCACCTCTGCCAGACGTGCCAGCGAACTGACAGCGCTACGCGTTGACGACCCTTCCTGGTTTTCCACCGGGATAAGGTGGTTCTCCGCCCGGACATTTCTTTCCTCCCAAAGGTCGTCTCTCATTTCCACCTTAACCAGGATATCATCCTTCCTACCTTCTATCCTAACCCAATGACCCCTCTGGAGAGGTCTTTGCACACCCTGGACGTTTGAAGGGCCCTGGCCTTTTACACTCAGAGGACTGCAGCCTACAGGCAGACTCTTCACCTGTTTGTCTGCCACGGTCATCGTCGCAGGGGCGGCAAGGTGTCCACCCAGAGATTCTCCAGGTGGGTGGCCCAGACAATTCTGCTTGCTTATGAGATGGCCAAGCAGCCTCCTCCTGACTTGCTTCAGCCGCACTCCACCAGAGCTGTGGCATCCTCAGCAGCCCTCTTGCGAGGCGTGGACCTTCAGGAACTTTGTCGCGTGGCGACTTGGTCCAGGCCCTCGACTTTCATCTGCCACTATCGGCTGGACTGTCGGTCCAGGAGGGATGCCCGGTTTGGACGAGCGGTGCTGGCCTCCGTACTCTAGGGACCTGACCCACCGTCCTTCTGGTAAGCTACAAAGTCTCCTAGTGTGTGAGGCACAGAGACCACGAAGAAGAAGAACAGGAATTGCTTACCTGTAACCGTGGTCTCGAGTGGTCATCTGTGCCCTTACGCACACCCGCCCAACCGTCCCCTCACTCTCAGGTCCCCTTTTCGGCGGACTTGTAGAACTGAGGAGAGACCGTGGCTCGGCGGGCTGAGCATGCTCAGTGGATACGTGGGGGGAGGGGTTCCCGCCAAGCTACTAAGCTCTAGAATTTTCCGAACGGTACCGCGCATGCGCGAAAGCTCCTAGTGCGTAAGGGCACAGATGACCACTCGAAGAACCACAGTTACAGGTAAGCAACCTGTTCTTCCACTTGAACCTCGGGAAGAACTTCCTGACCGTCAGAGCCTGTCTGGCAGTGGAATCTGCTGCCTCGGAGTGTGGTTGAGTCTCCTTCTTGGAGGTTTTTAAGCAGAGGCTGGATGGCCATTTGTTGGGAATGCTTTGATGTGGGTTCCTGCATAGCAGGGGCTTGGACTGGATGGCCCCTGAAGTCTCTTCCAGCTCTATGATTCTATGACTCCAGCACTCCAACCAGTAGCCCACAAACTGGCTTCTGGCTTCCGGCAGCCCCACCAGTTGCAAGCCTCAGAAGAGGAGAATGAGAGAGCTGTGCCTTTTCCCATGGCCTGTCGGTCTTCCTCCCACATCTCCACACAAGCGGGGGCACCCTTCTAAGCCTGGATTAGCCAAAAGCCACCGGCTCAGCCAGATAATCCCTCCATCTTGGCCGATGCCCCCGCCCTCCTTCCTCACCCGCAGGGCTTCCAGGAACTCAGTGAAGTCAAGGGTCCCACTCTTGTTTTTATCACAGAAGCGGAAGATCTCCTCCACTTCTCCCTCTTCCAGGGGGACCCCGGCATCCCAGAGACCCTTCCGAAATTCCTCCAGGTCCAAAGATTTACTCCCGTTGTCGTCCATGATGCGGAAAAACCTGCAGAAAGAGAGAAGTGAAAACCAGTTAAGAAATGAGAAGGTAGAAAATAAAATATACTTGTTACAGAGACAGCAAAGGCTGCCTCCTTTCTTTGGACGTGCAGTCCCAGCATCCACCGGCCACATTGGTTGGGGGATTGGGTGCTGTAGTCTCCAAACCGGAAATTTTCCAGACTTTGGTTTGCGGCACCCCAGAGAGAGTTTTGCTGGCAGAATTAACACCTCCCATCCTTTTGGGTGGAGGAAGAAACAGTGATGAACTGTAAGGGCAAAACTCAAGTCTCAAAGGCGGGGCAGCTGGAGGAGCCCCCTTTTCCAGTAGAGAATGGGAGTGGTGGGGTTCTATTTTTTTTAAATTTTCTCCTGCCCGGGGATTAGCAAGAAGCAAATTAACCCCTGCAAAAGGACGGCAGCCAAGCCATAAGACGAAGGAAGGGGATTTATTATCCCTTCCTGCATGGATCAGGTTGCAAAATGTGGCCTCTGGAACAGTTGGCTTCTTCAAGAGGTAGATTGCAGGAGAAGCCCCCCCAGCCCCCCTATTTTTCCCCCAGGGATGTCCTCCCCCCGTCCCAGGAGGAGAGAGCAGGGAGGGCCTCCTACCTGGCCAAGCCCTTAATGCCAGAGGCACCTCTCTCCAGGCATTTCCCTCTGAGCTTTGCAATCGCCTCCATGCTTCTCTCCTTGGCTGTGGGTGTCAGAAGGGAACCTGCAGAGGAAAGGAAAGATGTTGGACTGAGTCCGCCACTCGCCTCCTGCCTCCACTGCAACACAAATGGCTCTCCATATTTATTGCTCTCCGGCTAAATGTTGATTTGCACCTTCAAGTCAGTGCCAGCTTAGGATCAATCGCTCTTCCTTGGGTTTTCTTGGCAAGACATTATTCAGAGAAAGTTCAGTGCTCTTGCCTTCGTCTGAGGCCAGGAGAGCCTGATGGGGGGAGCTGAGCAAGCATGCGAACCCTAGGGTCCTGATCCGAACCCCTGCACCACTCTGGCTCCCAGACAGAGGTCCCAGCTGGAAGCCTGGTGTTGTGAGGGGCGTTCAGGTCTGCTTCAGAAGACTTTTGCTAATACGTTCTTCTTCTGAGGCTGAGAGAGTGGCACTTGCCCAAGGCTATCCAGTGGGTATCTGTGGCCAAGGAGGGATTCAAACCATGGTCTCCTGGAGGAAACCTAGTCCAGTGTTCAAACCATGACTCCATTTCTGATTTTCTGTTTCAAACAACCTTCACAAGCCACTGCCTTTCACCTGGTCATCTTGCCTTAGTTCAGCCCGTGCAAAGCCAAACTACCATATTAATCCACTTAATTGTACTCATTTTCTGCTTTTCTGACAAGAAACCTACCGCAGGATACAAAAGAAGCGGGTGGATGGTATATGCTGAGGACATTCATTTGGAGAACTGGATTTAATTACAGAAGGTTTCTGACCTCGTAAAGAATATTTCCTGCCATGCAGGGGATCTGTTTCGCTTCTGGTGGGGTCTCCCTGTTGTCCAGCTCTGATGTCTCAGGAGGAATGTATTTCTCTCTTCCTGCCTGGATGCAAAGAGCAAGCCCCCCCCCCGGGCCCACCCTCCCTCCATGCCCACTCCCCTTTCCAAGTGCCCCTTTTCCTCCTACCTGGATGGGGCTTTGCTCCCTGGACCGATCCCTCCAAAGTGTGGCAGTCCCGGCTTGGCAGCTGTTTGTTGTCGGACTGGGTGAGCAAGCCCTATCCCGTCTCCATAGCAATCTCCACGGTGGTTGCCCCGGTGCCTCTCCAACCGCGCCTGCAACGTGGCACAGAGGAGTGCCCCAGGGGCGCCTGGCTCAGCCGGAAGAGAGAGACGGCGAGACGGGGGCAGCCGGAGAGGGTGGGAAAAGATTCCCAGGCTGGCCGGAGGCACCGCAGGAGCTTTGGACGCTAATCCAGGCTGCAAGGAAAGCCGACACCTCCCCGACAGATTGGTTGTTGATAATTCTGCCATGTTGTCTTAACCAGGCTTTGTGGCCAGATCCAGAAGAGTTTTATTATAGATGCAGCACAGACATGCTTTGGCCAGAACTGAAGACACAGCACGGGTTTCGGTTTTAAGAACTCCCCACTCCCAGCGGTTTCATGTTCACGTTCTTTCCCACATAACACCAGGCTGTGCCAGCTCTCTAAAATGCCCTTGGTTCCCAGGCTCTGGCCTGCAGGGCCCTCCCAGCGCCCAAACAGGAAAGCAATCAGAGCAAAATGGCAACGGAGCAGCAAAGTACTCGAGCTCACATGGCAGAGGAGCCCAATTTGGTGGCCCCCGACACATACAGGTTATTTGTGCCTTGCTCTTCTTCTCTGTCCTGGCAGGCCCTTGACATGGCTGCTTCGTAGCGCAAGAAATGCACAGAGTAGGACGGACGTTATCCAAAGTGACTAGGAAGAGCATCAGAAATTATATATATATAAAAAAAGCAGTCTCCAGAATCCTAGAATCAAAAGGGACTCCCAAGGCCCATCTAGTTCTGCCACTTAGTGCAGGAATCCTTGGTCGAGAGGTTCCCATCATATTTTCCACTTTGGGATTCTTAACTTTTTGTTTGGTAAGGATTTTTGCATTTTTTTGCACTTTAGAGGTTCTTCTGATATCTCCCTTTCGTGTGTGGAAAAAGCCATTTTGGTGACAAAGGGATCTGTACTCAAAAGAACACATTTGTGACTCCAGGCATCACCAAGTTGTAGAGGCGGCTGGGTTGCCACAGTCCTTCAGAACAGGGCAAATTTTTTTATGCCTCTCCTTTTTACTTTTCCAAGCCCAGTTCAAAGAGCTGGCTTTGCCCTGTGAAGCTGGGAATTTAGGGTCCATCCCTTTCATAGGTGCCATAGGATTGGGATGTTGGGCCCCACTGCAGCTCCCAGCACTCCTCAACACTGGCAAGGCTGGCTAGCAGGGATGATGGAAGCTGCAGTTCAACAATGTCTGAAGGGCCAAATGCAGCCCACTCCCCTCCACCGAGAGGCCAAGGGCAGCCCTTGTCAAAGCCCTCCCTTTTTCTGAGGAGAAAGTTCAGAGAAAAGGCCTTTTTGGTGATGTTCCTTCCTCCAAATGTGGGACTCTCTCCTCAGAGAGACCTCCTTGGAGCCTAGATAAACTTTTTTGGTTTTTTGCTCAGCACCAGATTTAAAAATCAAGACAAAATTCAACAGAATTAAACAGATTTCCCACAAAAATGAGGGGTGGATACTAAGACACAACGCATCGCACACAGATCTAGTATACCAAAAATATGTTTATTTGTATTTGCATCTAATGAGGAAAAGGTTAGACTAAGAACCTCGTGTAACAAAACCCCCGAAGGCACTTAACCGTTCCTCCTTTTGCAACAGAGAAAGAGCAGAGGAACTTAGCAAGGTAACAGCCAGCAAGTGAAGGCAGGGCCCTTCTGAGACCCCCAGGGATGCTGGAGCAAGGCCCACAGCCCTTATCGGGACTGGCCACTCTTCATTGAGGGAAACCGGCCCCAAGTCTGGGACCAGAGGGCAGGAAGCTAGAGGAATGCCTGGAGGAATGGAAGGTGAAGGGACGTGAAGCAGAAAGGAAACCAGCCCCCAAGACTTTTTGGGAATCAGACATCTCCCAAAACATCAGGCTCTGGAAAGCAAAGTGATGGAGGGGGCAACTAGCAATCCTCCCAATTTGTATCAGCACCCAATCTCCTCCCTGAGGCAGTCAACTCCAACAAATGGGAGGGCATCCATACTGCAGTTTTAAATGTCAAGGTTTCTTCCCAAGAAATCCTGGGATGCACTTGGAATCGTCTGCCATTCGGTAGATTAGGGCTTTCGGGCAGAGGACTGCTCCTCTAACCAAACTACAAACCCCAGAATCCTGCAGGATGGAGGCATGGCAGCTAAAGCTGGATCCAATAGCTAGAACTGTGTAAGTGTGTACACCTACCCTGACTTTGCTTTGGCTTCCGCTGCATGGAAGTGTGGGAACTATGGACACCTTACATCCCTGCTCAGATCCAGGACTACAAGCGAAATCCAGTACCGCCCACACCCCCTGCAGCCACTTCTCCAATTTTTACTGATGCCTGGCAGCAAAGGAGCCACTGCAAAGAAAGAGAATCCATCCACATTTATAGATTTGGGGAGGGAGAAGGACCAAAGATCAACACAGATGCTCACAGTAATCCTAGTTTGCCAAGTGCCAGCCTGGATGTTGCAAAACAGCCCAAGGAAACGAAGGCTGGCACTGGCAGAAAAACTCGTATATTATTTTATATATATGAATGAGGCAACAAACCCCAGGGCCAAAAAATGAGCCATTTCTTCCCTTTTTTTTCTTACGGTTGAATGGAGCCATTGGGGAGAAAGCCCACTCGACTCCAATAAGGATGGATCATGCCCAGGGCTGAAATGAAGCCCCGTATACGGCAATGTTTTGGTTCAGTACTTGTATTTCATCTTACTGGTTTTTGAAGAAGACGAGCTGCTATGTCCATATTACAAACGTGCAGAAATTAAAAACTTGATTAAAAAAAAAAATCTGGCCGGACTAATCAAGATGGCTGCCCTCCGTGTAACATTCATCCATTCATGTGCCAACGCTGCTTCCAATTTATTTCCTGAAATGCAGGAAGGGGAATTGTGTGGCTTCTGGCTCACCAAAAGGGGCCCCTCAAAATGGGCAATTATGTGCCCTGGAGTCTCCGGTGTGCTACAATTGCCCATTTAAAAGCTATTTTACTCCCCAACTCCCAAAACGGCACCTAGGCCTGTTTTTAGGCCTTTGATCAAAGCTGAATCTCATTGCTAAAAGCTGAGGGAGGGTCCCTTCTGCAGTGCTCCCCAGGTCAGGTTTCAAAAACCAGGGGCTGGTGGGGACCTCCAGACCCTGGGGAGGACTGTCCACTGCTGGTGTTAAGGGAAACGGAGTCCTGTACTAGAGCTGTGTGATTATGAGTGAGAATCACAGCACTCTGCTTACCCCTTTTCCAAAAAATGAGTGCCCAGAGCTTGGAAATAAGCTTTTTCTAAGGACTATAACTCCCACAACACCCCAGCTAGCCACGGTAGCTGGAGATTCTGGAGCTGTAATCCGAACAAAGGACCATTTCCAGTCCTGGAGCGTGCCCTTGATAATATGAGGTAGTCACTACCTTGGAGGGTGGGAAACAACCCCAAAAGATGTAAACGCAAAAGCATTTGGCTTCCCTTTTTCTTGGCCTGAGCAACCAGGACTGTGAGCCGGCCAAACTTGCCAAGATATTGAGAGAGATTCCTTCTGACTTCGGGTGACTTGGATAACCACCCCTCTCAAAGACAGCCCTCCTGGACACAAGGGAATCCTTGCAGAAGAACAAGCGCACAAAGTTCCTGGTTGAAATGAAGTCCTTGCAGAAGAGGGGCAGTTATTTGAAAGCACCCGACTCCATGGAGAGAATTTTAGCGAAGAAGCTGAGAAGAGGGATGGAACCGTCAAACTGGACTCCTGAAAAACGTCACTTGCACCAAATCGGTGGAGGTAAAGCAACAGTCCAGGATTCAATTCTTAACCTTCCGCACTGTTCCCTTAAAAACTGCTGGTGTGTACGACTCGAAACAGGCCTCTCCTCTCCGATCCACTTCAAAGGCCATCTCTGGAGGGAGAACCGGCCGTCCCTGACAAATTTTATGGCCAGAGCTGTCCAGAGCCTGCCTGGACAGGTGGGCTTGTGTCTACCAAGAAAGAGGAGTGACTCATGCACCAAAAATGACGTTCCACCCCGCAAGGAGTCATTGCTATGGCTTAGAGGGCACATGGATAAAAATATATATGAGAGAGGGACCTCCAATCAGGAAGAGTTACTTGGGAGATTACTTACTTAGCACAGCTCACATGGTAGTCCTCCCAAATTCTACCAAAGTGGCATCTGCCCTTGATCCTGCCCCCCAAGGCAGGTACCAGCTTGTGCCAGGGGCCCAGGGTGCCTCAAATCCACCTGGGGTGGGTGGTTGAGACTTGATTATTCCTACCCCAAAAGGAGAGTTTTAGTGTCAGCAAGCTGGTTCAGTTGACATGCCCAAAGGCAGTGGTTCCAAATTCCCTCCCAAATAACCCCCAAAATGGGGCTGGATTTGGGGAGCTTGTGCCCATTCACACGGTTGTGCCGAACAAAGTCTTGTCGGAATCCTGGTCGTCGTCCTCCACCCCAAGTGAGAAGTCTTTGGCGTCGTCCAAATCAAGATCTGGCATGCAATTTGTCTCCAGCGAGGGGCCGTGGACCGGAGAGCCGGCCCTGCCGTGGCTTCCGAGGACGGGGCTCAGCTGTTCCCCTTCGGCCATATAGGCCAAAAGGTTGTCCAGGACGGGGCGGCTACGGCAGATCTTGCTCAGCAAGCGGCTCCGGTGCTGGAGCTGGCTGATCAGGCAGTCCTTCTCCTGGATGATGCTTGAAAGCTTCTGGGCCTTCTCCTCCGATGAACACAGCTTCTCCTCCATGGTGGCAATTTCCCTATGCAGGAACAGGGCAGAAAATGAGACTGGAGAGCTGGGCCAAATGAGTTTCAAGAGGAATAAATATAAGGTAACACATCTAGGCAGGAAAAATGAAATGCACAAGCATAAGATGAGAGACGGGCAGTATGTGTGCAAAGGATTTAGGAGTCTCAGTAGACCAAAAGCTAAACATCAGCCCACAATGTGATGCAGCAGCCAAAAAAGCCAATGCAATTCTCGGCTGCTCTGGTCAGGCCTTGGGTAGAGGAATCCTATGTCCACTTCTGGGCACCACAATTCAACAGAGGCATTGAGAAGCTTGATGGTGTCCATAGAAAGGTGACCAAGGGCCTTTCCACACAGCGGAACTATTGCATCGTGGGATTTGATTATTGCTGTTGTTTTTTGCAGATATAGTATGTTGTGTCTGGTGTTATGTTGCTTTTATATATTTAACATTTTTTTAAAAAAAGTTCTCATCCACATTTATGTTATTTGGAAACTTTATCTTGCCCCTTGCAAAGAAGGAGAAAGGCAGGATATAAATAAATATATTCTATGTTTATATTTAAATATAATTTAAATAGTTGTACATATTTTAGTATTTAAATATAAACCCATGTATAAGACACACCCCATTTATACACTGGCAAATACTATTTGGCAGCTTATAAGACGTACCCCATTTTCAAATGGCATTTTTTTGAGAAAAAAAGTGCGCAAGTACATTAAATGAATATGTTCTGTATCCCGCCCCCAGATTGCAACTCCTAGAATCAGATAGTTGGTGGGCAACAGGGACCAGAAAAACAGAGAAAATCCTAGAAAAATAAATAGAGAATTAGACAGAGAATATCACAGAACAAAAGACGGAGAATTGGATAGAGAAAATCATAGAAAAATAAATAGAAAATTAGAGAAAATCATAGAGCAACAAATAGAAAATTAGACAGACAAAATCATAGGAAAAAAATAGAGAATTAGAGGAAATGATAGAGAAAAATAAATAGAATTGGGTAGAGAAAATCAGAGAAAAATAAATAGAGAATTGGATAGAGAAAAATCATAGAGCAAAAAATAGAGAATTAGACAGAGGAAATCATAGAAAAACAGAGAATTGGATAGAGAAAATTATAGAAAATAAATAGAGAATTGGATAGAAAAAATCATAGGAAAATAAATAGAGAATCAGAGGAAATTATAGAGCAAAAAATAGAGAATTGGATAGAGAAAATCGTAGAGGAAAAAAAGAATAAAAATTTTTTTTTAGAAAAAAAATCAAAATAAAAAAAAATCAGAGACTTAGAAAACAGAGGACCACAGAGGACGAAGGGCCCCCCGGCGGCCTTCTTGTCCACCCCCGCCCGTGCCAGTCAGGAAAAGTGGCTTTCCCGCGGCGCCCGCCGCCCACCTGCCGTGGCCCTCGCGCAGCGCCCGCAGCGCCTGGCGCATCTCGGCGTCCTTCCGGATGAGGCTCTCGGCCTGCCCGCGCACCGTCCCCTCGGCCGCCGCCAGCCGCCGCTCCAGCTCGGCCACGCGCCCGTGGAGGGCGGCCAGGTGCGCGTTGGCCTCCCGGATCTGCACCGGCGTCGGCGGCGAGGAGGGCGACGAGCCCGCCATGACCGGGAGGCAGGGGGCGGCCGGGCCGGGCCGGGCCGGGCCACGCCCCCGGCCACCGCCACGGCCACGCCCCGGCGCCGCGGCCAATGGAGGGCCGCAATCCCCGAGCTGAGCCCCGCCTACCGCTCCAGAGCGCCAACCAGGCTCCCGGCGACGCCCACTTCCCTAACAACGAGCCTGCTCGCTCCGCCCCTTCCCTTCTGTCATCCTCCCGGGCGTGCCAACCAGTGATCCGTCGATGCCCCGCCCCCGCGCACGATAGGAGGGGTGAGGAGAAGCCAGCCCTCTGCCCGAGGAGGATTCTTTTTCAGCCCCGCCCACGACTCGCTACCAATGAGAGAGCACGGCGTTACCGCAGCCAAGAGGCGGCCAATCAGCCGATGGTTGTGGTGAATAGGCGCGCCCCCGCCGCTGGCAGCTTCACAGAGAGCCCTCGAGCGGCGATTGGCCCGCTCTCCCTCCCGCCATCCGAGTTCTCGCGAGATGCGGCCTCAGCGCTCGCGAGAGTTGGCGCCGTCCGTCAGGCAGCGGCCGCGGCGGCCAAGATGTCCGGCTACTGGGACATCCCGGAGGGCACCGAGTGCGCGCAGAAGGCCTGGCTCACCGGCCGCCTCGGGGCCGCCGCCGGTGAGGAGCGAGCCGGGAGGGCGCGGGAACTCCCGGCTAGCCGCGGCTCCGGTTGTGGGTTGGTTTGCTCCGGATTAGCCCCCGTTCACACGGGAAGCGGGATGTGACGCCGGTCAGGGCCCGGGGTCACTCCGGAGTGCCTTGCGCTTGCGTTTACAGGAGCAGCCGCCACTCCCGACATGAGTGGCCCTCGTCTGCTTTTCCCACCCGCTTGCTCCGGAGTGACTCCGAATTAGCCCCCGTTCACACGAGAAGGTGGATAAGATGCCGGTCAGATCACTCCGGAGCACGGGAAGGAGCAAGAGAAAGGAACCCCGACTCCCACTATTGTGGACGCCTCTTCTTCCTCACTCTCTCTTGTTCCGGAGTGACTCCGGATTAGCCCCGCTCACGCGGGAAGGGGGGGGTAAGATAAGACGCTGGGCGCAACCGGTCAGGGAGCGGGTTGCGGCTGCTCCTCGCCCGTGGGTCCGGAATGGTTCCGGATCTTGCTCCGAGGTGACCCCGGATTGCTTCGCGTTTGCACGAGAGGCGTAAGAGGAGGAGGAGCAGCCGCGACTCCCAGTATGTGTGGCCGCCGCCTCCTTGGCCCTTTCCACACTACCCTGTTGTGGTGCTATTATTCCACTTTCAGCGTCCTGTGAAATTCTGGGATTTGTAGTTTCCTGAGGAGGCCAAAGAGCTCTCTGGCTGAGGAGTCTAAATGCCCCTCCCTAAAACTGCAAACCCCAGGATTCCAGAGGAGGTTGAAAGTGGAATAATAGTGCTACAACAGCCTAGTGTGGAAATGGCCTTTGGTAGAGAAACCAGATTTCTGCTACTTGGAGGGCTCACCCACATAGATCTGTTTCAAAAGTTGAGCCAGTTTTGTTGTAGGAAATATTATTGACCTAGTTTCCCAGCTGTGCTACTGGGAAGGGACTCTTAAAATGAATTCATCAGCAACGCATTCACAAGTAATTTTGCAAGCTCCTATGGAGAGGGGGACTTCTGGAGTGAATTAGTAGGGAATGAATTAATAATTGAGTAATTTTTCAAGCTCTTCTCTAGAGCCACCTGAAAAGGCAGTTGGACCTCCTGGTGTTTGCTTGCGGTTCTGCTTCTTCTTGGTTCCTCTGTGCTGGAAAATTCACTCCCACCCGGTCGCCCGATTTTGTCTTTGGCCCAACCTTGAGATGCTAAAAGCAAGATCTGTTTTAGCACAGTAGCAAAGAGGCTTTCCAACTTTTTTATATACATCTCTCCAATTAAAATTTCCACAGCGCAATCCAGAACAAAAGCAATACACACACACACACGCACACACAAAATATACATTTACATACAGGTGTCTAAATACAAATCCTACTACCAGATAGTTCTTTCCTTCCTAAGTTAAAATAAATAGATTAAGATTAAATATCTGGGGCTTCTCAACTTTATAAGGTGAATAGTTATCTGAAATAAGTAAACAGCAACCAATTTCTCCATACATCCCTAATCTTTACCTACTTCTGGCTGTCCTAATATTAAAAGTCTTACTGCCTAGTTTGTTTCTTCGCTTTATGTTCAAACAAACTTTTTAATAAGGCTTTCTGCATAATCAGTGTATACACCCTTGTTGCAGTGTAAAACATTAATCGCAAAAGGTAATTGTCTAGGCTAATTTTTGTGTTACGTCAGTAACTCTACTTTAAAAATATACAATTAAAATGTTTACAAGCAGTACAGTTAAACAATACAGTACTCTTTCCTTTATAAACTTCGGTGCTCAAGTTATTATTATTGCTTCTTCCCAGTATGTTGGGCTCCCAAGTCCCATCAATCTCCGCCAGCTTGGGGATGATGGTTTCCTCCCATTGTTGTAAGAGTTGTAGGTAATGTGAAACACATTAAACATGTAGATTAATGGCTCTGAGGTTTGTGTTGAGTTGGCATTAAAAGGGTAAAGGTTTTGGTTTCCTGGGAGTACCCAGCTTCTGCTTTTTTGCTGCCAGCTGCCTGGCCTCCCATTAAAATAAAATGAATCTTCTGTGCTGCAGGTCTCCTTGGTTCCGTTTACCACATTGTGTTATTCCAGCCGGAGACGGCAATGCAAGCGTTCCAAAGAGCAGCCACTGGCACAGTCACCATGGGTAAGTCCTACAGACGGTTGGTAGTAGCCAAGCCTTTCAACTAAGTACAGTCAGCCCTCCACATTTGCAGGTTTCACTTTTGCGGATTTGATTGTTCACAGATGATTTGCTCTCACCTCTGCTGCCTTCCTGTGCCATTTTTAATAGGGACTGCAAGCTTCATGAGGCTGAGAAACTGCAAATGAGGCTCTTCAAAATGGTGGGGGGCAGCAGGGGAGGTGGCTGTAAGCCCCACCAGCCCCCAACTTCTGCTTTGGGAAGGAACCCTGGTGCCTCAGAGGAATCCAGGGTGGGTTGAATGTGGTGATCAAACTTCTTTTGTGTGTTAAATATGGTTTGGGAGGGGCTAGAGTTATTCATGGTTTTTTCACTTTCATGGGAGTCCTGTGCCCTTAACCCAAGCAAATGTGGAGGGAGGACTGTAGCTCTCTTATCAGCTAAGACAACTGTTTACATTCATAACTTACTCTTGAGTAATGGATTGGTTCTTCAGACCATGTTTATTATTTAAATACTAGTACGCAGCGAAAAGAGTAAAGGCGTTTACAGTGAGGACTTTATAATTAAACCATGCAGCAAAGTAAAAGGAAACATTTTGAACATTGTATTATGAAGGGCCCTGAGGAGGTGGAATCAGCCACTGTCCAGTCCAGGGTTCTGGACTGAACAGGTACCCCCACAATTGGAAGTCAGGAAGGATTTGGGTACCCCTGTGCCCTGTGTGCCTCACTTCTGAATAACTGGCTTTTGGAGACACACTGGGGATACTGAATAGCCCTCATGACTAGTAGCAGCCTTGGCAAGCTGGAACGTGTCCAGAAGAGGGTGACTGAAATCCTTACAGGCCTGGAAACCATGAGGCCATGTGAGGGGCGGCTTAGGAGCTGGGTATGTTTAGCCTGGAGAAGAGAAGTTTAAGAGGGGACGTAGCAGCCACTTTTAAATATTTGAAGGGATGTCATGTCAAGGAGGGAGTGGGCCTGTTTTCTGCTGCTCCAGAGACTAGGACACAATGAAGCCATGACTTCAAGCTTCAGGAAAAGAGATGCCATCTAAACATTAGGAAGAACTTCCTATGGGTAAGAGCAGTTGGGCAGTGGAATCTGCTGCTGTCTGGGAGTGTGGTGGAGCATCTTTCTTTGAGGTTTTCAAACAGACGCTGGATGACCATCTGTCTGGAATGCTTTGATGGTGGCCATTTCCGCACTCGATTGTTATAGCGCTGTTATCCCACTTTCAACATCCTATGGAATCCTGGGGTTTGCCTGAGGGCCGGCCCCTCCTAAAACTGCAAACCCCAGGATTCCATAGGATACTGAAAGTGGGATAACAGCGCTATAACACTTGAGTGTGGAAATGACTGGTGTCTTCCTACTTAGAAGGGGTTTCAAGTCAATGGCCCTTGGGGTTTCTCCCAGCTGTAGATCCCATGATTCATTTGGCTCTGGCCACTCCTTTATCTCTCAAGTGGGTTAGTTTTCAAATGACTAGTTTTAGAACAATGCAGCCTGTGTGAGACCCAGGAGCTGAAGAAATCTCTCCTGAAGTTGGAGAAGGGCCAGTGGCAAGAAGGCAGGACAGGATGGTGGCTGGTTTTGAGCCTGAGGGTGGCAGTTCTCCATGAGCATCGAGATAATGGAAAAGATAATGGAATGGAAAGGAGAAGCTCTTAGAACTGTGATCCGCTGCCCTGAGACAGCCCAGGGCCACTGACTGGGCTTAGCCTCCCAGTATCCTGGGTCAACACTCAGGTAAGGTAAGGGCAAACCTCTTGTGAACAAATCTTTCCAGGAAAACCCTGTAAAACCCTCATCGTCTAGGCAGGGCCAGTCTGAAAGCACACAAGAAGATGATGATGATAATGTTTGTGTGGCCAGAAGAATGCTTCTTTCCTTTATAGTTATTTCTAGGTAACATTAGTGCGCAGGCATCTCCTGCTTATCTGGCAAGTTAGGGAGCACTGTCAGAAAGTGGAATTCGTTTAAAAGCAAAATCTGGTCTTTCACCAGTTCTTCTCATCGTGCTTTCTTCCTGGAGGGAATGTGAGGGAATTACAGAGGTGTAATTCCCTCATGTTCTGTCCAGGAAGAAGGCAAGAAGAGAAGAACTGACGAACCCCACGTTGAACGAACAGTTGCTGCTGTGTGCCTTCGTTTCCAACTTATGGCACCCCCATCCTGGGGTTTTCTGGGGCTGAGAGTGTGATTCTCCCAGGGTCACCCAGTGGATTTCCATGGCTGAGCAGGGAATCGCGTGCTAGTCTCCAGGGTTGTAGTCCAAGTCTCCAACCATGCTGATTTTTGAAAGAACAGTAAATGCCTATAATTTACAATGGTTGAAAGAGCAGCACCTTGAAACACATAGGCAAAAAGCCTAGATGGAGATATATTACTGGAAGAGAAGGATAGCTGTATTGGTCTGTTGCAGCCAAAACAGCAAAAGCTTTTCAGTGGCTGAGAGACTGCCATGTTTTCCTTGGCCTATACTTTTCTGGATGGTACAGATTGTAGTCCACTTGGGCAGATGTTAAGATAGTGTCTGCTGTTCGTACTTTCGGCATTTTGGTTCTTCCTGGCCTCACCAGTTAGGAGACCTGCAGCTGCACTCTCTCTTGTCGAAAGAGACCCAAGTGTGTTTTTAATTATCTGCCGACTGATGAAGAATTCCCTGCCTCTGGCAGAGTGGGCTATAGTCCGTGAAAATGTATGCCAAATAAGATTTTTTAATCTTTGAGGTGATTTTTTTTCGTTCTTTTAAACTATTGTTCACTACTTGCAGTTTCCATAAGCACGTGCAATCAGCCCTCCACATTTGCGGGTTTCACTTTTGCAGATTTGATTATTCACAGATTATTTGCTGTCCCCTCTGCTGCCTCCCTGTGCTATTTTTAATAGGGATGGCAAATCTCGTGAGATTGAGAAGCTGCGAACGAGTCTTGTAAGTCCCTCTTGAAAATGGTACGTGGCCATAAGCCCTACCAGCCCCCCACTTCTTGCTTCGTGAAGGAACCCTGGCACTTCAAAGGAATTGGTTGAATATGGTGATCATACATTGTGTGTGTGTTAAATATGGTTTGAGAGGGCCTAGAGTTATTCAGGTTTTTTTCACTTTCATGGGGGTCCTGTGCCCCTAACCCTAGTAAAAGTAGAGAGAGGACTGTACCCTTCTGTGGTCCATAGTGCATTTATGTCCTGCCTTTCGTCCAGTAATCCCAAGGTGATCTATAAGGCTTTCTTTCTCCCCACTTTTGCCTCTCAGTGACAACAATTCTGTGAGGTAGAGAGACTGGCTAGCGTAAGGTCAGACAGAGAGTTTCACAATCCTCTTAATCATTAGACCTCATTAGTTCTCCAGATGTTACTGAAAATTTGGTGGCCCATTAATGGGGAGGGGGCTGAGACCTTTCTAGGTGATGAAGACTTTTTAAAACTGATTAAACATCTATGCATGATCAGTATGCACTCAAATGCTAATTTAAGACTAGCAGTTTCGGTTTTAGGGCATCAAACTATTATTATTATATGTTTGTTTATTTAAAGCATTTATACCTGGTTTCCCAGCCCACCAAGGCTTCCAGTCAATGCACAGCTGGTAAAAAACATTTAAAACAATAGAGGTAAAACTTTTTTTTAAAGAAGAAAATACCCTTTAAGAACTTTTAAAAGCAGACTAACTAGAGTCCTTAAGATTAATTTGCAGACAGAGCAGTTTCAGACACCATGTGGAACTGCACCATTTTAGCTGCCTGCTGGAGGCTCAGAAGAAGATGGAAAGAGCCTGATTTCCCTCGGCAGTGAGTTCCACATCCCGGGTGCTGCTTCTGAGAAAGCCCTGTCATGTGTGCACGCAGCCTAGCCTCTTTGGGTGTTGAGACACACAATCTGGTCTCCCCTGAGGATCTCAAATTTTGGGGCAGGCTCCTATGGAGGAAGTGCTTTTTTTGGATATTCAGGCCCCAATCCATTCAGGGCTTTGCACCTTGAACTAGGCTCAGAAGCACACTGAAAGCCAGTGCAGTTCTTGTGAGACTAGTGGTCTTTAACATGTACACCTGACACCTGTGTGGCAGCTTAATTTTGCACAAGCGTCAGCAGTCCCACATAGCGCGTGTAACTGTGGTCTAATCACTAAGTAAACTAAGGCGTGAATCACTGTGGGCAGATCTGCCCTCCCTAGGGAAGGGTGTGACTGAGGCCCAGCCCAAGCTGGGCTATGGCACTCCTGGCCACTACAGCCACCTGAATCGCCAGAAACAGTCCCGGATCCAAGAGGGCTGCCTGAGCTCTATCTGATCTCAAAGGAATCCTAGAATTGGAAGAGACTACCAGCAGCCATCCAGTGCAATCCCCTTCTGTCATGCAGGAAGACACAGTCAAAGCATTCCTGACAGCCTTTATTTAAACATCTCCAAAGGAGACTCCACCACACTCCATTGAAGCAGTGTACAACCTCATTAAGAACAAGCTGTGAACCTAAAGTTGGTTAGCTTTTCTACTGACTAAGAGCACTTCTGTCTTGTCTGAAGTGAGACCCAGCTTGTTCTTCCAAAACCAGCCCTTTGCTTCATAGAGACAGCAATTCAAGCCTCCTTGGAATTGGTTATAAAAGGGAGACATAACTGCGTATTATCAGCGTACACAGATCTGCCGACTCTGGTTGCGCTGTCCCAGTGGCTTCATGGAGATCTTGAAAAGCACAGGGGACAGTCCTGAGGCCTGTGGAAGCCCATGGGCTAATGGCCAAAAGGCTGGGCAGCAGTCACCCAACATGAGCAGCCTTACAAGACCAAAACCACTGCAGAGCGGTGCCCCAAGTCTCATCTCAGTCTAACACCCCAGAAGGATCTCATAAGCAGTGGCATCAAATCCCTCTGAGAGACCCTGCAGTGCCCACAGGGATGTACCCACCATGCCCGCTCCCGAGGCAGGTCATCCACCAAGGCAACCAAGGCTGTTTCTTACCTGTAACAAGGCCTGAATTCAGATTGGAATCAATCTAAGCAATCTGTTTCTCCAAGAAGGTGTGGAGTTGTGCTGCCACCACTTGCTCCAAGACCCTGCCTAAGAGAGGAGATTAGAAACTGGTTGGTACTTATCTAGGCTAATAAACGAGCAAAATAAATCCACCGGTATACTAGAGCCAACAACAAAACTATATTCTGTTGACCCAACTTAACCATTATTTACATTCACGGCATACTAAAGTTATTTTGGCTGGCTACTTGTGAGCAGCGGCCAGCAGATGACAGTTTGCACATTGTGAGCGTGTGGCTGATTCCAGCTTTTTCCTGAACAGATGAGGAACGAAATGCATGGGTGAAAATGGCAGCTGAGTGATTCAGGGAAAGTCTTCATGAATCTGTTTCTTCTAATTTTTGGTTTAGAGAATTGGTAGGAGCGGCTATGTAAAAAAATTAGTGCAAGCTGAGTAGTTCTGGGAGCTGTAGTCCAAGAAAGTAACTAATAATTAGCAATTAAATGCCAGCAGATTTGGGAAGGTGTGGGAAAGAATTAAGGAACTGAATTAAGAACCACAAAAATGTGTTGCTGGTTTTGCTGGCTTTGAAAGAAATTAGACAAGTTCATGGAGGAAGAATAGGAGGTCGTGGTGACAGTGCAACCTCCCTGTTTAGGAGTAGTCAACCTGCAAATATCAGTTTCTGGGGATGTGTTGGAAATTCACAACAGGAGATGACAGTTTCCTTCATGGCCAGCTTCTGGGCTTGGCTGACTACTCAATCCAGAGCAGTGTGACTATCAGAATTGTTTTGCAGGATTTTCCTGGCTTTTGCCTCCTTGCTCTGTGCCAGACCCACAGGGGCTTCTCTCCCTGTTTTTTGTCTCCATAGCTACCTTGGGGGCCATTTTTGGGGTGACCACATGCCTCAGCGCTGAGATACGAGATGCCCCAGAAGATCCCTTGAATTACTTCATTGGGGGCTGCGCGTCCGGAGCTCTCTTGGGAGCCAGAGGTGGGTACTGGTCGGCAGGAGCTGACAGGCTGTCAGCCTCCTCCGCCAATCTTTCAGCCACCCAACGTGACAGGCGCGCTCTTTTGTAACCAAGCCTTCTTTTCCCCTCCTCTCTCTATTCTTCAGCTCACAGCTTTGCCATTGGCACATCTGCCTGCCTGGGACTTGGCACGCTGGCGGCTTTTGTCAAAATTGGGAAGAAGGAAGGGTGGCGGCTTATAGGCCCTCCCCAACTGTAAGTCCTTGACCTCCCACTTCCATCCTCCGATAATTGTGAATAAGAAATGCTGCTGTCTGTGTGTCGTCCCAGCTGAGAGGCAGCTGAGACTCCAGGAGGCCGTGCGGGTGGGCCGCAAGCGTCCAAAGCACCCTGTCCAAGACGGCTGCAGTGGGCATCTCACCGCACTCTTACTCTGATGGGAACTTAATGCAGAAATAAAGAAACGACCGTGTGGTCCTTCCTCAGTGATGGTTGTGTTTCATTTGCTATCCCCTTCTTTTTCACTCGGCCGCAAGATTTTTAAAAAAGATTTTTTAATGAGTGCAGGAAAGCTTAATAAAATATAATGAAACAGCTTACGCAGGCCTTTTGTGGGTGGCCAGGGGGTGTGACTTCACTGAGAGGAATGGATGTCATACTTCACTGACGGAGATTCTGCTGGGTCAGACTGCCTGGCCACCCACATCATGTGGTATTAGGGCACAAGTAAGCCGAGAAAGCAACCCCATTCTGCCATTGCTTGCCTGGCCCTCCAGCCCCTGGAGTTCAGAAGTAGATTGCTGTGACAGATTATATTCATCATTATATTGGCCAAAAGGCCCTCTCGCCAAGCCACTGACAACGCATCCCTGGGTGGGAAGGTTTCTGCATTCTAGTGCTGCACCATCACGTAGGATATCCAGATCTCCCTGCAGCCCACGGCCAGTGCCGAAAGAGAACAGGAGGTCTCTGTCGCTGTTTTCAGCACGCAGCAATTACATAGGTAACGATCCCACTGAGACCCCTCTCTGCTTTCACCTCTTGCTATTTAAAAACAAGGCAAGATGTAGCAAGCTTGATTTTAGAAACGGTATATTGGTTGGTGATATGAAAAACACAACTGTTGTATCATCTCTTGATGTTACAAATCTAGTTATGGTTCTAGAGGTACCTTGAGGTGGCTGAATTCCATAGGCCAGTTCCCACCCCTGGGGACCACCAAGGCCTCCCAAAAGGAAGAACAGCGACCCCAGATCCAAGAATCCACTCCTTGGATATTTGTTGATGTGGTTGGCTTGGTTCAATTAGATGGGTTCACAGATATCCACTTCTGTGCTAGAAATCAAACTTTTAAATGTTATAAAAGGTGTTGCAATTTGTTTAAAATACTCAGCAAGGAGGAGGGCAGTGTTTCCCCTCAGGAGCCCAACCTCTGTATGTTAATAACTCTGAATACAGATTGGATGGGGGAATACAGGGAAAAGAGGCAGGTACTGGACAAGACAGTTTGGGGAATTAGAGACACAGGACTTCAAATCTTTCTAACAAAGTATTACCTAGGAGAAAATAAAATCCTGGGCAACACTAGGTATATATGCTACTGAAAAATATTTACCTGCAGATGGATGGAGAGCAGCGAGGGGCCAAGTTCTGCAGGTGAGGAGCAGCCACCGAGAAGGCCACTCTAACATGGAGAGTTGAGAAGTGGACTGCAGAACCCCTCGTTCTCACACATGGGTTGGAAAGGCCAGGCAGGCAGTTTTGCTTTCTGGCGCTCTTATGGGAGATGCTCCAAACAAGCTGAAGGAGAGTTTCTTTTTTGGGAAGCCAAAGCCTTCCTTCTGCTCCATTTGGGCCTTTTTCTAATTGGCAAACGAGAGCTCTGTGCCACCGCTCCAAAGTTTGCCTCCTGAATCTGAAAGTTTAATTGACCTAATGCTTGTGCAGTTCTTGCTGCTGCAAAAAAACACTGTCCCAGAGGCCTGCAGAATCCAATTTCTCTGCTCCAATTCAGTCTTGACGTCTCCATTTCCAGCGAGGAGAGGCCGGCAGCAGGGGCACGACCGCCTTGGGGAGAGGGGCACTGTGAGGCCGGCCGCCGTCGTGTGCCGGCTGCCCTGTCTCTGGGCCAGAACATGACTCTCTTGGCACGGGAGGGGGGAGTGAGGCCAGGTGCCGCCCCCTTTCCCTCTGGCTCCTGCCAATTAGTTGGGAAGTGTGCCACCCGCATGCCAGCTCTCCTGTGGCGTCTATTTTTAGGCTACCTCTCTTATTAAAGGATGTATGACATGCCGAGGTTGGCATCTCCAGCGGGACATAACCCAGAAGTCGTTGTGACTTTGAGTTAAGATGCCGAAAGGAGGGGGTTGCTGAAGAAGCGCAAATTTTTCAGCGCTTCCTCCTCCATCTTCCCCCCTGCTTTTGTCCTCTGGAAATCTAGAATTCCCTCGAATCCCCTCTCTTCGGCCGCTCCATTTTTGGGCTCCAGGACTTAATTGGCATTTTAACCAGCTCAAAGCTTCTGCCAGTCCAAGAGGGAAGGGGTTTCTCTGT
This sequence comes from Iguana delicatissima, assembly GCA_948472985.1. Taxonomy (NCBI): domain Eukaryota; kingdom Metazoa; phylum Chordata; class Lepidosauria; order Squamata; family Iguanidae; genus Iguana; species Iguana delicatissima. The sequence continues at coordinate 273,164 of CAOKZL010001477.1, read as the reverse complement.
AAGGAGACACCGTGCCTTGGATGGCGTCTTGCCGGCCCTAAGAGAAAACGGAGGAGGAAGCAGTTTGGGATTCGGTTGCAGTCCCCCTTTCTGTGCTTATGAGGGAGCAAGTCTCATTGAACCGAATGGCCCGTGGCTTTCACGCAGCTTGCAAATTTTGTTATGGACTGCAGTGGACATGTGGAATTTTGGAAGCTGTAGTCCAAAAAAAGTATGTTTGCAAGCTCTGAGAGGTTTTTTTTGGGGGGGGGATTTTAGTTTGTGGTCCTATGCAAGCACCTCAGAAGCAATTTGTAGTTCACACTCCAGATACCATGTTCTGAAAGCCAGAGGCCCAACTTCTAAGCCTGACTTTTCATCATTTAGGAGATGAATGTTTGGGATCAGTTAATACAAAACCTTTTCATATAGAAATGGCCCTTCTGGTGGTTAATTCGGAGCTGCAATGTAGTGTCATGGTTTGAGCATTGGATTACGACTGGAGAGCAGTCGTTAAACATTTGAAGGGCTGTTATGTTGCAGATGGAGCAAGCTTGTTCTCTGCTGCTCTGGAAACTAGGACACGGAGCAATGCATTCAAACTCCAGGAAGAGATTCCACCTAAACCTCAGGAAGAACTTCCTGATGGTCAGAACCATTCAACAGTGGAATCTGCTGCTGCCTCCATGGCATGTGGCGGAGTCTCCTCCTTCTTTGGAGGGTTTTAAGCAGAGGCTGGGTGGCCATTTGCTGGGGGTGCTTTGAGTGTGTCTTCCTCCATGGCAAAATGGAGTTGGACTCAATGGCCATGATTCTGTGACCAGGGTTCAATTCCTCACTTGGCCATGGAAACTCGCTGGATGACCTTGGGCAGGGCACACACTCTCAGCCGCAGAATACCCCTATGATAAGTTCACCTTATTGCCATAAGTTGGAAATGACTTGAAATGACACAGCGACAACACCGCATGTTGTGGAACAAAGAAATGGCTCATGCTGATGCAAACACTGACCAAAAAGGAGGTTTTGCACTGTCCGGCGTGGGCGGAAAGCCTCTTCTCCGACGTGGGGGTTCCGTCTTCCCTCCCCCTCGGGTGGGAAGGCTTCTTTTCACACGACTCTTTCCATTAATGTTGATTTGGAGGCCACCTTTCTCCGAAAACTGGGCTTCCAGCAGGCATCTGCTCTTCCTGGGCATGGAAGATAACCTCTTCTCAAACGGCCACACCAAGGAGCTCTCTGGAAAGAAACGCATGCCATTTTCTTTTCACAATCCTGTTTTATTTCTCTGCACATTTAATCGGTTTAAGTCCACTAAAGATTCTTTCAAACAAGCAATAGCAGCCCTCCTGTGATTACAGTTACCATAATCCCCTATTCCTGGCTATGCTTAATGGGAACTGCGGGCAGGAAAAGCTCAGAAGGACCACCGTTGCCCACCTGGGCTTTTTTTCCCATTAATTTAAAATAAAAAATAAAATAAAAAAAATGATACAAATACATAAAACAAAAGAAACCAAACCACCAAACCAATATAGAGTAACAACAAACAACAAAATCAACACTAAATGTACAAAGAAAGAAAATTAACTAAACTTAAAAACTAAATAAACTTAACTAATAATCAAATTGTACCAAACTAAAGAACAAAAAGAGACTACATCTAATTAAAAAGGACTCCTACCCTTGTTGCAAACCGCTCCAAGATATGAAAATGTACTTGAATTTATTATTTTCTCCCACTTTAAATTTGTTGCTCCTTATGTTTATATTCCCAAAATATTTTAATTTCTAAATTTCCTAAATTTCTTACATTTCATCAGTTTCCATTTCCAAAATCAGTATTATTAACTAGTTTAAAGTACTATTATTTAATTCTACTGTGTTGTTACCCCCTTTAATCGAAGCAAATCTATCTTAAACATATTATTGCAACGACTTATAATCATATTTAATTTTTCTCTCAACATCTTTCTCAGGAAAGCCCACCTGGAGGGAGGCTTGACTTTGCCGGGATTGAAAAGTTGGGGGGCCAGTGTCATTTTGTTTTTGAGAACAAAAGAGACATATCTATAATAATAGGAGATGTAACTTATTTTTATAATAAATCTGACCGTCTTTAAGGTGCCACAAGGCTTGGCTGTTTTTGCTACAGAGCGTCCAGCTGGAAGTTGCCAATAAATGGGTTAGTCCTTTTTTTTTTTTTTGGTGGTAATTTTTATTAAAAGTTTAATCTCGAAAATAACCCCCGCCAGACTTCCATGCTTAAATCTTCCAGTTGAGATGGCTCATTTCCATCCCATACAAACATAATTTCCATTTTACAGAGAGAAGAGCAGTTACATGCAATTACATTATTTCCTCTTTGATTTCTTATGCATTTCCATCCTTACCCCATCCAATACTCCTTTCCATTCTTTCTCAAAGTTCTGGATAGATTTATTCTCCAAAGAAGATGCTAATGTTTCCATCTCTATCCTATCCAGAACTTTTAACTTCCATTCTTCTATACCAATATATTTCTTTTCCTCCCGGTGTTGCGCATGCATCAACCTTGCTGCAGTTATTAAATATAATAATATATTCTGATGACTTCTTATTTCCCTTTGAAATGGGTTAGTCTTCAGGGTGGCACAGGACTCTTTGTTTCTGCGCGGCACCCGCAGGCGGGGAGGCAGTCCTCTCGCCGGGCGTCTCCGGTTGGGGGCTGCGGCTTTCAAACAGGAAACGGGAACAGACGGGTTGGGCGTGTGGGTTTCGTCTTGGAAAGAGTTGCAAGACTCAGTTGTGCAAGGAGCCAGGCCCTGCAGTGCGGGGCACTCAAAGCAGCTGTGGCAATAGCCAAGGGTGCCGGGCCTCCTGCAAGCAGGTGGCGAGCCAGGAGTCGGAACAGAAAGCCACCTCCGGTGCCCAGCGGGCTTACAGATTTGGCCAGGAAAGCAGCAAGACCCCTTTAAAGAGGGCGGCCTGGGTCTCCCACTCAGCTCCGCTGGCCTTCCAGGGCTGTGGGCTACGCTACAAGGAGGCCCATTTTGGAAAACAGAGGCCTCCGTCCTTTTGAGCTTCACTGCAGCATTTGTGGTGGGGAGGCTTTGGAACGGGGTTAGAAAGGGAAGAAGAGGCCTTCTCATCAAATCCTAGAGCTGGAAGAGACCCCAGGGGCCATCCAGGCCAACCCACTCCTGCCATGCCACCATCAAAGCATTCCCCACAGATGGCCATCCAACCTCTATTTAAAAACCTCCAAAGAAGGAGACTCCACCACATTCCACTGTTGAACAGCTCTTTCATCTGGAAGTTCTTCCTAATGTTTAGATGGAATCTCTTTTCCTGAAGTTTGAGGCCATTGTTCCGTGTCCTAGTCTCCAGAGCAACAGAAAATAGGCTTGCTCCATCCGCCATAGGACACCCAGTCCCACGTTTAAACATGGCCATCATAAACCTGCGCTTCCCCGGCTAAACACACCCAGCTCCGTAAGCCGCTCCGTGTAGGACTTCATGGTTCCCAGACCCTCCACCGTTTTGTTCGCCCTCCTCTGGACACCTTCTGCCAGCTTGTCCACATCCTTCCTGGACTGTGGTGCCCAGAACCGGACACAGGGTTCCAGTTCTCTCCCTGGACTGCCCCTCCCTCCGAGAGGCACCACTGGCAAGCTTTTGGAAAGCTTGGGGGGCTACAACGGAAAGGTCTGGTTTGCACTGGGAGAATCCGAGGGGTGCTGGCCCTTGGTGGATTTGGGGAGTTGGGGGCAGGTTATGCGCCGCTTCCCATCAGTGTGTGCAGGGAAGAGCCCCCCCCGCCCAATGGTTGTCCTTCACTCTTTAGGGGGCAACAGAGGCCTTCCTGCTCATAGCCTCAAGAAGCCCCCCAATATTTGGGGGGGCTAAAAGCAGGGAGGGTGGAAAGCGAGGTTTCGGCCTCCCTCCACTCCCTGCTCCGGGTAACAAGGGTCTGCCAGGCCCCGAAGGTGAGGAGGGGGCATCTGATCCTGAGCCCCCCGCTTGGCTGGGGTCTTTGGCCTCTCCCGCCCCGGGGGCCCCTTCCCTCTGGCTGGGGGATGCTGGGGCCTGCCCTCCCAGAAGGAAGCCTCCCTGGGTCGCTCTCCCTTCCTCCGGCCAGCAGCGGGAGAGAGAAGCCGGGGCCTCCAGTGCGGGAGGGCGACGCAAAAGCCCCCCAACGCCTCCCCCCCGCCCACTCCCGGGGCAGCTAGAGGGAGGGCCCCCCACCGCTCCCTCCCCGTTGCTCTCTCCCTCCCCAGGAACGGGAAGTAACGCGTTCCGGGCCTCGCTCGTTACTCTCGTAGGGGCTGGATCCCGGGGTGGGGTTAGAAGGGGAAGAAAAGGCCCCCTCGTCAAGCCCGAGAGCTGGAAAAGGCCGGCATACCGATAGAGGTGAGCGCGCCTTGGAGGCGGACTCCAGGAGGCTGGGGGCAGCCACGGGCACCCACTGGGCGGTGGCCCCGGATGCGGGGGGGGCGTCGCGCGCTCTCAGCCTCCGAGGAACGATAATAAGGAGCGGGAGGGGGCTCGGTACTGGGATCTTCCCTCCCCACTTTGGGGGGGAGCGTAAGGCCGGCGGGCGCGCAGCCTCCGCACCCGGGCGCTCTGCGTAGGCGCAGAGGCTCCCTGGGAGGGAGCCGCGGCCCAGCCGGCAGCTGCCTTGCCTTGCCTTGCCTTGCCTTCCCTTCGGAGGGGCGGGCGCGGCGGAGGCGGGGGGGCGGAGCCGCCGGGGCCCCTCGCGCTCGGGCGGCCTCCACGTGGAGAGCGCGAAGCTGCGCCGGGCGGGTCGCGGAGGAGGGATCGGCCGCTGGGAGCCCCCTGCAGCCAGGCCCGCTCGCTCCGGAGTCCCCTCCTTGGAGAGGCTCGGCTCGGCTCGGCTCGGGCGGTAAGTGGGGCGGGGGCTCCCTCCTCCACGTGGCCAGGGCGGGCAGGACGAGGGGGAGGCCGGGGGTCTCCTCCCCCTCCCCCCGTGGCCTCTGTCCAAACGGGGAGGGCGCTTGGGTGGGCGCCCGGGGGCTCCCGAGGGCCTCCACCGGGGGGCAGATTGGCTCCGGTGACCCCCACCCCGCCCCCTTGCTTTTTGGGGGCCCCCTCCGCCCCCTCCCCAGGCTCAGTGACACGCACGTGCCTGGGTGCGCGCCGGCGCGCTTGTGTGGACGCACCGCCCGCCGTATGCTGGGACGTCGCCTCCTCTTCGAGAGGGGCTGGACTGCACCTCCCAGCACTCCAGGATGATGGGACTCGCCCTCCCAGGATCCCACGGGCTGCTGCCTTGAAGCAGGCCGGTTGCAGGGGTGCAAGGAGGCCCCCTGGCCTGGGGCAAGGCGGCCGCCTGGGAGCCGTCAGAGGGGGGCAGCCGTGCTTAGCGCCCTTCCTAGGTTCAAAATTGGCTCTTAAGGACCGGGGATGGAGGAGGAAGAGGAGGGGGAGGCACTGTTGGGGTGCCCTTCCTGGGGAGCCTCCCCGCCAGGCTGTCCTTTTGGTGGGACACAGTTTTGCCGCTCTGCCTCGGGCGGCAAAATCTCTTGAGACGGCAGACCAGGGCTTTTCTTGCTGCCGCTCTTGAGGGGCAGCGGAATGTGGGGCCTTGTGGCTCTGGCCACCCCCACCCCCTCTCTGGCAGGAAAGGGATGCAGGGCGACTTCATCTCCCAGAACCCCTCCTCTCTGCTGGCTGGCTCTCGGGGCTTATGGGTGTTGTGTCCAGCCACAGCTGGCAGTCAGACGGTTGCAAACCGTGGATCTTGAGACCTGGACTTGTCCCAGCTGGAGGGCTGCGCGGCTCCTAACCCCCTTTTGTCCCTTGTTTCCTCATTTTCAAAACACAACGCCCGCCCTGGGGGCTCCCCGGGGCTCTGCAAGGGAACCCGATCCGTGCGGGCCAAAGCACGTGCCTCCGTAGCCGTGTCCTGTTGTGCTACAATAATAGATTTAGCTCCACGCAAGGGCCTCAAATCCTACCAGCAAAGACACTCGCTCTCGCTCTCTGCCCAGAGTCTCCGCCTGGGCCTTTTATTTTTATTTATTTTTGGTCTGACCACGGAGGACAAAAACGGATTTGTCCGGAGGGAGAGACGTACATGGCGGAGGGGCAGAGCAGCGTCTGGATTGGCAAAACCAGAGTAAACGCCTGTTTGTTTGCTTTTTCGGAGACATCCGGCTCAGGTCGGCCCCCTGCCAAGCCCGTACCCGGGCGTAACATTTCCAGTGGCTGCCCGGATAAAGAGCGTGGGCGCATTCCCAAGCCCTGCCTCTCCATCTGAACTCTTCTCATGCCCAGAGGCACCCTTTTCCCTTCGCAAAACTTCCTCCCTTTCCCTCTTTTTATTTTGGCGAGGTTGACTTGAGGGAGGAAGAGTTAGACAAAACTGCCAGATTTCCGCCCAAAAAACCGACTATCTCACATAGACCAGCCATGTCCTGCCTCACAGGGTCATTAGAGGCTGCCGTTCCCCCCAACCGCAGAACCTCACAAACCAAAAACCCATTCCTGTCCAACTTGCAGAATGGTTTTTAACGCGTTTTAGCTTGCTCAATATGCTTAAATTATTCCTCTTTCTCTTGGAAATGAATTTATATTTGTATGTTGCGCTAACTTGAGTGGTTATGATACAGGCCTTTTAGAAATCTGAAAATTGCGAATGGAATCCCAAGTATGCTAATTGTAATGATGTCATGTTTTAAGTTATTAATAGTGCTATTAATTTTGGAAAGATAAAAGGAAAAGCCGTGCCTGCAGTCTTAGGAACCGGAGGAGAGGGGAGGGAAGGAAAGGGCCCATTGGGTGGGTTGCTTTGCCCCCCCAGGTCTTGTGGGGGCATGGGCTGACCCCTTCTTCTGGGAACAGAGCCGGTGGACGCACAGTACCCGTTGTCCCCCATGGCCCCATAAACAGGAGGTCCCCCATGCGTTGACATTTTGGATTCACACACCTGGGTGACATTTCTCTGCACGTGGCAAAGACGTTGGGCCTGCCCCTTTTTTAATTTTTCATGAGGTTGCAGCTGCTTTGGTCACAACGTTTGGGGAAGGAAGGGGGCGTTTGCATCCGAATTGGGATCCGAATTGTGCATTTTGTGGGGCAGGGGGAGATCCTTCTTTCTTCTTGCATGGAAACTGCTGCTTCCTCAGGCAAAGCCGTGCATTAGCAACCGCAGCCAGGCTCCCGCGCGATGCTTGGGCGCATCCGTCCCCCTCCCACGTGTGGCATGCGTGCGCGCACACGCTCTCACTGATGCCACGCTTCCCTCTTGAGAGCCTGACCGGTTGGTGGCTTCGCAAACGCCCTGGAGCCAGAGGGGAGGCAGAAACCCAACAGGAGAGAGTTGGGGGCTGGACGCGTGTGAGTATGGCTGTTGGGTCTCCGGGGGAGAGTTTTGGGGCGGCAATGCGCGCCTGTGGCGATGGAAAGGCTCCTCTTTTGAAAGTACATGGGTGGGGGCTGCCTTGGAAGGTCATCATCATCATCATCATCATCATCGTTTCCTTTTAAACAGAGGTTGGATTTCCATCTGTTGGGAATGTTTGGTGGTGTCTTCCTGCCTGGCAGATGGGGGTTGGACTGGATGGCCCCTGAGGGTCTCTTCCTATTTTAAGATTCTGGGCTGTGGGCTCAGAGAAGACCCTCGTAGTGCCGGTTGCGGGGGGGGAGGCTGTCTGCCGCTGCCTGGTGGAACAGGGAGCAGTGCTTATGCTCTCCCTTATGGAGTGGGGATGTGGGAGAACCACACATGCGCAAAGACACACATACACACAGACACACACACTTGCCGCCCCTTCCTTTGGCTCTGCTCCTGGAAGCCTTCCCGGCTGTGTGGGATGCGGGATGCTGAGCCCGTGCTTTCATGCTTTCTCACGGCCAATGAGGACTAGCCACATCAGGGTTGCTTTTAAGGTGAAAGTCAGGAAGTTTGTTTTGGTGACTCAAGCGGGGAGTGTGTGTGGGTCTGAGACAGTGTCCCAGGGGCTCTCCTGGGCCGGCGGACGTGGGGAATTCATGCCAGAGGCAGGGCCGTGGGCCGGAGAGCTGTACTTCCGACCCAGCCCTTGAACCGGGGGTCTCGCTTGCTGCTGAAGTGGAGGGACCGTCCCCCCGGGGCCTCCCTTGGCAAGTCTGGCTTGCGGTTTGGCCGGCCCGGGTTGGTCCGTTGGCTGAGAGTGCCGGCCGGGCTCGGACACCGTTTCCTCTGCAGATGAGGAACCGACTTTGAAAGAACAAGGAAGGTAGTGGAGCGCTGTGAAAGGCGCGGGTGCAAGTTGCGATGGTTCCTTGCAGCCTGCCAGTTGTAAAATAACATCTGGTTACTTGGAGCAGGGGAAGTTCCAGACCTGAGAAAGGGGACTGGGGTGGACCACCGGGGTGGAGAGCAAAGAGGTGCAGATAGCTCGGGCTAAAGGCGAACCCGGTTGCAGCCCCTGTGAGTGTTAAAAAGGCAAGTTCCAGGCTAGAGGTGGTTAGACAAAGAACAGTATCTCCCTGGCATTGTCGTGTTTTCGTGCAACTGGTGCTCCCCGTACAACGGGTGGATAGGTGGCCAACTTGCAAGGGTGTCGTAGGGCTGGGGCTGGACGAGATGGCCCAACTCTGTGACTGCATGGACTTTGCAGTACTGCAAGCACTGCCAGAATGTCAGGAGACAGTGTTGTGTAGTGGTTGGAGCGCAGAACTGGAGCTTCTAGTCCTCAGCGAGGCACAGGAAAACTATAAAGAAGTATGGCAAATTGCAATTAATGACAAGTTGACATGCAGAATTAAGCCCAGAAAAGGAATAACAAATGGGAGCAATATGGAAGACATTTGTGGGAAAAGTGTTGGTGAAGGAGGGTTAAAAGAAGAGTTAAAATTTCGGAAAGTGGAGCAATTGGAGGCATAATTGGCTCTGAAGATGGAGTACACTTAGTAGCAGGGATAGGTTTAATTTAGAGTAGAATAGGTGCAAAAAATATATAGTATATTGGTATGTAGGGTAATAAGAGTAATTAGCTAAGGATAATTACAGTTTAGGAAAGACATTTGAATGAAATTATGAATACTGTATTTTGTAAAGGACAGAAATAAGAATGAAATTACTAATACTCTATTTTGAAAATGTTAATTATGGACATAATTCATAACAGGTATAATGAGAATGAGATTTAGATGTATATATAATCAAAAATATATAAGTAGTATGATTTATAATACTTTGTATAAGTAATACTGTGTATAAGAAATCTGGAAAGAAATAGAAATGTAAGCAAGGAGATTTTAGAGCTGGAAAAGGTGCAGAAAAGGGGAAGCAAGAGGATTGGGTTGGGGGGCCAGAGCGACATCCCTGCGAGGAAGGACAACAGAGGTTGGGGCAGTTTAGAATAAGAGAAAAATTGGTTTATAAAATTAAATACGGGCGTGACGAAAGTGACCGGAGAGGGAGACTTTCCCGTCTTTCATAACATTAGGAGTTGCCCCATGACATTGATTCAGTGCGAGCAGAAATAACTTCTCCTTTTTGCAGCCACCTCATTAACTGGCGGGAGTCCTGTAGAGCAGATGTGGCCAAAAGACTTTGAAACGGGATCCGGTGCATTTGAGCCAGGGTGATGGGAGACGGAGAAACAGAGGGTATTCCCATCAAATCTGCAGACCTCACTGAATTAGGAGAGGTAGTAACACTCTAGAGGGCAGGATCAGAATTCAGAACTGGCCCAGAACTAACAAAATGCATTTCAGCAGGGAGAAGTGTAAGTGTCGTATCTTACGACACTTGGGAAGAAAAAATGAAATGCACAGATATAAGATGGCTAACACATGGCTTGACCAGAGTATGTTGAAAGGGATTTGGAAGTCTTAATAGACCACAAGCTGAACATGAGCCAGCAGTGGGATGCAGCAGCTAAAAAAGCCAATGCGATTCTGTGCTGCATCAGTAGGAGTGTAGTGATGGTACCACTCTATTTTGCTTTGGTCAGACCCCACCTGGAATAATAAGTGTCTAGTTCTGGGCACCACAGTTCAAGAAGGATATTGACCAGCTAAAACATGTCCAGAGGAGGGCAAGCAGAATTGCTGAAGGCCTGGAAACCATGAATCTCTGTGAGGAGCAGCTTAGGGAGCTGGGTATGTTTAGCCTGGAGAAGAGAAGGTTAAGAGGAAACAAGATAGCCATGTTTAAATATCTGAAGGGATGTCATATAGATGTCGGAGCAAGCTTGTTTTCTGCTGCTCCAGAGACCAGGACAAGGAGCAGTGGATTCAAACTTCAGAAAAAGAGATTCCATTAGGAAGATGCCAGATTTAGTGGCGGCCTACCTTTGAACACCAGCAACAAACTGGAAAGGCAAGAGGTGTTACTGCCGTGTCCAGTCCTTTTGGGAGGGCTGTCCGAAGACACAGGCAGCTGGTCAGTGTTGGAAATAGGCTGCTGGGCTAGGCAGAGAGCCTGGCTATCTTCTTTTTGCTGGCTGGGCACATCTTGGAGTCATAGTCCAGAAAAGTAAATATTTGGCTGAGGCTTTGGCTGGAGAGACCTTTTAGGGTCTGATCTAACTAGGACAGAGAGATGGATAAGTAGGTAGATTTCTGATTTCTGTACCTTCTCCATAGGGAGTTACGGATTAGACAAGTTCAGAGCAGTTAATGGCCATCAACTTAAAAAGGAGCCTCTATGGGGCAGGACAGCTTTTCCATGGGGGTATCACATGGCCACAGCAGGGAAACCTACTTTTCTGCAGCCAGAACCCGTCCCTCCACACCTGGCTGGGGGATTCTGGGAGTTGTAGTCCTTACGGAAGCTCCCTTTCCAAGCCTCGGCAGGGGTGTTTTTGTTTCCTGCCGCTCTGGGCCACCTGATTCTGCGCTGGGAGGGTTGCCCTTTGCCATGGGGACTGGCAGAAGGAAGGCTGTCTGGCACGAGAACGGAGCTCTTATCTGGGCACAGCAAGCGGGGAAGATGCTTGAAATTCCTCTGTATTCAGTGGCTTGAAAAAGCTGACTTTTTGGCAGTCGGGGAAACAGAGATGGAATCATAGGAACATAGAGCTGGAAGAGACTGCAATCGCCATAAAGTCCAACCCCCTTCTGCCACGCGGGAACAAACACTCAAAGACTCAAAAACACTCAAAAATGGCTGTCCAGCCTCTGCTTAAAAACCTCCAAAGAAGGAGGAGACCCCACCACACTCCACAGAAGCAGCAGCAGATTCCACTGCTAAACAGTTCTGACTGTCAGGAAGTGCTTCCTGATGTGAAATCTCTTTTCCTGTAGTTTGAATCCATTGCTCCTAGTCCTAGTCCCTGGAGCAGCAGAAAACAAGCTTGCTCCATCTTCAACTTGATATCCCTTCAAATGTGGTGTTGATCAACAGAACCTCCATGTTCAGAGACAGTCTACCTATAAATCCCCGGTAGGCCAGGCCTGGGAGTTGTGTTTATCCCTGATTTCCTTGAAGGCAATGTTACTGGGCTTTTAGGCGGGACCTTTCAAGGCCAGCACTCTGTTCCCGTTGTTGGTACAAATGTGCAGGATGGAGGCAGAAAATTCTTAAAAATGGGAGTTCCAGCTGTCTGTCTTTCTGGCCAGAAAAAGGAGGAGTCCGATGGGCTAAGAGCCACAAACATCCCTTTATTTTAAAAATATTTTTAATAAAATAAATAACAAGATTTATAAATAACAAGCTACATACCTACATGGACCAATAGAGGAGAAATTTAAGTCAAAAAATTAATTAAAAAATTTAAAAGGATAAGTCAAAAGCATGGCAATAGAAAGAAAAAGTTTCAAAAATGAATAGATTACTTGCAGTAATTCTAAACATTAAGCAGTGATTATCCACCTTAAAATTCAGATAGTTTGTTCCCAAAGAAAATTCCTTATCCAATATACTTCTCAGATTTGTATGGTTATAAAAGACAAATAGAATTCTCTCTATGCCTTTTATATAGAGTAAAGACCTTTAAAATATTTTTACGCTCTTTTTATTTCTTAGTTAGAATTGTCTTTGACCCCCCCCCCGATTTCCTTTTCTAGGGTTGTGGGAGATACTTTTATTTTTTCCATAGTTGATCCTCTGATTAACTCTATATAAACATATACACGTACACACATACACATATATATATATAATTCTCTTTGTGTCCCTGCCAAAAGTACTTTCAGCAATGTAGTACATAATAATTATTTGTTTTATCCATTCGTTAGATTCAAGATTGCCATTTTCTTAATGTTACCATAGCATATTTTAAACCTTCTGGAGAGAGAAAAAAATCAAACGTATAACTATAGAAGTTTAATCTATTAACTCCAGAACTCGCTAATTTTCCCCCAATTTTTTTCTCCCATAAAGGAGATATCGTTCTCCATGTCTTCTGGAACTGTTTGGTAGATTTATAAGATAACAGTTCCGCTAATTTATCTAATCTGGCAGCGTCGTAAAGTTCCAACAGCCATTCTTCATACATCACTTTGGGGGCTGCATTTTGCCGTTCTCTGTTGTAGAGGAATGGTTTGGCTATAATGTGGAGCATCTGTGTTTAGGGGCAGTCTACCCTTCTTATTAGCACTGAAGAGAAACAACAGGGTGTGTGTGTGGTACTGGTTCCACACCCTGTGCTTCTGCTTTGCCCCCCCAGAAGAAATCTACCTGGCCTCAGGGGGCCGCAACCTTGGGGGGGGAAATAACGTTCCATTTTTATTTATTTTTTTTGGAGCATTTTGCATCATAGAGTGGGAGACACACACCCCCGGGCCATGTGGTTGAATCTCCCGATGCCAGTTCTAGAATCAGGAGAGCAGCATCTACTGGCACCCCTACAGTTAGCATGCTGGGAGTTGTAGTTCCTTCCCAGATGTTTCCAGAGTCCTGTGGGAGGCTGTGCTATCTTTTTCTGTCTTCTGTCAAAGGAGGAAGTGACCTTGCCCGACCCCTCCGCGGCATCCACGCGGTGGCACCGAGGGTTAATCCTGCCTGGCATCTGGAGAGTGACAGGTGCCCGCAAGTCCCCGATGCTGGAGAAGTCTCCTCCTCCTCTGTTACCTTTGAACCTAATCCCAATACCTTCTTTTTGTCCCTGTTGCCAGCAGAAGTGAAGACAGGAGAGAGAGAGAGCGAGGACGGTGGACGGACGGACGGACGGACGGACGGACGGACGGAGGGAGAGCTCGGGCACAGCCCGTGTTGCGGAGACCGGCTGCAGCTCCAGGTGGGTCAAGGATCCCGGGGGGCTTGAGGGCAGGGGTTACCTGGGCACGGCGTGTGTAGCTGAGACCTGCCTAAACTCCTTCTGTGGATCTTGGAAGTGGATGGACCCCCCCTCTGCTTTTTCGGGGGGTGTATTTGGGGAGGGGGCCCTTTCCTCGGCCTCTTAGCAAAGCTGTAAGTTTCCACGCCGCTGTTTTAATATCCCTGGCCTCTTGGCCTCTGTCTGTGCCAGCCAGCGTTGACACTCAATTCCATGTCCTCAGGTATCCTCAGCTGCTCTGGGCTGTCGCGTTCTCCCACTCCATGCACCTCAGTTTTCTCCTCTGTAAAATGGGCCATTTGCTTTCTTTGGAGGCAGAGGGGAGAGGCTCATTAGCAAGTGGCTAATTTTCAATGTATTGATTGATTTGTTTAACCATATCTAAATGGCCTGACTTTTTCCAACAAGGGGGGGTCATGGTATTGCAAGCAATAACAAATCAGATAACAAATGTATGTTAAGAAATAAGATAAAAAGGAGAAAGATGGAATATTGCACAGGGCCTGAGCTTGAGAGACTGATGTTTTGGGGGAACTGCAGCTCCCAGTACCCTTCAGCCAGCTTAGCCACTGGGAGTTACCGTCCAAAAGAAGCTCTCCATGGGACAAAAAAGGGGTTTTTGCTTGCCTGTTCTCCCCCAGCACCTCAGTCCTCCATAGTATTTCTGGCTGGCTGTTTGTGCTTATTTTGGGATGTATTGATAGAGCCCTGCCAGCAATGCAGGAATGGTTCACAAAATACCATTGAGAAGCCAGGTCTCTGCCCTCAAGAGCTGTGCAATTTGACACGAGACAGGATGCAGAGGGAAGTGGAAACAGAAGTCTGGAAGAAGGCGTACGAAGCTGCTTCCTCGTCTCTAGGCATATTTGCAAGGAGAGATGCTTAATAGCCGAATTAATTATGGGGCAAAAGAGTTCGCATGCAAAAGGGGCTCAGCTCTGGTCTCGGGCTGAAAGGTTCTCCGGTGGCGGGAAGTGCCGGGGCAGCCTGCGGTGCCCGTTGCTTTGGATGATGCCAGAGCTCCCTAGAAACGTTTGGAGGTTTGCAGAGCCACCGTGCCCCGCCTTTGGAAAACCGACGCTCCCCTCTCCGCTTTTAGGGCCGGCCCCTGCAGTCCCCCCCCGCCCCGAATACAACACCTCCCTTGTATTTCTGGGTCATGTGGTGAACTAAGACTGGCTTTGCCGCTAATTCTCTCAGCTTGGGGTTGGCACTGGGGATGGGAGAAAGAGGTGCGCTTCCCTTGCCACCCACTGCAACTCTCCCTTCCTCTCCTGCTCCCCCTGCAGCTTCCCGGGACGTCGGGGACAGCCTCCCGCACCCCGGATGCTGAGCCCGATTATGGGCGAGCGCCAGACTCACGTCAACAGCCTCTTCCTGAACGAAGAGTCGTCCAAGCGGCTGGGCTCCGGGGGACGGGCCCAGCGCCTCCGCCATGCCCTGGAGAAGCGGGCGGCCCACGCCAGGAAACGGATGTACGGCATCACCCGGGAGAGCCTCCGGGGCTTCTTCCAGAGAAACGCCTTCGTCTTGCTCACCATCTCAGCCGTCCTGCTGGGTAGGGCAAAGAGGGGTCCCCGGGGGGCAGAGGGGGGCTAAGCGAGGCAAACTGGGCCTGGGAGCACCTTTGGGGGAACAACGCCTTTTGCCTGCCTTAGGATCTAGGTCACCTTCGAATGCGCCCTCACCTTTTAATAGATCGGAGAGCTGGGCCGAGGAGAACAAAATGAACTTCCAACAGAGAGAAATGTAAGACAGAAAAAATGGAATGCACAAATATAGGATGGGGGACTGGATAGCAGTATGTGTGAAAGGGGCCTAGGAGTCTTGGTGGACCACAAGATGAACATGAGCCAGCAGTGTGAAGCGGCAGCCAAGAAAGCCAAGGCGATTCTTGGTTGCATCAATAGGAGTATGGTGTCTAGGTCAAAGGTAATGGTAATGGTATCACTCTATTCTGCATTGGTTAGGCCTCATTTGGGATAATACTGTGTCCAGTTCTGGGCACCTCAGTTCAAGAAGAAGATGGCCAGAGGAGGGTGACCAAAATGATGGAGGGTCTAGAAGCCATGAAGCCCTATGACAAGCGGCTGAGGGAGCTGGGGATGTTTAGCCTGCAGAAGAGAAGATTAAAAGGGCACATGATGGCCATGTTTAAATATTTGAAGGGATGTCATGTTGAGGAGGGAGCGGGCTTGTTCTCTGCTGTTCCAGAGACCAGGACAAGGAGCAATGAATTCAAACTGCAGGAAAAGAGATTCCAGCTGAACCCCAGGAAGGACTTCCTGACGGTCAGAGCTGTCCAGCCGTGGAATCTGCTGCTGCCTCCATGGAGTGTGGTGGAGTCTCCTCCTTTGGAGGTTTTTGAGCAGTCCATACTGTAACACACTCCCCTGCAAAACATTACACCCTCCTGCCGCACCCTCCGTCCCAGAAGTTGAAGCCAACTTGATGGGAAGGAGTGACAACAACGAGGCAGCAAAGGAGACAAAAATCTTGTTGGTTCTTTTAAGGAAAAAAAGTCCTACTTGGCTGTATTTTTTTGTTTGGAAATGGCTTTGAACACTTTTGGAGGAAAGCAGGGCTGAAACGGATATGCAAAAGCAAGGAAGGGAGCTGACCCAATAACTCTGAGGCCGTTTCCGTACTACACTGTTATAGTGGTATTATTCCACTTTGGACATCCTGGGGAATTCTGGGGTTTGTCGTTTCCTGAGGCCAAAGAGCTCAAAGTTGGCCTTTGGTTTTCCATTCCTTTGCCTGCCGATCAATCTTCTGCCAAGGGCTGGTTCTCCCCAGTTCCTCTGCTTTGGGGCTGCCCCACAAGCAGAATTGGATTTGGCTTACTGGGAGCTGCTTCTCTCTGCTGGGAAGAATCTTTTTTTTTCCACTACGAGCAACAGCTTCCCAATTTTCCCCACCCTGTTGGAGGTCGGAGGGGCGCCCTTTGTCATGCGTGGGACTGTTTTCTCCAAGCACAACCTCTCCGAAAGGGAGTCTCCTTCTTGGCTCGGCCCTAAAATGGGTGGGAATTACATGCAGGTTTTGGGAAGGATTGGTGCTGCCCCCGGAAGTCTCCAGCCCCCAAGTCCTTAGCATTTTTCTTTAAAAAATAGTCATCAAAATTTTTCTTCAGCCAAACGCGGCAATAATGCTATTCTGGGAAACAGCCAAGACAGCCCCTTGCCCAAAGGATTAGTTCAAAAGGGAACTAGGGGTGCTGAAAAGTCACTCCCTGCTGCCCAAATTGTGGCTCTTGCCCTTGTGTGCCTGCAGCCCTTGGGGGCTTGGGGAAAAAGGAAAGGGGGCTTGAGTGATCCCCTCTGCCCTCGAGTATCCAAAGGGAGGGTTAGAGGCAGCATCGTGCTGTTGAGCTTCTGTCGGGCAGGCTGATAGAATCATAGAATCCGAGAGCTGGAAGAGACCCCAGGGGCCATCCAGTCCAACCCGCTGCTGTGCATCCAAGCCCTCTCTTTGACAGATGGCCCTCCGGCCTCTGTTTAAAAGCCTCCAAAAAAGGAGGAAGCTCCACCACACTCCATGGAGGCAGCAGATTCCACTGCCAGAGAGCTCTGGCCATCAGGAAGTTCTTCCTGAGGTTCAGCTGGAATCTCCTTTCCTGCAGCTTGAATCCATTGCTCCTTCTCCTCGTCTCCGGAGCAGCAGAAAACAAGCCCTCTCCCTCCTCCACATGGCGTCCCATCAAACATTTAAACATGGCTGTCCTGTCTCCTCTTAACCTTCTCTTCTGCAGACTAAACATCCCCAGCTCCCGCAGCCGCTCCTCATTGGGCTTCATGGCTTCCAGACCCTCCACCATTTGGTTTGCCCTCCTCTGGACATGTTCCACTTGTCAATATCCCTCTTGAAATGAGGTGCCCAGAACTGGACACAGTATTCCAGAGGAGGAAACAAAGGCTGAACAGTTTGGAGATTCAAGGCTGAGAGGTTTGGGGAGTCAAACCTCCCCAAACTGCTGGCTTGGGCCCTCTGCGCATGACCAGAGCAAACGTTGTCTTTGCCACTATGTTCCGGGCTGAGGCTTTGGGTCAGGAATCAGCAGGCCTGCGGCTGACCTGTAACAATCCGGGGTGGCTGCAGCAGAATTCAGCTGGCTAACAAGACTCCTTTAAAAAACAACCGGCACCCTGGATCCATTCCCACTTCCCTCACGGCACTTGGCCGGGCGCCCGACAGAGGGGTGGACGCACGGCCGCTCACTTGGCTGGCACCTGACAGTTTACGTGAGCGCTGATCTCCCGTAATAGGATCTGGGCCCAAGAGCCGCTGTTGGCGTCCACGGGGCGGCCCGTGAAAAGTGTTTTTGGAGAGTATGGAGGAAAGTTTGTGGGTCACCGAGTGCCCCTGGCCTCCCCAAACGCAGCAGTTCCCTCTGAGATTTGGGCATTGGTTTATTTCCAAAGCCGTGGGAGGGAAAGGCTCTTTGGGGTTAAAACAATAACAGCAACGCACACACGCAGGCTCTCCGGGGGATTAAGTGGTCACGGGTTGGCTCAGCTTGACGTGGAACGTTGGCCGAGGGCAGGCGGGTGGGCAGGAAACTTTGGGGAAAAGGGAAAGTTGGCACAAGCGGAAGGAGGCACAAGAGACCGTGGGATTAAATGGGGTGGAAGTCTCTCCTGAGTGGGGCTGGGAAAAGGGGGCTGCCCCCAGAAGGGGAAAAGCTTCCATTCTCTCTTGGGTGGGTTTCCTGAACTCCTTTGCAGAGCTTGGAGAAGTTCTTTTCTGGGAGGACTGCCACTTCCAGCATCCCAACTGGCTGGGGATGCTGGGATTTGTAACCCAAAGCAACAAATGCATTTTGCCTTCAGAAACCCCTTAAGCAAACCTGGAATTCTGAACAGTTGTGATCTCGCAGTGCAGTGTATGTTGGGTTGTCGCAACTGACTTTCTTTGCTCCCTCTGTATCTCCCCCAGCCGTATTAACTTTTTAAAAATAAAATCTCTTCTGCTGTTTATCTGAGGACTGGCTCTCCTCACTGCCCACCCCCCCGGGAAGAGGAAAACACTGTTTAAACCTGGCTTGAGCACACTGCAGCCTTCCCACTGTTGTTGGTATTCAGCTCCCATCATCCCCAATCCTTGGCTGAGGGACAGCTGGGAGTTGCATTCCAGCAATAACTGGCAAACACACATTTGGACTCATTCCCCAGCTTAAAAAGAACCCAGAGAGCTCCCCAGCCGAGCTTGGAAACATCCATATTTGGATTCCAACTTCCAGAATTCCTGGCCAGCTTAAATTTTCTCGGTGATGGTTAGGAGTAGTTTAGTTTGGGTTTTCCTTGATGGAGGTTTACTGGGCTGGAGGGAACTCTCTTGGACTTAGTGGTCATTTTACCTGCTCAGTGGCCAGTTGAAGGGGGCAGGAGGAGATTCGAAGGCATTCGAAGGGGGGTTTCTTGGCCTTTGGGACAGCTTCCCCCAGGAGCTGACAGCAGGGAGAGAAAGGGCACCTCTGAGAAAGGTGCAGCTCTGATGGCCGTCCTTCTCCCCTCTGCCCGCCCACCATCTTCCAGGCATCACGCTGGCCCTGGCCCTGCGGCCCTACCGGATGACCTACCGCCAGATCAAGTACTTCTCCTTCCCGGGGGAGCTGCTGATGCGAATGCTGCAGATGCTGGTCCTTCCTCTCATCGTCTCCAGCCTCATCACAGGTGGGCACACTCTGCCCGGGTGGTTGAACGCCCACGCTGGCACCCTTGCGCTTTTTGCCATGGTTTCCCCGGGGGTTGAGCTGGGCATTGGAGTGCGGTGCTTCCAACCCTTCCGTGACCGCCACGGGTTGGGGGCTGCTGAGCCTCTCCAAGGGCCTCGAAGTTGAGCGGTGTGGCTTCTTTTCCTCTCCGCCTCAGGCATGGCAGCCCTGGACGGAAGCGCCTCAGGCAAGATGGGCATGAGAGCAGTCATCTATTACATGACGACGACCCTCATTGCTGTCTTCATCGGCATCTTTATGGTGCTCATCATCCACCCAGGCAAAGGGAGCAAAGACAAACTCCACCGGGAGGGGAAGATCGAACAGGTCCACACCACGGACGCCTTCATGGACCTCATCCGGTGAGCGGGTTGGGGCCGAGGGGGGGACCTTTCGAGGCTGTGGAAAGCGCCCGGACGTTGGGGGCACCCCATAATTCATGACCACAAAGCAGAGGAGCAAATCTGTGGGGCAAGTCATAGGATGAAAAGGTTGGCGTTCCCTTTTCCAACCCTAAGATTCTGCAAATAGACAAAATTATTTCAGCATGTGACTACGGCAGTGATATTGATAGATGCACGCAAATGGAAGAACTCGTTAGTATCTTCCAGAGAGGAATGGGTGTTGAAATTTATGGACTTGGCAGAAACAGACAGATTAATTTATTTGATAAAATTAAAATCATTAAGGACATTTTTTAAAAGCTAGGAAACTCTTTATGATCTTTTTGCAAAACAAACAAACAAAAAGCTTTGATAACTTTAGAATACAATAGTTATCAAAGATTTGATAATATGGGAAGAAATGTAGTATATAATTCTAAAGAAAGAGGTTTGGTTATGTTGGGATGGTGTATAACTGCGGAGAAGAAAGTTGAAACTTAACCTTTCATTTTTTTTCTTCCTGCGGAATTCTGGGATTTGTAGTTTACTGAGGTCAAAATGCCCCTCCCTAAACTGCAAACTCCAGGATTCCAAAGGATGTCAAAAGTGGAACAATAGCACTATCACAGTGTAAGGCGGAAAGGCCCACAGAAAAGCAAGTAAAAAGTCCCTATATATTTTTTTCCTGTTTTTCTATGTGTCTTGTTTATTACATTTGCATTACGTTACATTGTTCTATTGTATTATTTGTATTTACTACATCTGTATGTTTATCCTTTTCTTATTATTCTTTTCTTTCTTTTATGTTTTTTGCGTTTGTAGCTTTTACCGTATTTGGAAAACATTGCTAATTAAAAAGTATATTTTAAAAAAGAATGATAGAGAAAAGAAAGGACTGTTTAGTGCAACCCCTTGGATTCAGGTCCGAGAATCTGAGAGGTGGGCATCTGACCACAGTCTCCTAACTCTGGCCATGAGAAAGTTATTCCAGTTTGGATGGAGTCTCTTTTCCTGTAATTTAAATCCATGTTAATGCCTGGCTTTCTGGAGCAGCAGGAAAGCAAGATTTCCCCATCTTCTTCCAGCTGTCAGCCCTTCAGATATGCAAAGATGGATGCCACGTCATTTGCAAAAAGGACACATTAATCTGTCCAAGAGCCAGTCAAGCCTGAACTCCTGCCAGAAACCGGAATGACTAAACTCAGGCCGTCTTAATTTGAGACATGATTCACTGGAAAATGCTAAGCAGAGAGGGCGGCTGCGGGACAGGTGGACGGGCTCAGCCACTCGGAGTCTGGTGTCTCGGTCGAAATAATAGTTCCACTCTGTTCTGCTTTGGTCAGACCCCACCTGCAATCATGCTGTGTCCACTTGTGGGCACCTCAATTCAAGAAGGATATGGCCAAGCTGGAGCGTGTCCGGAGGAGGGTGACCAAAAATGGTGGAGAGTCTGGAAGCCATGAAGCCCAATGAGGTGCGGCTGAGGTTGCTGGGGATGTTTAGTCTGCAGAAGAGAAGGTTAAGAGGGGACAGGATAGCCATGCTTAAATATTTGAAGGAATGTCATGTGGAAGACGGAGCAAGCTTGTTTTCTGCTGCTCCAGGGACGAGGACGAGGAATGATGGATTCCAGCTGCAGGAAAAGAGATTCCACCTGAACCTCAGGAAGGACTTCCTGACGGTCAGGGCTGTCCGGCTGTGGAATCTGTGGCCTTTTCCATGGAGTGTGGTGGGGTCTCCTCCTTCTTTGGAGGTTTTTAAGCAGAGGCTGGATGGCCGTCTGTCCAAGGGAGGGCTTTGATGTATGTTCCTGCATGGCCGAAGGGGGTTGGAATGGAAGGTGGGAGATGGGGGCAGTTTCTCCACTTTTAGGGGGCTCAAGAGAGAAATGTAAGGTCCTGTACTTGGGCGGAAAAAGTGGAATTCACAAATGGGGGACAGGTGGCTGGACAGCAGTATGTATAGAAGGGATCTAGGAGTCTTGGTGGACCACAAGCTGAACACGAGTCAGCAGTGTGGTGCGGCAGCCAAGAAAGCCAACGTAATTCTTGGTTGCATCAGTAGGAGTATGGTGTCCAGATTGAGGGAGGTATGGGAACCACTCTGTTCTGCTTTGGTTAGACCTCATCCTGTGTCCAGTTCTAGGCACCTCAATGCAAGAAGGATATGGCCAAGCTGGAGCGTGTCCGGAGGAGGGCGACCAAAATGGTGGAGGGTCTGGAAGCCATGAAGCCCTGTGAGGAGTGGCTGAGGGAGCTGGGTATGTTTAGTCTGGAGAAGAGAAGGTTAAGAGGAGACATGATAGCCGTGTTTAAATTTGTGATGGGATGTCATGTTGAAGATGGAGCAAGCCTGTTTTCTGCTGCTCTGGAGACTAGGACATGGAGCAATGGATTCAAAGTACATGAAAAGAGATTCCATGTAAACACTAGGAGGAACTTCTTGACGGCAAGAGCTGTTTGACATTGGAATATGGACTCTGGAGGTTTTTAGGACACGGATGGGCACGTCACAGGAGTGGTTTAGTTGTGGATACCACATGGCAGAAGGTTAGACTACATGACCTTTCTGGTCCCTTCCATTTCCAGGAGTCTGTTCTAGATGATATGATAAGCATCTTTAAATATCTGAGTGGGTGTCGTGGAGAAGACGGAGCCAGCTTGTTTTCTGCTGCTGCAGAGACTAGGACACAAACCAGTAGGTTCAAATTTGAAGCTAAGAGCTTCCACATAAACATTAGGAAGAGCTTCTCGATGATAACAGCTGTTCAAAAGTCAGTATGTTCTTCCAATTTCAGTAGAGTCTCCTTCTTTGGAGGTTTTTAAACAGACGATCCCTCTCAGCTCTAGGATTCTATTGAAGTTTCCAAGTACTTTAAAATAACATTTCATGACATTTTTTAGATGCTTTATAAGAGTTTTAAAGGCATTTTAACAGACATTTTTCAGTTTTTATGTGCATTTCCTTATCAATTCTAGGGCTTTGTTTTATTTTTAAGGGGCAAAAAAAAAAAAGAAAGCTCTATGGGGGAAGAACTGAGACACTTCTTCCAATAACAGCAGTGAATTGCTTTGGGAAAATAATACTGTAGTGAGAAATGGGGAAGAAATTAGGCTTTTCAAGGTCTGATAGATGACTTTCTCGCTCTCCTAACAGCCCAGCTAGTGATTAGAGGGAATATCTGATTTCCCCCCCCCTTTATTTTGCTCTGTTCCAGGAACATGTTCCCACCCAACCTTGTGGAAGCCTGTTTCAGGCAGGTAAGTGGGGTGCAGCAAAGGGGGTCCCCACTCAGGTTTGCTTGCACGATTGTACTTGCTCACATTTTTCTCTTCCATTCTCTGATCTTTCCTCGCCCGAAACGGCATCTGTCACCTCCCTGCAACACTGATGCTTAACTGTAAGTTCCTTGGGGCAGAGACCTGTTGCTTTTGTTCACACTCCCACCCTTCCTGACTCTGCCGAGCTCACCGACATCGAGGGCATAACAGCTTTTGTACTGTTTAAAATGGTTCTGTTTTGAGAGGATAGCTTATTTATTGTTTTAAAACTTTATTTTATTGTTATTTTTTTGCAGTCAGATTTTTTAGCTGCACTTTGTTTTTTGAATTTATGTTCCCAGCAGCCTTGCTGGGGTCCCATGTCAGGAGAAAAGTGGGCAGTCCATTAAATTAATTAATGAATTAATTCACAGGGATCTTGGACTGACTTGAGGATTTTAAGACCGCAGAAAGACTATTTAGTAAGGAGGGAGTTCCTTTGGTCTCTGCTGCTGCTGTTGTTCTTTTAGTAAAACAAATTGCTTTTTCTTTTCTGTCTTAAGTAATCATTTTTATCGTGCACATTCCCAGTTCCTTTGGATGGCTGCTTGGGGTTGTGAGTGCGGATCATGAACAGATTACAGGACTTTTAAAGACTGTCTTTAAAATGGCTGCTCAGAACCCTGTTAAAGGCCTCCCTTTACTGAGAAAGTTTTTAATTCTCATTTTCCCCATGGCAGTTGATGGCTTCCAGGTCAGGGGGTGGGGAATCCGCTCCGCATTTTACTCTGAAATGTAAAGAAGCTCTCCCAAGATCTGGATTCTAGTCCCCACTGAGCAAGGATACTCCCTGGGTAACCTTAGGGTGGCTGTGCTCTCTGCCTGACCTACCCTGCAGGGTTGTTGTGAGAGACTGAGGATTTCTGACAAAGCTTTGTACAAAATTCCCTCCCCAGAGCCTTGAGTAGATTTCTTGGCCAGTTTAAAGCTCTAAAATGCTGCCTTGCCTGCAGTACAAAATTCAAAACCCACTAAAATCTCACGAGAGAGAGAGAGAGTATGTGCAAGCCTTTGAGTGCCACGGAATTCTTCATCAGGCTAGCTTGGTTCAGAAAAACACTGTGTGTGCAGTATCTGTGAATGAACAAGGATCAGGACTCGTTTTCCAATTTTCCCTTTCAGTATAAAACCCAGTACAGTGTCCGAGTGGTCAACAGAACTGTCGGGAAAAGCTCCCCGTCCACTCCTCCGCTGTCACACCATCTCAACCACAGCAGTGGCGGCGGCGGCACGACCGCCCCCGCCGGCGGCTTCAACTCCACCCTGGCTGCCGCCATCGCCGTCTCGCCCCTGACGCTGCTGGAGAACGCCACGGCCATCTGGCACAACGTCACCCAGGCGCTGAGCGGCATCCCGGAGGTGCTGAGCCACGAGGAGGTGGTCCCGGGCCCCGGGTCGGTCAACGGGGTGAACGCCCTGGGCCTGGTGGTCTTCTCCATCTGCTTCGGCCTGGTGATCGGGAGCATGAAGCAGAAGGGACAGGCCCTGCGGGAGTTCTTCGACTGCCTCAACGAAGCCATCCTGAGGATGGTGTCCGTTATCATCTGGTGAGGAGCTGGGGGGCAGCAATTAGGGGGACCTGGAATGAATCTCTCCCTCCCTCTCTGTTTCCCCTCTCCCTTTGTGGGACAAGTGATGAGGGAATCAGAGAATAATCGAGTTGGAAGAGACCCCCAGGGGCAATCTAGTCCAACCCCCTGCTGTGCAGGAGCACACATCAAAGCAGCCCAAAAAGATGGCCATCAAACCGTTGTTTAAAAACCTCCAAAGAAGCAGACTCCACTACACTCCAGGGAAGCATATCGCACTGCCAAACAGCTCTGACTGTCAAGAAGTTAGGTGGAATCTCGTTTCCTGTAGTTTGAATCTATTGTTCCATGTCCTAGTCTCTGGGGCAGCAGAAAACAGGTTTGCTCCATCGTCCCCTCTTCACCTTCTCTTCTGCAGACTAAACATCCCCAGCTCCCTACGGTGTTCTTCATGGCTTCCAGACCCTCCACCATTTTGGTCACCCTCCTCTGGACAGGCTTCAGCTTGTCCATATCCTTCTTGAATTGAGCTGCCCAGAACTGGACACAGTATTCCAAATGAGGTCTAACCAAAGCAGAATAGAGTGGTAGCATTACCTCCCTTGAGCTGGACACCATACTCCTATTGATGCAACCAAGAATTGTGCTGAGTTTCTTGGCTGCTGCATCACACTGCTGGCTCATGTTCAGCTTGTGGCCCACCAACACTCCCAGATCCCTTTCACGTGTATTGTTGTCCAGCTATGTATCCCCCATGCTATATTTGTGCATTTCATTTTTCTGCCCAAGTGGAGGGAAGAATAGAGCTACATCTCAAAAGTAACAGGAGGAACTTCTGGATGGTAAGAGCTGTTCAATGGCTCGGTCTGTGTCACAGGGGGTGGATTGTCCGTCCCCTGAGGTCTTTCAGCAGAACTTGGATGGGTGCTGGAACTATGTCTTCCTGTGTGGCAGAATGGGGTTATTCTCAATGACCTTTGGGGTCCCTTCCCAACTCTATGATTCTAAGATAAGCATGCCAATATTTTCACCTCCCAAATTGCATCTGGTGCATGGGGTCAGTCAACATAAAAGCCTGCTAAGTTCTTGCAGGCGGAGTCTTTGCTCCGGCCGCTGCTTTCAGCTTTCGGTAATTTGGTGTCAAGGATGGGCAGCTGTTGGATTGGGCTGAATTGTGGGACCTTGCGGGGGGCTGGGCTTCTTGCTATCCTCCCGGAAGAATTTGAATTCGCGGCCAGCTGGCCGCCGATTCCAGCTGAGGGCCTTGAAACGACGACACCTGTCTTCTCCCGTCGTTTCCAGGTACGCCCCGGTCGGCATCCTCTTCCTCATCGCCGGGAAGATTTTGGAGATGGAGGACCTGACGGTGATGGGGGGCCAGCTGGGGATGTACACGCTGACGGTCATCGTGGGGCTGCTGATCCACGGCCTCTGCATCCTGCCCCTCATCTACTTCGTCATCACGCACAAGAACCCCTGGCTCTTCGTGGCCGGACTCCTGCAGGCCCTGATCACTGCCATGGGCACGTCCTCCAGGTGAGGCCCTGGAAATCCAAAATCTGAAATGCCCCAAAATGCAAAGTTTTTGAAAAGGAGAATCCGGTCTTCTTTCTGGAAGGAACATGAGGGAATCGCAGAGGAATCACTTGGGACTGTGCGTGCCTGTGCTGCTTGCAAAGTCTCTCAGCTTGATGCCCTTTTTTCCTTTCTCTGCTTGCAAGCAAGGGGGGAGAGGAAATAACCCACCGGGCCAACTATGGCGATTTCCGCACTACGCTTTTCTAGTGCTATAATTCCCCTTTCAACACCCTGGGGAGTTCTGGGGTTTGTCGCTTACTGAGGCCGAAGATGCCTCTCCGTAAACTGCAAACCCCAGGATTCCATAGGATGTTGAAAGGGGAATAATAGCACAACACAGTCTAGTGCAGAATTGGCCTTCGCAGCACACAAATGCAGTCCCGGGGAAGCCTCTATAATTCCCTCCTGTTCACTATAGGAAGACGATGGCTCATTATGTAAATGCAGATATTCCAAAAACTGAAACGCTGCTGGTCCCAACCTGTGTGACTTACTTTTTAAGTGGGATGAATCAGGGCAGCAAGTTACGTTCAAAAGCTGTAGCAAGAGGATCAAAACATATTTTTAAAAGTAACTTTCCAAGGTTTCTTTGGCAGTTCCCTGCCCTAGAGTGGAAGATGGGGCCCAAAGAACTCAGAACAAACACACCCAGGAGTTGCTGCCGTTCCTTGCAAGGTGTTTTCCTTAAAAAAATTTAATTTCCTTAAAAAAATAAGTGTTGCAGCATTAGATGTAACAGAATGAGTACACATACTGGTTCTTCTCTGCCCTAAAAGATAATTCTGAGGCTGGAAAATACATTTCTCTCTGTTGTGGTTTTTCAATAAATACGTAACTGCATTTATATAAAATGTAGTCATGTGAGCAATCTCCACGTAAATAAGCAGCTTAATGACGATTTCTACTTGGCATCTTTTAAAATTTTGTTTTTATTAATATCTTTACTGTGACTTTTGATGCCTTTTTAGAGGCACATTGCCTTCAAGTTTTATACTTACGAATCCTAAAGAATTTTTAGAGTGATGAAAAAGTAACAAAGAATGCAATGCGTTAAGTCTCCTTGAAAAAAAAAACGGTGATGGTAATTAATTACTTTTTGAATATATCACCAGTAGGCAAAAATTAGTGGCAAGAATTCTTTTAAAAAGTTAACTCCCATGCTGCCAATCCTTCCTGGAGTTCAGAGCCTTGGCTGATCCCAAACCCAAGAAATCTTTTACTGTTGTGAACTTTCCCCGGAGATTCAGGAAGGGGTCTTTGGAGGTTTGTCCCAGCTTAGGAAGAAGGTCTTTCAAAAAAATTCTTTTACATTTATTTTAACTGTTTTTAAAGACCAAACCAAACAAAAACAAGGCAACCTTTGTACGGAGCCAAAGCGACGTGGTTTGAGTGTTGGACGACATGGATTCGGATTCCCGCTCGGCCATGGAAACCCACTGGGTGACCAAGTCACAATCTCTCAGCCTCAGAGGAAGCTAAAATCAACCCCCTTCCAAACAAATCTCACCCAGAAAGCCTTGTGACGGGCTCAGCTTTGAGTCACAATGACTTGAAGGCACCCAACAGCAACAAGCCATTGTATGTTCATTTAAAACAATAGAGACTTAAAAGTTTGCGGAAAGAGCTGGGGTTTGGGGGGGGAAGTGTTGATTAAAAGCAGAGGAACAGCAAGGAGAAAAGCAGTCACTCAGTAGCAGCTTGTAATGGAGGATAAAACAGCCTTCCCTGGGTCCCTGTGTCTCTTGGAGGAAAATTTGGGCACCCCTGGAGAGCCACAGACAAAAAGACCCACTTGCTTTGACCCCCCGGGGAGGAATCTCCAGCAGAGATCTGAGAAAAGAAGCAGGGAGGGAATGATCCTTGGCACACCAAGCGTTGAGGGTGTTTGCTTGAGAATTGGGCTGCAGGGAGGGGTCAGATCTTGTCCCCCCGCTCCATGCTTTGTCCAGTTCCCCGGCTCGACGTGTTCCTTCCGTGTCGTTTCCAGCTCGGCCACGCTGCCGGTCACCTTCCGGTGCCTGGAAGAAAACAATGGGGTGGACAAGAGGGTCACCCGATTTGTTCTTCCGGTGGGCGCCACCATCAACATGGATGGCACCGCCCTGTACGAAGCCCTGGCTGCCATCTTTATCGCACAGGTCAACAACTACGAGCTGGACTTTGGACAGATCATTACTATAAGGTGGGTGCCGCCGTGTGCCCCTGGGGCTTTGCACGCACGCAAGAGCGTAGTGGGTGTCTGGGAAGCTGTGCCCATGCTCGGGTGCCCGGGGAGGCGTCCCTCCACGTTCTGCACTTTGGACAGTCAGGTGCCTGTTGAGTGCATGATGGGCTTTTGCTTTTCATAGAATGATAGACCCCAGGGACCCTCCAGTCCAACCCGCTTCTGCTGTGCAGGAACCCCCATCAGAG
The DNA here is from genome assembly GCA_948472985.1 of Iguana delicatissima. Taxonomy (NCBI): domain Eukaryota; kingdom Metazoa; phylum Chordata; class Lepidosauria; order Squamata; family Iguanidae; genus Iguana; species Iguana delicatissima. Next base: position 245,033 of record CAOKZL010001477.1, on the reverse strand, counting down.
CACTCCCAACAGATGGCCATCCAGCCTCTGCTTAAAAACCTCCAAAGAAGGAGGAGACCCCACCACACTCCACGGGGGCAGCAGATTCCTCTGCCAGACAGCTCTGACCGTCAGCAAGTCCTTCCTGAAGTTCAGGTTGAATCTCTTTTCCTGTGGCTTGAATCCATTGCTCCGTGTCCTAGTCTCTGGAGCAGCAGAAAACAAGCTTGCTCCATCTTCAACATGACATCCCTTCAAGTATTTAAACATGGCTCTCATGTCCCCTCTCAACCTTCCCTACCGTAGACTAAACATCCCCAGTCCCCAAACCACTCCTTGGAGGGCTTCATGGCTTCCAGACCCTCCACCATTTTGGTCACCCTCCTCTGGACACACTCCAGCTTGTCAACATCCTTCTTGAATTGAGGCGCCCAGAACTGAACACAGTTGAGGTCTAACCAAAGCAGAATAGAGTGGGACTACGGTCTTCGTCGTGTCCTGGGCAGAGCAGACTATTAATCACCAAATGGCAGAGCAGCGTTTGCTCACAAATCAAGAACGGGAAAAATGTCCAAACAGAGTTTAGGTTCCAAAGCAAAGAAATCCAAATAATAACTATTTCTTTTGTCCACTCATTATATTTAAAACTGGAATTTTTTGATTGTCACCAAAGCGCATTTTAAACCTTTTGGCGAAAAAAGGTCAAACATGTGACTATATAACGTAGAATCCTAGAGTTGGGGGAGACCCCAGGGGCCATCCAGTCTAACCTCATTCAGCCATGGAAGAAGTCACACTCAAAGCCCTTCCTTTGGGTGATGGCCATCCAACCTCTGCTTAAAAACCTCCAAAGGAGGAGGAGATTCCACCAAACTTTATGGAGGCACCAGCAGATCTTCAGCTGGCAGCAAAAAGAAAGAGATGGAGGATCTGAGAAAGGAACAAGACGAAGGGCTGGAAACAAAATGTTTTGGGTTCTGGAGGTTTTTGATTTTCCGTATAGGCGGGACTCAAACTGAAAGCTGGAGCTGTTTGCTGAAAGCATTAAGAACGAGGCAGAGACGATGCCAAATGTGTCCAGTTCTGGGCAGCTCATTTCAGGAAGGATATGGACAAACTGGAGCGTGTCCGGAGGAGGGGGACCAAAATGGTGGAGGGTCCGGAAGCCATGAAGCCCCATGAGGAGAGGCTTAGGGAGCTGGGGATGTTTAGTCTGCAGAAGAGAAGGTGAAGAGGGGAAATGATAGCCATGTTTGAATATTTGAAGGGAGGACATCTTGAAGATGGAGCAAGCTTGTTTTCTGCTGCTCCAGAGACTAGGACACAGAGCAGTGGATTCAAACAACAGGAAAAGAGGTTCCATCTAAACATTAGGAAGAACTTCTGGACGGTGAGAGCCATTCAGTGGCGGAATCGGCTGCCTCAGAGTGTGGTAGAGTCTCTTTCACTCTTTGGAGGTTTTTAAGCAGACACTGGACGGCCATTTGCTGAGGGTGCTTTGAGTGTTTGTTCTTGCATGAGAGAATGGAGTTGGACTCAATGGCCATTGTGGTCTCTTCCAAGTCTATGTTTCTGTGATTCTAATTTTATTTTTAGGGGTGCCGGGGTGCCCCGTGAGCTACTAAAAAGCTTTTTAGACTGCAGTCCCCCCACCGTTTCTGAATATATAATCTATTAAAATGGATTAAAAGCCATTAGAAGTGGGTACGTGATGAAATTCAAAGAATTTGTAAGCTGAACTTTGAAATGAAACCGGAGTTTTATTTGTTAAATATGCTAGGGCAACAAAGGGAGATAAGAAGTCATCGGAAGATATTGTTATATTTAATAACTGCGGCGCGGTTGACTTATGCGCAATATTGGAAAGAAAAGAAATATATTGATATAGAAGAGTGGAAGTTCAAAGTTCTAGAGATAGCAGAGATGGAAAAATTAGCATTTTCCTTGAAGAATAAACCTATCCAGAACTTCGAAAAAGAATGGAAAGGAATGTCGGATTGGGTGAAGCCATAAATGTATAAGAAATCAAAAAAAGAAATAATGCCATCGCTCTTTTCTCTGCAAAATGGAAATTATGTGTGTATGTAATGGAAATAAGCAAATTGAACTGGAAGACTTAAACTTGGAAGTCTTCCAGTTCAATTTGCTTATTTCCGTTACATAGGTGCAATTTCCATTTTGCAGAGAACTTGGAAGTGTGTGTGTGGGGGGTTATTTTTGAAACTAAACTTTTAATCAAAATTATTTTTTAAAAAAATGCCGAACAGAACCACACAACCCATTAGCAGAGTTGGAGCCTGCCTGATTTCACTCAGGAGGAAGTTCTGCAACTGCGGGGCGGCCGCGGAGAAGGCCCTGCCTCTGACGCCCTCCACTTTTCGTTTTTCCTCAATGCAACTGTGCTCCCTTGTTCCCTTCCAGCATCACGGCCACTGCAGCCAGTATCGGAGCGGCCGGCATCCCGCAGGCCGGCTTGGTGACCATGGTGATCGTGCTGACGTCCGTGGGGCTGCCAACCGAGGACATAACCCTGATCATGGCCGTTGACTGGTTCCTGTATGTCAGACACATTGTGTTTTTAATTGTAGTTCTAATTGCATTTTAACTGTACGTTTGATTGTACTTCAATCATGATATAGTTGTACTTTCTGCTCTACACTGTTATAGAATCATAGAATCATAGAAATGTAGAGCTGGAAGAGACCCCAGGGGCCATCCAGTCCAACCCCCTTCTGCCATGCAGGAACACCCTCAAAGCATTCCCGACAGGTGGCCATCCGGCCTCTGCTTAAAAACCTCCAAAGAAGGAGGAGACTCCACCACTCTCCATGGAGGCAGCAGCAGATTCCACTGCCGGACAGCTCTGACCGTCAGGAAGTTCTTCCTAAGGTTAAAGGAAGTTCAGGTGGAATCCCCTCTCCTGCAGCTTGAATCCATTGCTCCTTGTCCTCATCTCTGGATCGGCAGAAAACAAGCCCTCTCCTTCCTCTACGTGGCATCCCTTCAAATTTTTAAACATGGCTATCATGTCCCCTCTCAACCTTCTCTTCTGCAGGCTAAACATCCCCAGCTCTCTAAATCTATCCTCATAGGGCTTCATGGCTTCCAGGCCCCTCACCATTTTGGTCGCCCTCCTCTGGACTTGCTCCAGCTTGACCATGTCCTTCTTGAACTGGGGTGCCCAGAACTGGACACAGGATTCAAGATGAGGTCTAACCAAAGCAGAGTCGAGTGGTACCAGTACCTCCCTCGATCTAGACACCATACTCCTGTTGATGCAGCCGAGAATTGCATTGGCTTTCTTGGCTGCCGCATCACACTGCTGGCTCACGTTCAGCTTGTGGTCTATGAAGACTCCTAGATCCCTTTCACATGTACTGCTATCCAGCCACGTGTCCCTCATCCTATATGTCTGTATTCCATTTTTATTACTTAAGTGTAGGACCTTACACTTCTCTCTGTTGAATTTCATTTTGTGAGCTTTGGCCGAGCTCTCCAATCTATCCAGGTCACTTTGAATTCTGATCCTGTCCTCTGGCGTATTAGCAACCCCTCCCAATTTGGTGTCATCTGCAGATTTGATCAGCCTGCCCTCTACTCCTTCATGTTATGTTGCTATTATTCCACTTTCAGCATCCTGTGGAATTCTGGGGTTTGTTGTTTACTGAGGCTGAAGAGCTCTCTGGCCGGGAATTCTATAGCCGCCCCCCAAAAAACTGCAGATGCAGAATTCCCTAGGATGTTGAAGGTGGAATAGTAGCACAGTCACAGTGTAATGTGGTAATGGCCTGAGATTAAAAATGAAAGAACAGCAAGATTTTTGGGGAGTTGCAGTAAATAAAAAGCGGGAGGATGCTAGGGGTTTTGATTGCAAAAGCATTCCCAGAATTAGAGGGTTTTTAAAAGTGAATTTTGAGAGATGTAGTTTTTCAAAGATGGGGTTGGTGGTCCAGACACTTACAATTTCAAAACAAGACAAAAAGGAGATATCCTGGGAGCTGTAGTCTAAAAAGTTGAGGGATTTTAAAAGTCATAGTAAGAAGGAAAAAGTGGGGATTCTGGGAATTGTAGTCCCCGAAAGAAACTTACTGAAGTCCTGCCTGTATCTGTGGAAATCCAGACTGTGGCAAGAGCCAAATGCATGTTGACTTTGTCCTCTAGATGTAAGTTTATTTTGCTCGTAGAACTTGAAGCAGTGGTTTAATGAATGCAAAAATTCCTGATCTCCTGTGCATAATTCACCTTTAGCCCAAGTGAGAAAGGCTTAATTGTCCAGTTTGACATGAAGCAGCCCCCTAGGTGTGTGGCAAGAAGAGGGGGGAACTCTTCCCTGGCCTGCAGGAGGTTCTATGCTTCAGCTGAAAGTAACTTCTGCCCTTTTCCTCTGGTGCTGTAAGTCAAAACAGCCGTTCTGGTGCAAAAGACACTCTTTTGCTTTTACACACCGGTCGTGTGGAAGCATTTTCCCTCTCGGTGCCGAGTTCAATTTCAGAGGAGTTATTGAGGGCCACATTCCCTTATGTAGACCACTGACTTTCATTTTCAAGTTCTTCCTGCCAGTGGTGGGATAAAAAAACCACACAAAATCTGGGAAACCTCCAAGCGAGGGTGTCGTGGGAAGGGGACGTGGCCATTTAAGGACCTCCAGGGACTGGAGTTGTCCCCCAAATCCTTGGCTTGCGCCCCAAGACGTCTAGGTCCTCACTTTGGAATTAGGGTGGCCAGCTTGGCCCTCTCATGGCATCTTTCCAGCCGCAGGGGAAGACGTCTTTTAATCAGGCCACTAGATGAGCAGATGGTGGGAATGCCGTGGACGTCATTTTTCTGGATTTCGGCAAACCATTTGGCAAGGCGACATTTTGATTAGCAAACTGATTAATGTGGAATAGATGAGAACACCATCGAGTGGATCCATAATTGGTCGGTGGCCAGACCTCATCTGGAATAATCCTGTGTCCAGTTCTGGGCACCTCAATTCAAGAAGGATATCGCCAAGCTGGGGCATGTCCAGAGAAGGGCGACCGAAATGGTGAAGGGTCTGGAAGCCATGAAGCCCTCTGAGGAGTGGCTGAGGGAGCAGGGTATGTTTATTCTGCAGAAGAGGAGGTTAAGAGGGGGCAGGATAGCCATGTTTAAACATTTGAAGGGATGTCGTGTTGAACATGGAGCAAGCTTGTTTTCTGCTGCTCTGAGGACTAGGACAAGGAGCAATGGATTCAAACGACAGGAAAGGAGATTCCACCTGAACTTCAGGAAGAACTTCCTGACGGTTGGAGCTGTCCAGTGGTGGAATGTGCTGCCTCGGACTGTGGTTGAGTCTCCTCCTTTGGAGATTTTTAAGCAGAGGCTGGATGGCCATCTGTTGGGAGTGCATTGATGTGGGTTCCTGCATAGCAGGGGCTTGGACTGGATGGCCCCTGAAGTCTCTTCCAACTCTAGGATTCTATGATCAATGTTGTTGTTTGTGTGGGCATTCAATTGCAATTGTTTATTTACAGTCATTCACCAAAGGAAAATATATAAAAATATGTTAAAGTTACTGTAAAAAAAATTAATAATAATACACAATTAAGAGTTACAGGCAAAATTCACATCGTGCTTAGATACATTGGATGCAGGTGCATAAAGTGCATTACATTCGTAACAAAAATCCAAAAATAAAATTTAAGACAGGTAAAATTTTATAAGTTAAATATATCAAAAAGTAACTAAGTAATATATGCCCCTGTGTTATTTGTCTGCACAAAACCTAGCCACCGTCTCTGTGATTTGTGAATCTGAATCTGCACGCTGGAGAGAGAAGTAAAAATCTTTCTGATCTTCCCTGGAAATTTTTTTTTTAAATTGGACTTATTAAAATAGCTCGCTTCGGCGGCACATATGTGAAAATTGAAATGATACAGAGAAGATTAGCATGTGTGCTTTTCAACCTGTTTCCAGCTTATGGGGACGCCAAGGTGAACCTGTCACAGGCTTTTCTTGGCAAGATTTGTTCAGAGGGGGCTTTCCTTTGCTTTCCTCTGAGGCTGAGAGAGTGTAGCTTGCCCAAGGTCTCCCAGTGGATTTCCATGGCCAAGTAGGGATCTCAACCCTGGACACCAGAGTCATAGTCCAACTCAAATTGCTGCCCCACACTGCCCTTCAAGCTGAAGGATGGTCTCGAACTGAGCGCCTCAAGAGTGCTGTCCCAGGGCCATGACTCTTTGACATTTTTATCATTACTTGGAGGACAGGGTGGAGTGAATCCTTATCAGAAGTTTGCAGGGGACACAAAACAGGGAGGGGTGGCTAACGCATTGGAAGAAAGGGACAGAATTCAAAAGGACATAGATAAACTGGGCAGAAATTAACAAAATGAAATTCAACAAAGACAAATGCAAAATTCTACGTTTAGGCTGCAAAAACTAAATGCGCAGGGATAGGATGAAGGATACAGGGCTCAGCAGTACTAGATGTGAACAAGACCCTGGGGTTCTTGTTGATCATAAGCTGAACATGAGCCAGCAGTGTAATGCTGCAGCGAAGAAGGCAAATGCTATCTTAGTCTGCATTAGGAGAGGTGTCTTTTCCAAGTTTGGGGAAGTCCCACTATAACCTGTCCTGGCCAGGCCTCCTCTGGAGTCCTGTGTTCAGTCCTGGGTGCCGCGTTTTAGGAAAGATGTCGGAGCAGGTTCAGAGAAGGTCAACAAGGATGCTCAGAGGGACGGAGAACAAGACATTCAAAGAAAGGTTGAAGCAGTTGACTGGGAAGGTCCAGCCTGTGGGCCCCTCTCTCCACTCCTCAGCTTTTTTCAAACATGTTTTTCTCTCCAAACTTATTGTTCAGGTTTCACGATAGTTTCAGGGAGGATCTGTAGGTCGTTTAGGCCCTTCCCGCTTACTTCTGGGTCACATCCTGTTGGATAAAAAGGTCTCTGCTAGGCCCAAAATGGCACCTGGGGTCCCCAAAACATGGCAGAATTCCTCCCAGTACCTGCTAGGGGTTATGGGGTGGGAAATAATTTTTTAAAAATTTCAAGGGTTCCTTGGAGGGCCAGTGAAAACCCGGCTGACTGCCAATGGGTTTCCACCCGAGTACTTAATATTGTGCTGCATTGTCTGTGCTTGTGGATTTTTGGTGGTCATTTTGAAATTCGCTTTTGCTTCTATCGATATTTTAACCTTTTTACCTTGAGTGGTTTACGCTTTTACCTGCCGTCCGGTGTAATTTTTCTAGGCTGCCTCAGGTTCCAGAGTTGGGAGAAAAGCAGGATATATATAAAAATACATAATTGCTGTTGTTTTGCAGAGCTGTGAGATGCAAGGGCCCTTGGTGGCTTTCCCACCCTTGCCATCAGCAAGCAAAGACTTTGTTGTGGCAGGCTGTTGTGGAATGGAGGGGAAGAAAATGCCTTCCGTATTCCGTTCAGACTGACTTTTTAAAATAAATTTTCATTGTATGCCTTAAAGGTTTTTTAAACGTAGTTGGTACTTAATCCCCCTTTAAGTGTGATGTTTTGCACGGCTTTAACTATCTTGTATTTTAATTTTAAGCTGGCCTGAGGAAGAATAGTACAGTCAGCACCCATGTAAAATAAATGAAAAGCATCCAAAATGGTCTTTGCCCACCGGGAAGGGTGTCACTTGTCCCTTCTGTCGCTTTCAGGGACCGGCTCAGGACCACCATCAACGTCCTGGGGGACTCGCTGGGCGCCGGCATCGTGGAGCACTTGTCCCGCCACGAGCTGGAGCTGCCGGACTCGGAGATGAGCAACTCGGTCATCGAGGAGAACGAGAAGCCCTACCACCTCATTTACCAGGAGAACGACACCCACAAGCACCTCAGCGGCGAGACGTCGATGTGACCCTGCGCGGCGTCTTGGGGGTCGGATCGTTAGAAATGTCGAGACTGTGAACCACGGAGAGAGAGAAAGAGAGACGACCGAGCCGTGTCCAGCCCTTCTCCGAAGCTCTCGGCTCCCCCTCGTTCCCCTTGCCAGTGTGGCTCGTGCTGCTGGAAAATGCACTGAAGGAAGAAAAAACAACCCAAAATCCAGGGAGGGAAGCGGTTCCGAGGGCACCACTCTCGGTGGCAGCGGCGCGTTAAACAGCGGAGGCGCTTTCTGCCGGTCCTTTGCCACGGCCAGTCGTATCTCGCACCAAGAACACTCCAAACACCCTTCACTCCCGTTCTGCCAGGCAATTATGACCAACTTATTTAAACCTTGTGCCAATAATTATTATTATTATTATTGTCATCATCATTATTATTATTGTCGTCATTGTTATTATTTTGGTGATTGTGCCCATTTTTTTGTTTTGTTTTTTGGAACACTCCTTTTAGCACTTAAAAAGCAGCGAAACGGAAACACAGCCAAATTTTGGACGAATGTCATGGGGATTTTTTTTTTTTGGTGGGATCGGGGCGTGGGGCAGAGGGAGAATAATGTTTATTTATGAAGAAGGACCATTAAACTGGAGAGTTATGTACAGCATCTGTTTTGCCAAAATGAGTTGTGAAACCTTTTGCTACTACACAATTATGTGTGAGAGAAAGAGAACACGCACAGTCTTGCTGCATTGGAACACGCTTGCTTGGGTGTTTTGTTATTTGCGAATTCTTAAAATGCTCTTAGGAGCAGCCAGAACCCATGTCATTGATCCCACCGTGTCACAATTATTGCTCCGTAAAATCTGATATGTCAGAGAGAATGCCTTCAGCCATGGAGTCTCCATTCAGCCATTGTGACAGATGATCTTTTCTAGATTGCTCCTCTTTTGCACCTAAATGAAAGTTAAGGAAAGGCACGGAGGAGGAGAGATGTTTTCGCACTTGCCTAGGAGGGTGGCCCATTGCACTCAGCCAAGTTTGAGGAGGTGTTCGGTATTACCTGTGGTGCAAAAACACAGTCGTGACAAATTACTTTTCCTTGTTTTTGTGAGGGTGGTGCATCTAACTTATTTTCCAAATTTAACCCTTCCTGGGCTCTTTCATTTGGGGCAAACCTTAGTTTTGTTTTGTTTTTTCACTTTCCAAGCAAGATTGCTATCATCCTGGACTGTTTTCTGGCCATTCCTGGTACCAGATGCAACTTTTTGTTTGTTCGGGGGGGGGGATTCTTTTTAATTATGCGGCAGAGCAGAACAAAAAAGCGTCCTTCCTCCTACTTCTTTTTTAGAGTGATTGTGCATCAGGGAAATAGCAGTGAAAGACACTCTCTCTCTTCCCATAAAAGTAGGAAAGACAGTGTTCATTTGCTGTGTTGGCAAGCCCTGAGCCCTGTTTTAGGGGGATGAAATCAGAATACAGAGGATTGTTCCAAGACACTCAGAGGTAAAATTGTATTTCCATTCTCCTGAGGATGGGAATGGAAGAGCAGAGGTAGAAGAAACAACTGGCAGTGTATATCATGTGGAAGATGGAGCAAGCTTGTTTTCTGCTGCTCCAGAAACTAGGACATGGAGCAATGGATTCAAACTACAGGAAAAGAGAGTCCACCTAAACATTAGGAAGACTTTCCTGATGGTAAGAGAAGTTGGACAGTGGAATACACTGCCACCTCAATGGAGTGTGGTGGAATCTCTTTCTTTGGAGGTTTTTTTCACACAGGATGGATGGCCATCTATCAAAGGGAGTGCTTTGATGATGTCTTCCTGCGTAACAGAATGGGTTTGGGCTGGATGGGTCTTGCAGTCTCTTCTGTATGGGTTCTGTATGTCCATTCCGCATTTGATCAGCACTTGCGTTCATTCAACGCACCATGTTCAGAGGCCGTTTGAGACTTGAGTATAGAATACAACTACCTGCTGGCTCACTTCTTGTTTAAAAGATCTGCAGAGGCAAACTGAATTCTTGGTCGCATTTTATATGACAGCTTTGTGAAGAGGAGGCCTAAGGTACCGCAGAAGGGGTAGAGGGCAGGAGTCGGATGTTTTATTTGGTTTTCAAATGCATTTTGCGGCCGAACTTCAGGGCACAGAAAGAGGGTGCTTCAACTCCGGCTGCCATTCAGTGCCTGTCGCCTCCAGACGCTTGGCTGTTTGGTCCTGCAGAAGAGGAACAACTGAGGCTTTGTTCCCTTTGACAGCCTTGCCCCGTAAACACTTGCCCAGCCTGGGTGTTTTCTGGCAGGCATCGGGCTGCAATCACCCCACAGACACACACTTCAAAGGCGAATGGATGGGACGGATCGTAGGTCAAGGGTATGTGTTATTTCTACTGGCTAAAGCCTTGTAAGAGAGTCCTGCCATGCGCAGAAGCATGGCTTTAGAGCACGGCTGGGGACCTGGTTGCTTACCCCATGTTGGACTGCTTTCTGACAACTCAATTTTTGACATTCGACTCTTCCCACTATTGCAAATTATAGACGTGTGCCATTCTTTGGACGCAGGGTCTGTTCTTTGTTGCCTCCAGGAAGAAGGCAGGAAGAGAAGAACGGACAAAAGACTGGGTCCCATTTTCCCACCAGTTCCACTTTCCAACCACGCTGTAAGCCAGGGCTGCTGTACAGTAAAGTGAGGAATTTTGGGAGATGCAGTCAAACAACACCTGGAAGACTGCATGATTCCTACTTCATTTTATATCATACTAGGGACAGCATAACGCCTATAAACTGCCTCATTCTCCACAAAGACATTTAATCTCTAAGAAAAGTCTGTATCTTTGCTGTTGTGAACGCATTTAATTTGGCTTTCCAGATGTTGCTGGACTCCAGTTCCCAGAATCCCCTCATTAGTACTGGGGAATTCTGGGAGATGTACTGTTACTGCCTTCTGTAGGGACTAACAGTACTATTCAATATGAAAGAAACCCTGACTGGCAAGAACGAAGCAGACAGAACTATTTAACTCTCCTATATGTGACATTACAAATTTAACACTATATTTTTTAAAAACCCACTGTGGCTGTGTTTTTGAGAATAGCTGCAATTAAATGTCAAGGGAGGAATTGCGTTCAAGATTATTGATTCTTGTAAGAAGTTCACCTATGCAAGAAAAGTAGTTAAATTCTGTTATGAACCAATATTAAAAATTCCTATGGGGAAAAAAAGTATTGTTCCATAATACACACATGAAGGAGACAGTGAAATAAGGCAATCCCACGCACTTCATACACACATTCATATTTTTCTTTCACCCCAGCCAGGTCTTGGAGCCGTCTTCATTGTGAAATGTGGAGACACAAGCAAACAGAAACGTTCCTTGTTTGGAAGTACAGATTGAAACCAAACATTACTTCAGTGGCTGAAACGGAGGATTGTTTCCTCTTAACAAAGTACATCTGGACCCAATTGATAATCATTCAGTACATTGATTGGTTGGACTCACATGTCTAATTAATTCATTAGCCGCCCTGATCCTTCCCGGGCCTCCTTTTTTTGTATACATTTGCATTGCCATCTGCTCTCTCTCTTTTTTTTATTGTCCTTTCTTCCTGCCTGGCTTGATACCCGATCCCATCATCCTGCTCTTCTTTGATCTCAGCTGATATATAGCTTGCCATCGGACATCTCTGGTTTAAGGGCAGATCATAAAACAGCCTTCTGTTTATTGCTGCATTTACTGCCTGAAGTTTCCCAGCTTATCCCTGCTTACTATGCAGCCCAGTTTTATCATTTAATAGTTCATATCCCATCATCCTTTCTGCTTTCCAGGAATAAGTACAAATCATATACTTGCAGCATACAGGAGTAAAACTATCCAATTTCCTTATGCGAGACAACAACCCACCACATAAGCAGCAATATATATAATTAGCAATATATATATTTATATAATATAAAATTATATAAAAATAATTTATATAATTATAAAAAGCAATATATATAATATATGAAATTTAATATAGATGCAATCTAGCAAGGTGCATAATAACACCATTAGACATGACTCGCAGCAAGTACTAACTACTCAACACATAGCGAGATGGGGAAAGCGTGCAGTGAGAAGTGTGAGACCGTCCGTTGTCCATTGCATCACACTAGTGAGACAGGAACAGACAGGATGCCATACATTGTACTTTGCATCACATTAATTTCAGTTCCACATTGGTTTTTCCACTTTAGTTTCAGTTCCACATGCAAGAGAGCTTTACTTGGCTACGCAACAGCTTGCAAGGCTATCCCTTCAACATCACAATCATCAACATCATCACAACTTGTAGCGGAACTGAGATAGAGACCCACGGTTTAGAAAAAAAGATTTATTGTGCACAATATCCCAGTGAGATCCTCTCTCAAAAGTCTGGGCCCTGCCTCTTTACATTCAAAGCAATGTGTACATCTCCAGGGCAAATACATCACATGTCCAAGAAAGGAAATTGACACAAACAATAGTTCTCACCATCTTCCTATGTAATCCTACTAATGTTGCAAAGTAAGGGAAGCATAGCAAGGTGCATTTCATCCTCCCTAACATTCTATTTCACAGTGTCCTATTGTTCTTTCAAACACAGAGTCACTTCAATTGCAAGGAGAATTAACTGCTTTTCTCAACTGCTTTTCCCTTACACCCAGAGGTCATCTAACCTGACTCACATTAAGCTCACATCCTGTCCTTAGCCAGGCCAACATGACACTGTCCATTTCCGCACCACAAGTGCTGCTATTCCACTATCAACCTCCTATGGCATTCTGGGGTTTGTAGTTTAGGGAAGGGCACTTCCAATTCTCAGCCAAAGAGCTCTTTGGTGTCAGTAAACTACAAACCCCAGAATTCCACAGGGCGTTGAAAGTGGAAAAGCAGCAGTTTAACACTGTGGTGTGGAAATGGCCACTGGGACTACTTCCGCACTGCACTGTTATAGTGCTATTATTCCACTTTCAACTTCCTCTGGAATCCTGGAGTTTAGGGAGGGGCCTAAAGGTTGTCGGGTTGTTGTTTTTTTGGTATGTGTTTATATAGATAGATAGATAGATAGATAGATAGATAGATAGATAGATAGATAGTGTTATATATATAGTGTTTGTCTTGGGTGGGCTGTGTGTTCTTATGTTTGCTTCTATTAGTTTGTGGTTTTATTCGGCTAAAATAAACTAAGAAAAAAAAAGCTTGGGAGTTGTTTTTTTGGGGGGGATGACAACTCCCAGCATCCCCCAACCAGTGACTATGCTGGCTGGAGACTCTGAGATCTGTCCCTTAAAGGAAAAAGGTAACTTCTTCAGTGCTGCTCAAGTAAAATAACCTACAAGCATATTCAATGCAACTTGGGGTCTTTCCACCCTACACTGCTATAGCGCTTATTCCACTTTCAACGCCCTGTGGAATCCTGGGATTTGTAGTTTTGGGAGGGGCCTTTAGACTTCTCAGCCAGGAAGATCTTTGGCCTCAGGAAACTACAAACTCCAGAACCCCACAGGAATTTGAAAGCGGAATAAATAGCACTATAACAGAGTGGAGGGGGGAAATGGCCTTTGAAAACGGTAACTAAGGAGACACCTCCGGCCTCCCGGTGCAGAATCTTCCTCTCAGCCGGAGGCGCTCGCCACGCCACTTCCGCTCTCTATGGTTCCCCGCGGCGTGCGTGCCTTGGGGGCGCCCAGCAATGGCGTCATCCGCGCGCGCCGGCAAGATGGGGGCGGCCGTGGCGGCGCGGGCGCTGCGGATGCTGTGGCGGCCGCCTCCTCCGGCCTCCTCGGCCCGGGCCTGGCGGGGCCGCCTCTACTCGTCGCCGGGCCCGCGGCGGCCTCTGCCCGCGTCCGCCCGCTGCGTGGCGGGGCCTCCGTGGGGCGCCTGGGCTCCCCCGGCCGCCGCCTCCTCCGCCCCGCGCCGCCTCCTGGCCTTCCGCGGGGGCTCCTCCGGCGGCGAGGAAGGCCCCGAGCGCCCCGAGGGCGGCCTTCCTGACGAGGGAGGCGGCGGAGGCGGCGGCGTTGGCGGCGGGGGCGCGGGCTCGGACTCTGGCGGGCCCCCGGTGGTGACGGCGCTGGCCCCGCTCATGGTCCCCGAGCACGTCCCCCACGTGCCCCTCATCGCCGTCACCAGGAACCCCGTCTTCCCCCGCTTCATCAAGATCATCGAGGTGAGGGGGGCCCGCCCCGGGAGGCTGGGCCGGTGGGCTTTCGCGCGGCGGGACTCCCGAACTCCAGCCGGGATGGGGACCCTCGGAGCTGTGGGTCCCCCACAGTGGAAGATGCCGAGGCCGTTTCCGCGCTAGACTGTTAGAGTGGGATTATTCCCCTTTCAACATCCTTTGGAATTCTGGGGTTTGCAGTTTAGGGAGGGGGGGCTTTGAGGGTTTAGAGGGCTTTGAGAGGCCTTTGGGGCCCCTCCCTAAACTGCAAACCCCAGGACTCCAAAGGGTGTTGAAAGAGGAATAATCCCACTCTAACAGTCTAGTGTGGAAATGGCCTGAGAGTTTCAAGAAGCCTAGGAATACAGGGTGGGAGTGGTGGCAAAAAGAAAACTTGAGAGATCTTTCGTAAATGTTATTTTCAAAATGGTGAAGGGTCTGGAAGCCGTGAAGCCCTATGAGGAGTGGCTGAGGGAGCTGGGGATGTTTAGTCTGCAGAAGAGGAGGTTAAGAGGGGACAGGGTAGCCATGTTCAACTATTTGAAGGGATGTCATGTGAAAAATGGAGCAAGCTTGTTTTGTGCTGCTCCAGAGACTAGGACAAGGAGCTATGGATTCAAGTTGCACGAAAGGAGATTCCACCTGAACCTCAGGAAGAACTTCCTGATGGTCAGAGCTGTCCACTAGTGGAATCTGCTGCTTCCATGGAGTCTCCTCCTTCCTTGGAGGTTTTTAAACAGAAGCTGGATGGCCACCTGACAAAGGAAGGGCTTTGACGTGTCTTCCTGCATGGCAGAAGGAGATTGCATTGGATGAGCAGGATTTTTGGGGAGTTGCAGTAAATAAAAAGGGGCAGGATGCGAGGAGTTTTGATTTCAAAAGTGTTCCAAGAATTAGAGGGTTTTTAAAAGTGAATTTTGAGAGATGTAGTTTTATGAGGTTGATAGTCCAGACACTTACAATTTCAAAACAAGACAAAAATGAGATATCCTGGGAGCTGTAGTCTAAAAAGTTGAGGGATTTTAAAAGTCATAGTAAGGAGGAAAAAGTGGGGATTCTGAGAATTGTAGTCCCCGAAAGCAACTTACTGAAGTCCTGCCTGTATCTGTGGAAATCCAGACTGTGGCAAGAGCCAAATGCATGTTGACTTTGTCTTCTCAGTGGTTCTCAACCTGTGGGTCCCCAGATGTTCGTGGACTTCAGCGCCCAGAAGCCCCAGCCACTACGGTCAATGCTCAGGGCTTCTGGGAGCTGAAGTCCACAAACATCTGGGGACCCACAGGTTGAGAACCACAGTCTAGATGTAAGTTTATTTTGCTCGTATAACTTGAAGCAGTGGTTCAATGAATCAAAAAATTCCTGATCTTCTGTGCATAATTCACCTTTAGCCCAGGTGAGAAAGGCTTAATTGTCTAGTTTGACATGAAGCAGCCACCTAGGTGTGTGGCAAAAAGAGGGGGGAACTCTTCCCTGGCCTGCAGGAGGTTCTATACTTCAGCTGAAAGTAACTTCTGCCCTGTTTCTCTGGTGCTGGCCACTTCTGGCTGATATGCTTTCTGGAAGCAGAACTTTCTCCTCTTTCCTCAGTTTGGTGCTGCTCCATGTACAGTGATGGTACTTGGCACTATAAACAATACTTTAAATACATAAAGGATCTTATTAATTTTAAGAAAGCGAGAAGAGGCTGAAGTTCTACTTGGAAGCTCTGACTTCTCTGTATTCTTTGCTCCTTACTTCCTTACTCCCTTTACTTATTTGGTGGTGAGGGGTTTTGAAGATAATGAATTTTGATTGTTCAAAGGGCTTTGTTGTTCTTGCATCTTCCACTTCTGTTAGGGCTTTGAGCCAAAGACCTTGGATAATAAGAGTTTGATTTCTCTGTTATTTTAGCTGGAAATTTTTGCTTGCCTTGCGTGTCCAGAGCTTTTGAGGCTGGTCCTTGAACCTACTTGTAAATCTTGGTCTTGTTTTTCTGTGTCTGCAAATCTTGCAGCTGCGGCCTTGGTGATTTTTTTTTTTTTTGCAAAGTAAGGTATTTTATTTTAAATTCTGAACATACAATATTACAACACCTTACCCATTACCTATTGCAAATTATAATTACAATTATAAATCACAATTTACAGGGTTTTTTTGCTAGTCCTCTCCTCTCCATCCCCATCTATGGCTTTAAAGGGAAATTTTAGTAACCATTGCCAAAAATGTGGAATATTTTATCAATAGTTTCTCTCACTTCTTTATACCTTTTTTCACCTTTAACCTTTTCAATCCAGAAGCCCCAATTATCCTGCCAATGTGTTGCATTTATTTTCCCATTATATCTCCCTTTTCTTTCCCTTAGAAAGTCAAATAGAAGAGATTTTTTTTTATCCCAACATTGTATATTTTTCCAACCTAATGCTATTACTCCATGTACAGCTCTTTAAAAATTTTTTATTATGTAGTCTTTAGATTTACTCAGTCCCACTTGTCTTAGACTCAAGGTTAAACAGATCTCTTTATTGCATTGGAGGTTTCTTCCCATTGTTTTATTTGTCTCTTGGATAATTTCTAACCAAAAGTTTTGTACACAGGCTGCAGCTTTGTTAATGATTCCAGTAATGGAGTTTGCATTTTCTCTCAAGGGAGTGCTAGAACTGATGGCTCTTTTTAGCTTTTAGTTTTTTTTTTTTTTGCTCCAAATTATTTTGAAAGTTGTTCTTTTCACAAAAGGTTATATCCTGCAATGAAGGAAGGCAGGAAGAAGATTAGTTTGGAGGAAGATTAATCTTTATTGTTTGTTTCATAGTTGGAGGAGCTGCAGTAGTTCTAATAGGTGCTGAAAACTGTTCTTTTTGGTAATATCAATGAGCCCCATTACCGTGAGAAACACCAAGGAAAAGGAACATTTGGTTATCTCTGTGGCTTTAGAATTCGACTCACGAGTTAGTCATTTGAGGGAATTTCACTGTGTTTCATCATCTCCTTTGCTGCTCATTTGAAGAAAAAAGTTGTAAGCTCTTTGACTGAGTGGTTTGAACTCAAAGCTCGCGTTTCCTGGCAGAAGTGAGGCTTCGTCAGACTCAAAGAGCTTCTTGATTTTTGTGTTCCCTTTGAAGAAAACTGGATGTTTATCCCCCTTCCGCCTCTGCCCCAAAATGCCAAGGCTGCCTCCTCAAGGTTCCCCTTTGTAGAAACACAGCGGCCTGGGGAGGAGAGAGAAACTGGCTGGAATTTTGGCAAATGCTGCACCCTAGCTGGCTTAAGCAGACTCTTCTGTCTCCTTGGACGGTGGTGGATGTGGTTTCATTTTTTAAAAAAAACACTGCTGAAAAGGGGCAAAATGAGTGAATTGAATGTCCCCAAAGATTCTGTAGGAAAAGGCCTTCTTCTTCGTTTCCACAAAGGGATGAATCCTAACTCTGGTTCCAGGATTTTCCTAGGAAGTCCACGGTGCAGTTTTGCCCGCTGTAGTTAACAATACTATTTGCTTTTCTATTTCTTTTTATTTCATTTATATTCCATCTTTCTCCAAGGTGGCTCACAATCCTCCCCGCTCATTTTGGGGAGGGGGCTGAGCTT
The DNA here is from genome assembly GCA_948472985.1 of Iguana delicatissima. Lineage (NCBI taxonomy): Eukaryota > Metazoa > Chordata > Lepidosauria > Squamata > Iguanidae > Iguana > Iguana delicatissima. The sequence goes on along the minus strand of CAOKZL010001477.1, from coordinate 227,506 downwards.
ACAAAGGACAAGCATATGTGTTCCTTCTTTCAGTGTTTAGGGTGATGTGTTAAGTATGAGTTTGTTCCATCTTGACACACCACGGAAAATTCCAGGTTTGCTTCTCTGGCTTGTTGTGGGAAGAAACACAGCAGAGCACTGCCTGCTGCCAGTTTTTGCATGTTGTTGTTGTTATATTTATTTATATCCCACTTTTTTCCTCAAACAGACTCAAAGCGGCTTACGACAGTTTAAAAAAAAAGTCGTTAAAACTGTAACATATAAAAGTTAAAACACACGTTAAACAAACAGTCGTAATTAAAACAAGGTTAAAATGCATATTAAACAACAAACAACAAGTCTTGTATTAAACAAGCTACAAACCTTTAGTCCACAGTTTGTTTAGCTGCTCCTTCTCTAAAAGAGGGTGATCAAGCCGTACAGCTAACTGTGATGGACAAACTGGAATCAGACAGAAGCCACAATTCAACAAACCACAACCCAGCTTAATATTATTTATGAATCCAGCTTTTTGTCTTTGTCCTTGAACTATTGCTGCCAATGTTTTCTTCTTCTTTGGATCTTCATTTTATTATATGCATGGACGTCTAAAGGTTTTGCCCAAGTTGAGACAACCTTCTCTACTTTTCCACACACCCATTTCTTTCTTGATGTGGTGTGAGTATTTTCACATGTAGGCCTGTTTCGTTCATTTGCTGTTGGGAGGGTGTGGAATCTTGCGTAGGCAAAAACCAAAGAAGAATTACAGTGTCTTGCAAATTCATTCCACTGTTATGTGGAGGGGATCTGTTTGGCAGAATATCTAAGATTGCACTTCTGCACCCGAAACTGGGGGATATTCTCTAATTCTATGCAACATCTGAATGTTCTTTTCTGTCCTAATTGTATTTAGAATCAATTTTGCAGGCAGTAAAGTCTAGCCAGAAATAATAAGGGTTGTGTGTATGTGTGTAGAAATATACATAATAAAGAAAATAAAATGTTAGGATTTATTAACAGTCTTAGGTGAGATTAGTGGGGCAAAACTCCCACTCTCATTTAAAAGTAATTCTGAGCCTTCACATTTCTAAATGTCTTCACATCCTTTTGCTACTCAGTTCAACAAGTTAATTCTGTGTAGAGTGAAGTGTTTATTTCTTTATTCTTTTGCCAATAACTGCAAGGAAATAACAGCATAAAGCTTATTTTTCTGACTAAGGCCTTTACTTGGAGTATTAGTGTTGCAGGAGCCCAGAGACCACAGAGCAAGAAAAAGAGTAATTTATTATGCGCGGGCTTTTGGCTGGATGTCTCCAAAAGACCAAAAGACCTGAATTCAAGTTGCACAGCTCTTTTATAGACAAAGTTCACAGCATACACAAAGATCACAGCAAAGATCGCAGGCATGTCTCGGTCCGCCCCTCCGGGGTCACAAATACCACATGCTGTTACCAGCTAATTACCCCCGCGCTCAGACCTCAGAACACACCGGCTACATGACACACAAACAACATCCTAGCTACGTGATACATTGGCTCTCGTGACCTTTTTACCCTTCTTAAATCTTTCTCCGTTCCTCTGACCTAAGCCCCCAGCTTCTACTTTATTTCTACTTCATACCTATATCATTAGGACTAGAGCTTAGCTGAGTCAGACCTTCCCATTTCTGGATGAAAGTGTTGTTTGCATCCGTCTCATGAATGTGTCTTTATTCTCAGGTGAAAAACAAGAAATTAGTTGAGCTGCTGAGGAGGAAAGTCAGCCTCGCCCAGCCGTACGCAGGCGTCTTTCTCAAGAAGGATGACAAGTAAGTAGCAACTCTGTTCTCGATGCTTTCTGATGTGCTTTCTTGAAGGTGTGGGCAAACTGAGAGAAAGGCACTCTGTCTTTCTTTGTCAACGTGAAAACCACGTGTGTTTGCTCTGGATCTTGTTAGCGTGACTTGAAGTAAGGGCTTCCCGTGTTTCTCCAGGTAGCTGTAGTCAAGAGACCCATGGCTTACAGAGAGGTTAATCCAGCACAATGCTGGTGCACAACATGGAGCGTCCTTCCCTTCTCTTGCCCTGCAGCGTATGGAACACATGCAGTGGGATCTATTTTCTTTCTTTCAGATCTTTCTTATAACTAGAATTCGCCTGTGAAATCATTTTTATTAGATAAAAGTAGAATAAGACTTATAACAAGGAACAAACTACATACTACAACAAAAACCCCACGCAACTAAACAGAAAACTAACCGCATTCCAGCACACTAATCTGAACTGCATCCTATACATGTAACAAAAATGACTAAGAAAGTAATTATAAAAAGGTGACTTCCAACTGACTTTTCTGCAGAGATATTTTAACTCCTAAAGTCAACCTCTCATATAATTATAAAACCAACAATAATCAAGTCACCCTCAATATTTTTCAAGAAGTCAGTCAGGGGTTTCTAGTCCTTCAAAAACATTGTTAATGATTTTTTCTTTAATCAAAATAGTCAGTTTCTCCATTCCTGCTAAACCATTCAGGTTTGATAACTGCTCTTTAATACCAAGAGTTTAACCAAATGAAGTGTGTCCATCTCCTTATACCCAAACGTAGCATGTTCTGATGCTGTCTTTTCTCCCCCTAAGGATCCTTCGCTGTGTGTCTTTGCGTTTCTTTCTGGAAGGATGTGTGATTTTCTGTGTGTGGGTTGTGCATGAGTTGAACGCATGAGTGCGTGTGTGTGTGTGAAATTCAGGTGCTGATTGCAGAGTATATATGTCTTTTGTATTCTGGTGGTGTTATCATCCTTTCCTCTTTTCCATATGTCAAAATTAAAAAGCTAAAAGTGATAAAATAATTCATGGTGGAGTTATGAGCAGCTTTCTTTGCTCACAGAAGCAAGTTGTGTTTGGAATTTGGTTCCTCTTCCCTCTCTCTAACATCATTATGAGTCCCTTCTCTGACTCTCTTGCCAGCAATGAATCGGATGTCGTGGAGAGCCTGGACGAGATCTACCAGACGGGGACTTTTGTCCAAATCCACGAAATGCAGGATCTTGGTGACAGGCTACGGATGATTGTCATGGGACACCGAAGGTAAATGCAGCCCTGGAGGGAAGGGCAAGAGCAGGTGGCAACACTGCCGCGTGGGTTGGTGAAGACTGGAATGTGCTTGTTTGGGTGGAGAGGCCTTGTCCTACCTAACTGTGGGTCACCTGGTGAAAACGAAAACAAATTTGCCTGAGGTGTTTGAGACTGAGATCCATAAAGTACCATGTTGAACTCAGTTTCTACTGTTCCTTTCTCTCCACAGCAAGCATGTAGGGTAGGTCAGGCCAAGAATGAGTGGCTTTGAGTTTCTCAGTCCAGAGGTAACTCAACACGGGTCCAGATTCTAGTCCAGTATTCAAACCGTGTGCTAGCTAGCTTCAGGTTCAGAGAACAAGCTTAGATGGTTCAAAAGCTTTATTCAGAACAGTGAAGAAAGACACCAGCACACCTTGGCAGTTGCCAAGTCTAAAGAGCTGTCGGACTTTGCGTTACCTTATGAGCTGCAACATTAGAAATCAGTGCGCACAAGCATTCTATTTGACAGCTAATTAAGGCAACTCATTTCCCAGATTCTCATTCCACCTGCTTGCAACTGCATCCATTTATCCTTACTGGGGCTTGTTAAAATAACATTCCTAGCATACTGTTTCTCACCCAATCGCATCATCCCCTTGCCAGACAATAAAGCCCGTTTTGAAACATCAAAGCATTCGGTGACATAACATGGCAGGGAGAGCACTTGACAACATCACATTGTCTCTTCACTCTCAAGAGATAAAGTACATTTTTGACACCCCGCATGCTTCTTGAAGGAAGTCATTTACACAGTTTGGGGCCCCCGAGCACACCTAAACCTGGAAAAGATCAGGCTTGTTTTCTCGGGCCAACGCTGCTGCTGCGGGGAGGACTGTGCACTCTTGCAGTGCAACTTCTTGTGACACTGAGGGGCTACTCACAGTCTGGGGCATGTGTGAAACTTCTGAAATCTATACCTTGCTTTTCAGTTGCCTTCTAGTAGTCTCAGGGTGGGTTATCAAAAAATTAAGTGCTATAAAGCTGATAGAATAAGCAGAACAGGATAGGTCAAGGTAACACTTTTCTCAGTCAAAGAACAGTTTGAAAGTGGAATCTGCTGCTGCCTCAATGGAGTGTGATGGAGTCTCCTTATTTGGTTTTTTTTAAAGTGAGGCTGGATGGCCATCTGGCAAAGGGAGGACTTTGCTTGTGTGTTTTTCTGTGTGGCAAAATGGGTTGGGGGTCTCTTCCAACTCCAGGATTCCAGGATTCTGTAAACAGTTGAAAAACGTTAGCAACACCGGGGATACTTAAACAGGGATGTGGCCAGAAAGTATGGCAAAGCAGTAGCCCTGCTGTCTCTGCTGGCGTGCCTGTCTCGGGTCACACCTTGTATCTGAGATGGGAGGCCATTGGAGGGCCTGATGTGGGAGAAGGCAGTCTGCCAGAAGCCCTTGTGCAGGGTTTCCCAACAGAGGCAATGGCTCTTAAAATGGAGACCAGAAATGATAAAAGCATTCCTTTCTTTCTCCCTTTCCTCTCCCATCGCCAGGCCTTGGGCCCTCCCCTCTGGCCAGGCTCACGCTCCTTCCTTTTGTCCTTCTGACGTCCTTCTCTTCTCTCCCGTTCCCTCCAGGATTCGTATCAACAAGCAGCTGGAGGTGGAGCCCGAGGAGGCAGCCGAGGCCAAGCCGAAGGGCCGGCGGAAGCCAAAGCGTTCCAGGCGGGAGGCGGGAGAACTGTTGGAGAGCCAGGATGCGGCCGTGGCCCCGGGCGAGGTGGTGCTGGAGCCCACGGAGGGCCCTCTGGGGGAGGTGCTCATGGTGGATGTGGACAACGTGGTCCATGAAGACTTCCAGGTCAACGAAGAGGTCAAGGTCAGCAAGGCTTGGGGATAGAAGGTTAATGGGGGCTCCCCCAGACTACCTCTTTAGCCAGAATTTGGAACAATGGGGCTCGTGGAGCTGGCAAGCTTGGTCTGGCCAAGGGAGAGAAAGGAGTTGCTCCTAGCCTCCCCTGGGTCTGACTCAATGTTGGGGAAGTTCTGTGGGGGGAGAGCACAGTGGCCCAGGGTGGGCAGAACCAGAGGCAAAATGGGCACAACCCAAAATCCCAGCCGTGCTTTTAGCTTCCAATTCTTACTGGCCGTAGTGAAGCCTTACGACAGGGAAAACTGAGGAAATCCACAAACAGTGGTGGGGGCAGTATGTGACCACCTCAGGAAGCCCTGAAGGTGGGTTTGGGACCCCAGGAACAAGATCTTTCTCCCCTTCCTAGCCTAGGACTGTGAAAGCTTCCGAGGAGGCCAAGCAGACCAGTGGGTCCTGTTTTAAGAGGGGACATGATAGCCATGTTTAAATATTTGAAGGGACGTCATGTTGAGGAGGGAGCAGGCTTGTTCTCTGCCGCTCTAGAGACTAGGACAAGGAGCAATGGATTCAAGCTGCAGGAAAGGAGGTTCCACTTGAACCTCAGGAAGAACTTCCTGATGGTCAGGGCTGTCCTGCAGTGGAATATGCTGCCTGGGAGTGTGGTGGAGTTTCTTCCTTCTTTGGAGATTTTTAAGCAGAGGCTGGATGGCCCTCTGTTGGGAATGCTTTGATGAGTGTTCCTGCATAGCCAGGGGTTGGACTGGATGGCCCCTGGGGTCTCTTCCAACTCTATGATTCTAAGCTGCCACAGAACATCATTTGTGAGGATTGCCCTCTGTTCCGGCCAGCTTTCTGCCTCTGACTGTCTCCCCTGTTGTGTTTGTACACAGGCTCTGACGGCAGAAATTGTCAAGACGATCCGAGACATCATTGCCTTGAATCCTCTCTACAGGTGCGTTCTCCTCTCACCAGGTGTTGGTGGTTCTCTGACGCTTGCCTTGCACATTACCCTGGTCCCAATTCTGTTCATCTCTGCTTGTAAAACAAACAGTGTGTTGCTTGGCTTTTGATGGCAAGTGATCAGCCAGTTAGCGTTTAGTCGATCTGAGGACAGTTTCCAAGTTGTAAACTCTGAGTGTGCAGGTGGGTGTGTCTTTTTTTTAAAAAAAAAATTGTCAAGGGGATTTTTTTAAAAAATCTATATTTTCATTAAGAATTTTTTAAAAAAATTCTTTTTATTAATTTTTTTAAAATTAAGAGTTACAGAGATTGGAGCAAAAAAGAGAAGATGGAGAACTGAAATAAAATATAATAAAAATCAAGGAGTGCTAAACAAAAATGAAGGAAAAGAGGAGGAAAAAAGGGAGAGAAGTGACTTCTGATACCTAGGGGCGGGGGGGGAGTACCCTTTCAGGCCAGATCCGGCCGTGCTGTGACCTGCTCCTCCACCTTGCAGGGAATCGGTGCTGCAGATGATGCAGGCCGGCCAAAGGGTGGTGGACAATCCCATCTACTTGAGCGACATGGGAGCTGCCCTGACAGGAGCTGAATCGCACGAGCTGCAGGACATCCTGGAAGAGACAAATGTAAGGGGGAGAGGAAGAAGAGGGGCTGGTTGCATCTTGGGTCTGGCCTCTCCGTCCTTCTGCCCAGAGTGCTGGTGTCGGCTCTCTTGCCCCGAGGATGACGTTTTCTCTCTGCTTCCTTGCCTCCCAGATTCCGAAACGCCTCTACAAAGCGCTCTCGCTGCTCAAGAAGGAGTACGAACTCAGCAAGCTCCAGCAGCGCCTCGGGCGGGAGGTGAGGGGGGCCATCTTTTCAAGATTTAGTGGGGGCTTGTGATGGCAGGGACTGAGTGTACCTCGGTGGGCTCCAGTCTCACTCCTGGTCTTTCTGGTTGTGAAGGATGGGGCAGGCAATGCCAGGCAAAGGTCCACTCCCAGAACACCCCTGTGATAAGACCCCTCCTCTGTGAATTTGCCAGAATCCCCCTTTAAAGGGCTAGTGGGGATGTGGGCCTTGAGGCATACTCTGGATTCTTAATAGCCAGCCTTCGGTTTGATGGGGGAAGCATAGGAGTGGGACAGAAAGGCTTTGCCTCTGCTATGGCCCCTGATCAGAATCAGCCTCCTGTGCCTACGAATTCCCCTCCTTGGAGGCAGAAGGAGGCTTCTCTCCCATCAGAAATGGCAGGCAGGAGGGATTCACCTGCTTTGGACAAACTGCTCAGTTTCCTTGGGTGATTCTGAGGGGTCTCATGTCACCATGAAAAAAGGGAAGTGTCTTTTCTGCCATTTTCCGTCCCTGCACAAATTTTGTCCATCCCCTTTGTCATCTTAATACCCTTTTCTTGACCTACAACAAATCTCCACAAAGTTTCCACCATTTGGATCACAATCTCTCTCTCTCTCTCTCTCTCTCTTTCTTTCTTTCTTTCTTTCTTTCTTTCTTTCTTTCTTTCTTTCTTTCTTTCTTTCTTTCTCTCTTGGTCTTTCTGCACTAGACTGTTATAGTGCTATTATTCCACTTTCCACCTCCTCTGGAGTTTGCAGTTTAGGGAGGGGCATTTAGACTTTTCAGCCAGAGCATTCTTTGGCCTCAGTAAACTACAAACACCAAACTTCCACAGGAGGTTAAAGGTGGATTAACAGCACTGTAACAGTGTAGTGCAGAAAGGCCCTCTCTCCTTTGGGAAGACACTCCAAATCCTGAGTGTTCCTGCTGTTCTCTTTCTGCTTCTCCCACAGCTTTTCTGAGCAGTACAGGCTGAGGGTGGGTTGGGAACCCTGTGTGGATGCTGGGGGAGGCAGCAAAGGTGTGCGCACAGAGCAGCCATCCCCAGAGCTGTTGCTCAAATCTGTTGCCCTGGGGGGAGCATTCTGCTGACAGGTGGAGGAGAAGATCAAGCAGACTCACCGCAAGTACCTCCTGCAAGAGCAACTGAAGATCATCAAGAAGGAGCTGGGCCTGGAGAAAGAGGACAAGGATGCCATCGAGGAAAAGTTCCGGGAGCGGCTGAAGGAATTGCAGGTCCCCCAGCATGTCATGGAGGTGATCGATGAGGAGCTGAACAAGCTGGGGCTCCTGGACAACCACTCGTCTGAGTTCAAGTGAGTTGGGGAGCCAGGAAGTGGTGGTCCAGCTTTGCCCAGGGCTTGAAGCAAGTTATTTGCCCCATGAGAAGGTATTTTGCCCCAGGGGATTGGAAGAGAACACGATGAAGCCAGTCACTCTTGAAAAGTGACACAAGTGGGAATGAGGTTAATTTATGGGTGTAACCAGCTGTGTCTTGCTCCTAGGTTTAGGAGTGACTTTTACAGACTTTTTTCAGATTTTTTCCCAAGTCTTGTCCCATTATTAATCCTGTTTCCTTTAAAATGCACCCACATATAGGACACACATCAAAAGACAAAAGTAATAGAGCAAGAGCCAACATGGTGTTGTGGTTCACCGGTTTGAAGAAAACCCCATCATAGAGGCTGCTGTAAGGTTGCCAGAAGTTGCAAACACCGTGAATGCACATGGCAGCAATGAGCAGTGTTCCTACCCACCCACACATTGTAATTGCCATGAATTGCATTTAAAATGCTGGAGAAAATAGCTGGAGTGAACTCCTCTTTAGAAAACAGCTTTACGAGCTCTACCCTTTCCCTTTGCCAGGGGGACAGGGGTTTGGTCTCTGCTAAGGTGCAGTTGGGTATCAGTGTGTTTTGTGCCAGCTGATCCACCCTGGGACGTTTTTGAAGATCTTACGACTGGGTGCTCAGTCTCCCATTGAAAAGTTTCCTGAGTGGAATCTTCTCTGCCACACCCAGTCCTGACATTCACATTGTGTTGAAGATGATTATTTTTGAAAAAGAGAAAGTTCAATACCCTAGCTTTTTTCGTTATTCTGTCTACCACTGGAATATACCTGAATAAAAAGCAAAAATTCTCTAGAAATATTATCAAAGATTTTTAAAAACTGATTAAAACACACAACTGACCTGGCACAGCAAAATATAATTTGAGTATTTTAATTTTTGGTTTGCAGTAACCAGAAAAAGGCATTCAGATACAGATGGGAATGAACCATTTCGCTGATGCAATTGGATGTGTCTCTTTGTCTCCTCCAGTTGTCCAAAAGCTGGGACTGAGGGTGTCTATTTGGACACCAGTTATTACTTTTAAGTGCCTCAGTCCCTTTTTCTTGGCTGTTTTTTTCATGAGACAGCAGTACTTCAGAGACTGTTGTGGGTCTTTTGGGCACAGGAGGTTCCCTCTCTGCCTCATTTCTTTCCCAGGGAAAGAAATGCCCCAGGGAATCTCCCCACATATGGCTCGAGGTAGGGTACAGAATACGTGGAGTTAAAAGTTGTAGTTAAAATACACACAAAACAATTGATACAAGTATACTAAAATTAAAATGTATCATAGTTAAAAGTATAATTGACATACAGTTAAAAGTATGATTAAAAATACAATTAAAAGGACAATTAAAACTGGACTGGGTAGGCCTGCCAGAAGAATCATAGAATTGGAAGAGACCCCAGAGGCCATCCAGTCCAACCGCCTGCTATGCAGGAACGCACATCAAAGCATTCCCAACAGATGGACATTCAGCTTCTGCTTAAAAACCTCCAAAGGAGGAGGAGACTCCACCACTCTCCATGGAGGCGGCAGCAGATTCCACTGCCGGACAGCCCTGATCATCAGGAAGTTCTTTCTGAGGTTCAGGTGGAATCTCCTTTCCTGCAGCTTGAATCCATTGCTCCTTGTCCTGGTCTCTGGAGCAGCTGAAAACAAGCCCACTCCCTCCTCGACATAACAGCTCTTCAAATATTTAAACAGGGCTATCATGTCCCCTCTTAACCTTTTCTTCTGAAGACTGTAAACATCCCCAGCTCCCTAAGCCGCTCCTCATAGGGCTTCTTGGCTTCCAGACCCTCCACCATTTTGGTCGCCCTCCTCTGGACACACTCCAGCTTGTAGATATCCTTGAATTGAGGTGCCCAGAACTGGACACAGGATTCCAAGTGAGGCCTAACCAATGTGGAATAGAGTGGTACCATTACCTCCCTCGATCTAGACACCATACTCCTATTGATGCAACCAAGAATCGCGTTGGCTTTCTTGGCTGCCGCATTCATGTTCAGCCTGTAGTCCACCAAGACTCCTAGATCCCTTTCATACGGACTGTTATCTAGCCACGTGTCCCCCATCCTATATTTGTGCATTTCATTCTTTCTTCCAAAATGTACCACTCTACCTTTTTCCCTGTTGAAATTCATTTTGTTAGCTTTGTCCCAGCTCTCCAATCTGTTACGGTCATTTTGAATTTTGATCCTGTCCTCTGGTGTATTAGCAGCCCTTCCCAATTTGGTGTCATCTGCAAGAGATAAGAGATAAGTCTTTAGTACTTTTTAAAATTGGGCCAGCATATTTTGCTGTTGAACCTCTTCCAGCAGGAGATTCCACAGGCTAGGGGCGGCTAACGAGATCAGGGATCAGTCTGAAGCCCCTCCCAGATGAAGACCATGGCTACCCACAGAGTGGGAGCCCTTCGGTCATTTTAGTCCCAGTTGCTTTAGAGTGAGAGGGCAAGCCTGGGGGTGAGGTTGGAGAGAAAGTTCTGTTTTCTTTTTATTTTGGTCAGAAAAGAGGGGTTCTGGTGGGCTGGGCCTCAGAAACAGCTTTAAGGGCCACATCTTGCCCAGCCCAGCTTTATACAGTGTGGTTGCATGAGTGGGAGCGGTTTTATGCCCAAGGGCAGTGCTGGTTCCAAACAAACCTCTTTAGTACGGGGCCACATGCCAGGCATGGCCATCCAGCCCCTGCCTCAAGTTGTGCCAACTCTTGGGATGAGTTATGCTTCACGACATAATTGAGAGTGTTATGCATCCATGATAATGCGTAAAACATTACTATATTGGAAAATTATTGCCATAGGTTATCCTCTTAGTGTTTTAACTTAGCTTATTGTAAGTAAGCATTTAGTTAGGCTGTTAAAATAAAGAGCTAGGTTATTTCTTTGTCATAAAATATAGCAGTCGAATAGCGATTTATTATGTATGGGCTGGGGTGTACCTAAGCTGCAAATGTGAATTACCATGAATTACATATCAAGGGAAGCAGTTAAGGAATTACAACCTATAGTGGAAGAGAATCAAAGGGGAGAGCTTGGGAGCAGACAAAAGGTTGTATAAACGCATAACAAATACAACAGAGATGCATTAGATCTAAGTATGGAAATTTGGGGAGGAGGAAGACACCAAGAGTCCACCAACAGGAACTGACAGCATGCAAATATCGTATCAAGATAAAACCAAAGCATATGATATGAAAAGCTAGATCCAGGAACTGTTTGTGATTCAGCCGAACATGCCTTATTAAATACACGGGCAAACCTGTGTGTTTTCTTGAGAACCGAAGGTTAGATCAACATGACAATGAGGTAGGGACTCAGGGAGCGGGAGCCGGAAAGGAAGAGGCAATGGCTTTGCCCCCCCAGCTCAGGCTTCGTCCCAAGGTGGGACAGTTCTCTGAAACCTGGTGGCCTGCGGGTGCTGAGAAAGCCACTCCCCTTGTGCTGAGGCGGATGGGTGTTGTTCCCCCCAGTGTCACCCGCAACTACCTGGACTGGCTGACGTCCATCCCATGGGGCAAGTGCAGCGAGGAGAACCTGGATCTTGTCCGCGCCCAGGCTGTCCTAGAGGAGGACCATTACGGCATGGAAGACGTCAAGAAGAGAGTGCTGGTAAGAATCTCTGCTTCTGATTATTACTAACTAGCAAGTTGAATGTACGTATAGATCTGTAATGGTAGAGAGAGTCATGAGATGTTAATTTTATTTTTCTTTAAGTTGGGGTTCAGAGTTGTTTTGTGTATTAGTGTCGTTAGGATGTGTTTAGTGGAATAGATGGGTTTTTTAGTAATGGAAGGAAGGGAGAGAGGGAGATGGACAGGCACATGGACAGTCCATACATTGGTTTCGAAGAGCAGGGTTCCTTTGCTGGTGATAGACATCATGTGTGAAAGTTTAATCATTGTAGTTTATAACTTATGGCAACCCTAATGCAACCCCATCGCAAAGTTTTCTGTGGATGAGAGGGCATGACAGCGTGTGCAGGGTCATCCACTGGGTTTCCATGGCCAAGCAGGGAATCAAACCCTGGCCCCAGGATCATAATCACGTGCCTAAACCACTGCACCACACTGCCTGTCTCAAACCATTCAAAAGTTACCAAAATGACTGTGTGATAGCAAAAAAGGTACTCAGCACTTGCCGGTTCTGCACACAGTGAGAACGTGCAGCAGAGTGATGCTGAGTGACTGAGAGAAAGCATGTGACATCTCTTCCTACTGAGTTTTAATTCTTGAGTTAGGTTTTTGTGGTCCATGGCAACAAGAGATATTAAAATGGCATCCATGCTAAAGGTTAAGAACTGCTGGGTTAGTGTCTGGAACCTGTAGTCCAGAAAAGTAACTTTGCCAGCCGTGGCTTGAACCTTCCTTTCTGTTCCTTTTCATCCTTTCATGTCTTCGTTCACCACCCCCCATGATAGGGAGACAGAAATCAAAGCTTCGGGGTGTGTGTGTGTGTGTGTGTGTGTGTGTTTGCTTGCTTGTTAAGCTGCCCATCCATCTTCCACCCAGAGTTAGTTGGGTTTGTTTTCAGCAAAGGCAAGGTGGGTGCAACAGTCCTTGGTCTTTCCTGTTTTCCCAACTGAGCTTTCTGCTTTTTGCACCCCAGGAATTCATTGCTGTCAGCCAGTTGCGGGGCTCCACCCAAGGGAAGATCCTCTGCTTCTATGGGCCCCCAGGGGTTGGCAAGACCAGTATTGCCCGCTCCATCGCTCGGGCCCTTAACCGGGAGTACTTTCGCTTCAGCGTCGGTGGGATGACTGACGTGGCAGAAATCAAAGGGCACAGGTACTTATGGGATGGTAAGAATTGTTTGAGAGGTTCACCCATGGAGTGGCTGCTTCAGAAAGCAGTAAGCATTCCTTCACTGGAGAATTTTAAGTGGTGATTGGATGCTATTACCCAAGAGTGCACAACCTGTAGATTAGTGCATGGCAGGGGGTTTGGATCCCTGTGAGCTCTGTGCACCTTTGAGTCTCTGTGTCTCACTCTGCCTGCTGTGTCCCTCTTCCAGCCTCTTGGGGCCTGTGCCAATATGTAACCAAACAGAGGGTTTTTTCCTCCTGCAGTTCCTTAGCCAGCAGTCAGGGATTATGGGAGTTGCAGTGGAACAACACCTGGAAGCCCATAATTGGGGTGCCACATCACTAGCGTGAGCACCCAATTGATGTCAGTAACTTAGTTTGCTTGCTGTGGTTGTTGCATCAACCTGTTGGGAACACAATGGCCTTGTGATACTAGTGAGTCCCATCCACAGTAGAGGAGACCCATTGAAGCAATGGGATTTACCAAGGTATTGAGTCGCCAGTCAACAATGGATTTAATGGTTTGCTTTATTGGGAATAACTGATAACAATTCAGGCCAGTGTGTGGTGTGTTTGTGGTTATGCTTTGAAAGCCAAACACCCACTCAGGGAAATCTCATTTCTGTGCCAATGGGACCATCTAAGTTATGCTAATTGGACAACTGTGCCTGACATAATACATTGGGAACAGTAACAAAGCCCCCCTTTCCCCTGGGCGGTGGTATATATTCAACTACTTGCCTTTGTTCTGAGATGCCCACTTTCTTTCAAGTATGATTTCAAAAAAAAAAAAAAAATCAGAGACATGGCAAAAGTTTCCTATAACTAAGAAAAGTGACAAAAGCCAAGAAGGAATACCTCTTGCCTGTAATTCTTTCACAAATTCTCCTAGGAGCTTCATTTTGATGTATAATCTGTGAACAGTCTTACATCTGTCTGGTTGTGTGCACTGGGGTTTTTTTTATTATGTATGTAATTTTTATTAAATAAAAAATAGGAGAAATATACAGTGAAAAAACAGAAAAAAAGGTATGTCACTGTTGATGAAACTTTACATTGAACCATGTCATTGTCGGTGTAGATTAAGTAAATAAAGATCTATAACCAAAATTCACAGTAGTTTCTACCCTAGACATTAAAATACAAAATTTTTAAACTCCCTTTTTTCCCTGTTGGTACTTGGTAAACATCATTCTATATAAACTTAGCACATTCCACCATCAGAAATATAATTTCGTTTTGTTCCTGAGTTTAACAAGAGTAGCTTAACTTATCCTTAGCAAATTTAATTGTTAAATCAGAGTACTTAATCACTATTGTCACTGTGCACTGGGGTTTTTTAAGAGTCCTTGTAACTGAGTTCTGTGCCACATTTTCCATCCCCTTTGTACGTTTGGCTGCCAGAGATCTTAAACAAGGTGACTGGGAGTCAGGAGAGCGTTCTTAGGATGGAGTGTGGCAGGGTTTCTGCCTCCTCCCATGGGAGCTGATCCCAAGCGTGTTCCCTCTTTCTTTGGCTTCCAGGCGGACGTATGTGGGCGCCATGCCGGGAAAGATCATCCAGTGCCTCAAGAAGACCAAGACTGAGAACCCCCTCATCCTGATTGATGAGGTAAAGAAAGAGGCGTGGGGAGAACTGCTTGTGCGCTTGGAAAGTGGGCTGGTGGCCTTTTGGGGCTCCTTTGCCCCCCCGGTTCCTTCTGGCAGGAGTGATGCGAGTGTGCCATGCCGCCGATGGGAGCACTGAGGCCAGTTCCTTCTGCAACACAGGTAGACAAGATAGGGCGCGGCTACCAAGGGGACCCCTCCTCTGCCCTCCTGGAACTGCTGGACCCGGAGCAGAATGCCAACTTTCTGGACCACTACCTCGATGTGCCCGTGGACCTCTCAAAGGTGAGACCCTGCCCCTTGGGGAGACCCTCCCTGCTCTTGGGGAGCCCTTGTCACTCCAGTCCCACAGACCAGGAACCTGGTTCCCTCTGGGTGCTTTGAACTGCAGCTCCCATCAGCCCCAGCCATCATTGTTGATAAGTCAGGCATCAAGGAAATTGTAGCCTGGGGGGGTGGGCAACTTTGGGAAGCTAGGGGCCATGAGTCCTTGGGGGCCCCTGTTGCAAAAAAGCAAAGAAATTTTTTGACTTTTAGGGGTCCACAGTTTGTCCCACTTTGTTCAGTTCAGTTCATTATTACAGTCCAAAGACCCAACAATACGGCAAACATATAAAAATACATACAGGATGTATAAAATGAAATAAAAGCACATCAAATATTTGGACAGAATATAGATACAAAATGTAAAGACCAATTAAAACACTTCAAGTACTAAACAAATTGCAGAAGGCTTGCTTCAAACCTTTATTGATACAAATTGTTCTCCAATCAGAGAGAAAATTGCCAACAGCCAAAGTCACATGGGGACACTTGTCTTCTAATAAGAAATTGATGTAGAATTGGGCAGATTTTCCTGGTAGGTTACTAAATAATGGGTTAATTGTATGTTGGCGAACCTGCTTATACCCCTTTCTTGTAGCCCAACACTTTGGATTATCCCTTTATGTTCTGGAATAGCGGAGAGGTTGCTTTTTCCACAGCCACATCTCCAGAAGTGAAAGGGCTGGGGTAGAGAGGGGGGCTGTTTTCCACCCATCCAGGTAGGCAGAGCCTCTCTGCCACTCCACACGCCCTCCCTTTGTCTTGCAGGTTCTCTTCATTTGTACGGCCAATGTGACGGAAACAATCCCAGAGCCCCTGCGGGACAGGATGGAGATGATTAATGTCTCGGGATACGTAGCGCAAGAGAAGCTGGCCATAGCAGAGGTGAGAACCGGACCAGCTTCATTCCCTCTGTGTCTCTCCTTGGTTCTTCTGTGCCATTTGCAGTTTAAAACGACTTGGTTTTTCATCTATTAAAATGGTGGCTGCCAGCTTTCCAAACGCAGTGGAAAGCAGAAAGAAATAGGTAATACAGTCAGCCCTCCACATTTTCAGGTTTCCCTTTTGCAGATTTATTATTCATGGATTATTTGCTGTTCCCTCTGCTGCCTCCCTGGGCCACTTTTAATAGGGACTGCAAGCTTCGTGAGGCTGAGAAACTGCAAACAATGCTAGTAAGTCCCTTCTAAAAATGGTGTGAGGCAGCACTGGAGTTGGCTGTAAGCCCACCAGCCACCCACTCTTGGCCTGTAAAGGAACCCTGGTGCCTCAAACGAATCCACAGTGAGTTGAATATGGAAATCATACTTTTTTGTGTGTTAAATATGGTTTGGGAGGGCGTAGGGTTATTCACAGTTTTTCCACTTTCACAGGGATCCTGTGCCCCTAACCCTAGCCAGTGTGGAGGGATGGCTGTATTTTAATTGAGTAAAAAGCCTCGGGACAGTGGGACTGGCCTACCAAGATGGCAGCACCAGGAAGTAGATGTTTGAGAGGTTTCCCTGCTGACTTGAGGTGACCAGCTGGGCTTTGGGTCCGTTTGTGGAAATGTTTTGGCTTTCCTAGGTGTTCAAATTTAGGAAAGGGAAATCTTCTAGAGTGCATGGGAGCAGGGAAGGAAGAGAAGAATCATGGAATTTTAGAGCTGGAAGGGATCTTTGGGGGATGAGGCAGTTGGGACTTGGACCTGAAGTGGCAGCTACTGATACAGAGCCACACGCAGAGGCCAGGGATGGAGTTGAGATGCCGCTTCTTCTTGCTTGGGTTTGGTAACTGTGTGTTTCTCTCCCACTTTCTCTCCCCAGCGGTATCTGGTCCCTCAGGCCCGTGTCCTGTGCGGTCTGGATGAGAACAAGGCCTCCATCACGCCGGAGGTGCTGACTGTCCTCATCAAGCAGTATTGCCGGGAAAGCGGAGTGAGGAACCTCCAGAAGCAAGTGGAGAAGGTGCGGAGTGGCCTCCCCCAGGGATGTACGAGGTTGGGTGCCCTGCTCCTTTCCTCTCGGCCTTAATTCTCCCTCCTTCCTTTTTCTCTCCTTCTCCACAACCTTCCAGGTGTTGCGGAAATCAGCGTACAAGATTGTCAGCGGGGAAGCGGAGAAAGTTGAGGTGACGCCCGAAAACCTCCAAGACTTTGTTGGGAAGCCCATCTTCACGGTGGACCGGATGTATGACACGACGCCCCCTGGGGTGGTGATGGGCCTCGCTTGGACGGCCATGGGTGAGGAAGCTCGTGGGGGAGGGGGCTGAGTTGTGACGGGGTGTCACAGGGGACTCTGTTCCAGTCTCGGGGTGGTCACGGAGTTTTTGTGAGCATGAAGCTGTTTCTCTTCCCCCTTATCACCCCTTCTCAAGCAAGACACCATAGAGGCACTGTATCAAACAGCTTTCCAGATGTTGTTGCACTACACCTCCCAGCATCCTTCACCATTGGCTCTGTGCTTGGCCCATAGAGGCGCTGGGAGGGAGTTGGAGGTTAGTGATCTGGGTGTGTTTTGCTTGGAGAAGATGGAGAGGCGACTGGACTGCCACCTTTAAATATCAGATGGGAGGTAATGTGGAAGATGGAGTTAAAAAAAAAAGAGATTAAAAATTTTAAAAAATGGGAAAAAGGGATAGCAAGAAAGAATAGGAAGACTGAAAGTGACTTCCAGTCTTTTTCCACAGCTGCTATACCCAAATCTTAATTAAGCCTCTTCAGTCGTAAGAAAAAGGACACATTTGTATAGTCTGCCAATTTCATTAATACACAAATAAAATAAAACAGCCATAAAATTGTCCTGGAGAAAGCTGATAAAAGGTAAGCTCTCCAGTGTCTATTTGTTAATAGTAATTAAAGGTATTTTCTGTTTGAGCGTAAGCAAATTCTTCAAAATGCAGGTAATCCTAAAATTTAATGTGCCTTCACCTTCCTCACGGCCTGCCATTTCCTCTTAGGTGGGTCAACCTTGTTTGTCGAGACATCCCTCCGGCGTCCCAGGGACAAGGAGAGCAAAGAGGGGTCCCTCGAAGTCACAGGGCAGCTGGGGGATGTGATGAAGGAGAGTGCCAAGATCGCCTTCACCTTTGCCCGGGCCTTCCTCATGCAGAGGGACTCCGCCAACGACTTCCTGGTGGCCTCCCACATCCACCTTCACGTGCCTGAGGTACGCGTGCCACGTCTTAGGGTGTTTCTTTTGATATGCTCCTGCTTTCACACGATTTGTGGGCGCTGAGAAATGAGAGCCACAACTGAATGTGGCAGCATGGCACACAGCACGAGCTCTTGGGGCCTGGAGTTTGGTGGGCCCTTACGCTTCTCACTGTTGGGAATTAGATTTTTCCAGGGTGTCAGCCCTATTGGAGAATTCTATGAGAACTAAAACTGTTAAGGAATTAGCTTTCTTTTAGCAGAGTAGCAGAAAAAGCATGCCCCAACTTCTGTGTGGCTTTCTGATCTGAAACTGACTAAGAAAACAGACACAGGAATTTCAGGTTACAAACTTAGAACAGGTTTACTAGTAGTGGCTTCTGTATTTACATATGCATTGGGGAACCTACATCCTACGTAGCTGATGAATAAATCAATAGTAGCTTTGTTCTTAACTCACCATCTTCTGATGGAGATGTGAAGTGTGATTGGAGAGGAAGAAGAGGAAGCAAAAATGGAGGAGAAGAGCGAGATCTGAGAAGGGGGCTCTGTTTTTATAAGACTGATGATCCAGGCAACAATCCTGGGTCACATGATTTGATCAAAGGTATTTATGATCACGCATTTAAATGGCACAAAGACAAATGGTGAAACTTTGCCATGCAGAAGAGGAGGCCCTATGCTAACTGTGCCCACTTACTCTATGAACAAGATGTGAGGGGGAAAAAAGAATGCTGGAATTCTTCCAACACTCACCTGTCATCCTTCCCTCCCTGCTACTCCTCCTGAGAACTCTGAAGCCCATGTGTCTGCAACCGCAGAAGCTTTATGTCATGGAAGGCTTAGGTCTGAGCCCGGAAGGAGCAGCAAGGGCCTTGGCTGTTCATAGGCTGTTCATTCCCTCCCTTCGTGCACTTGTCCAAGAACTGGTCAGCGTCCTGTGGACCTTTAGCATGCCCAGTCCTCATTGGGCTATTTTTGTGGATCTGCCCTTTGGGGTTTATTGTTAAGGATCATCTTTGCCCCTACAAGCATTTGGGGTCTCCCCAGACCTGCTGATAGCTCTCTCTTGTTCTATAGATTGTCCTCTTGGGGTGCCTAAGGATGGCTGATATTTAAAAGAGAAGTTACTTGGGATACAAGTTGGCTGCTTGTGGTGACCCCCTTGAGGAGTCTTCCCCTTTGGCTTTAACTTTTCTACAGAGGGGCTTCCCAGCCTTTTGTTGTGCCATGGACATGCCGTTGGTCAGTTCTCAGAATAGCAGCGGGCTCGTAGGCTTGGTCCCCTTTATAGAGGAGGGTGTAATTTCAAAGTAGTGATTACCTTACACAATATTTCAAGACATCAGCAGGAATGGATATGATTTTTGTTGGCACCAAAACACACCTACTGCGCATGCTGTGTTAGTTTGTTCCTTGCATTGATAATGGAAATGACCAATTCCAGTTACAGTTCTCAGGGAAAATAAAGTTGTACAGGTTGAGTATCCCTTATCCAGAAGGCCAAATCCCCCAAAATCTGAAACCTTTCAAAAGCGGAATCCAGTCTTCTTCCTGTAGGGAAGAGGAGTGACTTAACGGAGGCCCGCTTGGGACTGTGTGAGTCTCTCAGTCAGCTTGGTGCCTTTCTCTCCTCTCAGCTCAGTTTGGACCACACGCAATCCATGTGAGAGACAAGTGGGCTTCCATAATTCCCTCATGCTCCCTACAGGAAGAAGGTAGCTCGTGTGTGTGCAAATATTCCAAAATCCAAAACAATCCAAAACGCTTCTGGCCCCAAGCATTTTGGATAAGGGATACCAACTCAAGTCCAAATCCACAGACCCCCGAAATCTTTCCATGTTACAAATCCCTGCGTTTCCAGTTGTGCTCTCACTTTTCTCCAGCATGTTTCTTTGTGGCTTCATCTGTCCTTCCCCCAGTGCTTAAGAAATTGAAGCCACGTTTCAGCCACCCAAGAAGTTGATGCCTGATCACAAGACGGTGGTGGTGGTGTTGAGCCTACACAGAACGAAGAGAGACCAGACGAAGCCTCTTCCATCCCTTTTGTTCAGAAGATTCTGTTCTGCCCCTTTCTCCCCAGATGTTGGCAAATGAACCATGTTGGAGACCACTTTACAAAAATAAAACACTTAATTAGGAGCACAGTTGGAGGAGAAAGGAGCAAAAGGAGAAGCCATAAATCTTCACCTACGTTCTTTTGTTCCTTCAGAGCATACCCTGGTTATTGCTACAATCTACTCACCCCCCAAACTTGTCTCTTTTCTTGAAGTCCTGGGATCTGGCCAGCGTGGCTCTGTGGCCCTTGTTATGTTTGGGTTTTGTTTTTTTACTGGTGTCTGCAGTTGATGACCTGAACCCTTCTCATCTTTTCCCCCAGGGAGCCACCCCGAAGGACGGGCCCAGTGCCGGCTGCACCATCGTGACGGCTTTGCTGTCCTTGGCAATGGGGCAGCCCGTGAGGCAAAACGTGGCCATGACAGGGGAAGTGTCGCTGACTGGGAAGATCCTCCCTGTTGGAGGAATCAAGGAGAAGACGATTGCGGTAAGAAGGAGCAAGAGTTGGTCCGGCTGGTGGCTCGTTCTAGAGAACTGTTCAGTGGATGAACAGATCTAACTTTGCCCTTGCATAGAATCAGAGAATCACAGCGTTGGAATAGACCCCAGGAGCCATCCAGTCCAATCCCCTTTTGCCATGCAAGAACACACACTCAAAGCACTCGCAGCACTCGCCTTGACAGATGGCCATCCAGCCTCTGCTTAAAAACCTCCAAAGAAGGAGTCTCCAGTGCACTCCATTGAGGCAGCTGCATATTCTACTGCCAGACAGCTCTGACCATCAGAAGGTTCTTCCTGAGGTTCTGGTGGAATCTCCTTTCCTGCAGCTTCAATCCATTGCTCCTTGTCCTAGTCTCTGGAGCAGCAGAAAACAAGCTTGCTCCATCTTCAACATGACATCCCTTCAAATATTTAAACATTGATATCATGCCCTTCTTAACCTTCTCTTCTGCAGACTAAACATCCCCAGCTCCCTAAGATGCTCCTCATAGGGCTTTGTGGCTTCCAGACCCTTCACCATTTTGGTCACCCACCCCGTGGGTTCCCATGGCTGAGTGGGGAATTGAACCCTGGCCTCCAGTTGATTACTGCTTATGGGGAAAAAAAAGGTGGGGGGGACATGGTTTGCCAGATCATTAACTCTGGTGCCCTTCTTCCTTCCTTCCCAGGCCAAGAGAGCCGGCGTATCCTGCGTCATTCTCCCCTCGGAAAACAAGAAGGACTACTCCGACCTTGCAGACTTCATCACCGAGGGACTCGAGGTGCACTTTGTGGAGCACTACAGTGAAATCTTTGACATTGTTTTCCCAAAGCTGGATTCTGCTGGGGGATGAGCCTGCGGCTGTTGCTCGCGCCAACATGCCTTTGGGGTCTGTCCTGGGCCTGCGTTGCCTACTCCTTCCAGGAGCAAGGAGGGCCAAGGGCTCAACAGAGAGACCGGCCCGGTCTGCCGGTGTAGAGCTGATGCCCCTAATTATGGTTCCCTGCTGCCTTGGTCACTGTGAAACATACTCCACACCAAACGATTATGAACCAATTAAAAGCGTTTCCAGTGAAATTGGACTGAGATTTTGAGTAAAGGAAATCTATAAAGCAAGCTATTTTTTTTTTCCTTCAAAGTGGTTGTTCTTACTAGCCATAAAGAGCTGGAGTGCAGTTTCTGCTACATGAGGAGTCATAAACGTCCTAGAAGTGGTTTGATTCTCTGATGTTCTGTGCCCAGAGCTCCAAAAGACATAAGGTGGCCTCTCTCCTTTTTCTGGGGATACTTTGCTACACTGCCATAAATTCACAGCACTTCCTACTGCTCTAGAAATAGTTTTCAGTAATTGCAGTTCTGGAGGGAGACCCAGGGTTGCTTCCTTTTCATTGATGTAAAGCCTGGAAGGATGACGAAAAGCTGCTTTTTGGAATTTTCCCACCCAGTGGATGGGTTTTCTTAGCCAGGGCCAGAGCACAAGGAGAACCAAATTCCCACGGGTTTTCCCCTGTAAGTCATCTTTGGCTTGGAAACCACTGAGGGGCAGAGATTGTGCAAAAACGCATGCAGGTCTGATCATTAGTTGCAGCTGCCAGGAAACGGAGCCTTGCATCCTACTCACAAGGAGTACCATAACCCTTGCGGCCAGCTCACTGTGCCTTACAGGCAGGTCAGCCTCTGGATGCGGCTGAAATGATTTTCTTTCCCTACAGAGACTGAGGTAAGCATTTAGCTTCCAAGGTACCAGCCTCTCCCAAACCTGATACCCTCTTAGTGTTTTGGGCTGGAGATCCCCTGATATTCCAGCCAGCAAGCAGAAAAGCAACAGTTGTACTCCAAAACATCAGGTGGGCCCAAGCTTGGGGAGGGCTGCTCTGGTTTTAACAGAGGCTCTGAGATGTGTAAATGTCATCAAAATTAACACACATTGTGTATCTTGGTATTATTAATTTTAGGAAAAGGTGTAACTCTACTGTCAGACGAAATTCGAGTGCCATCTCTCCACTCCCAGCCATAGAATCATAGAAATGTAGAGTTGGAAGAGACCACAAGGGCCATCCAGTCCAACCCCCTGCCATGCAGGAAAACCCTCAAAGCACTCCCGACAAGTGGCCATCCAACCTCCGCTTAAAAACCTCCAACGAAGGAGACTCCACCACACTCTGTGGCAGCACATTCCACTGCCGGACAGCCCTGACCGTCAGGAAATTCCTCCTGAGGTTCAGGCGGAATCTCCCCTCCTGCAGCTTGCATCCATTGCTCCTTGTCCTGGTCTCAAGAGCAGGAGAAACAAGCCCACTCCCTCCTCGACATGACATCCCTTCAAATATTTAAACATGGCTATTGTGTCCCCTCGCAACCTTCTCTTCTGCAGACTAAACATCCCCAGCTCTTCAAGTCTGTCCTCATAGGGCATGGATTCCAGGCCCCTCACCATTTTGGTTGCCCTCCTCTGGACCTGCTCCAGCTTATCCATATCCTTCTTGAACTGGGGTGCCCAGAACTGGACACAGGATTCAAGATGAGGTCTCACCAATGCAGAATAAAGTGGTACCAATACCTCCCTCGATCTAGACACCATACTCCTGTTGATGCAGCCGAGAATTGCGTTGGCTTTCATGGCTGCCGCAATCGCACTGCTGACTCATGTTCAGCTTGTGGTCTATGAAGACTCCTAGATCCCTTTCACATGTACTGCTATCCATCCACTTGTCCCCCATCCTATATTTCTGTGTTCCATTTTTTCTGCCTAAGTGTAGGACCTTACATTTCTGTTGAAATTCATTTTGTTAGCCTTGGCCCAGCTCTCCAATCTGTCCAGGTCCTTTTGAACTTTGATCCTGTCCTCTGGCGTATTAGCAACCCTTCCCAATTTGGTGCCATTTGATCAGCGTGCCCTCAATTCCTTCATCCAAGTCATTAATGAAGATATTGAACAGCACCGGGCCCAGGACAGAACCCTGTGGCACCCCGCTAGTCACTTCTCTCCAGGATGAGAATCTGCCATTGGTGACCACCCTTTGGGTACGGTCAGTCAACCAGTTACAAATCCACCTGACAGTAGCCCTGTCCAGCCCACATCTTACTAGCTTCTCTGCAAGAATGTCATGGGGAACTTTGTCAAAGGCCTTCCTGAAATCAAGATATACTATGTCCACAGCATAGTATACCTTCTTTCCTCTCTTGGCTAAGGCTGATGAGAGTTGCAGTCTGCCAGCATCTGGCAAGCTACAGGCACCCCTCACCCTTGCCCCTGGTCCAGAGACTAAAGAACAGCAGGTTCACCTCTATCAAACCATCTACACCAAGTTTGGAACTTCTGGTCCCAGTTCCCCCTCTCCCCTTCTTGACCCCTGCAGAGTTAGAAAGGATCCCAGGTGCCAACCAGTTCATGAACCCGCTCCATTCCAGGGGTTTAAACAAGATAGAACTAGGGTTTGCCTCACTCAGAGATCCCCCACACGGATGCACGGTTTTGCTCTGGCCTCAGCGGCGCAACTAGGCTCCTGGCCACCATCAAGAGCTGGGCAACCAGACTGAATGCAGGTGTAAACGCAAGGCTTCAAGGGCAGAATTGCCACATCCAGCACAGACTGTTTCTCTACGTCCTGATCGGCCTTTTGGCCCTGGCCCTGCTGTCCTCTCTTGATTAAATCTGAGTACTGACGTCAGAGATGCATCTGAAATGAGAACAGCTTCCTTGGACCGAGATGAAAAGGCAGTGGCCGCCCCAACGCAAGCGGGGAAAGCACAGCTGATGGCTGGGCAAGAGATCTCAGGACGCTCTGCTATGTTGCTGCTGCAAAGGTTTCAATGTGGACAAAGCCGCTTCCCCCCATGCTCTGGAAATTCTCCCTTCACACAGCCCACCACCCTTAAAACCAGGATCACCCTCCCATGCAGAAGCAATAGAGAAGCTCACTGGGTTTTTGTGGAAATAACCTTTATTGGGACAGGGGGCCAAAAGTAGCTTAGTCCTTCTTGGCTGCTGCTTTCCTCATGGCGGCCAGGACGTTGCTGAGCTCCTCACGCTTCCTCTTGGCCCGGATGTGAGTCCCCACCTGCGAGGGGATAAAAGCAGAAGCGGTCAGAACAGCGGGGCCGAAAGCTACTGGAGAAGAGCCCCTCAGAAGGAGACGGACCTGGGTTCAACGCAGACGCCAACTGCCGACTATCCTGGTGAGAAGGGTTTGGACTGGCCAAGCGGCAGGGCTCTGGCAAGCAGCCTCCATGGCTAACCAGGAAGCCTGAAGAACTTGTGGGACTGAACTCCCACGCCAGTTATGCCTGACCAGTGGGCGTGCTGGCTGGGCCAGGCAACAGAGGGGAATCCAGCAACTTCCAGAGGGCTCAGGGACTCTGGCAAAGCAGGCACAGGCTCCCTCCTGCCCTGCACAAAGCAAGAAGCACCCTCCCGTGGCGACTCAGAGAAAAGTCAGAAGGGAAAAAGGGCCGCCACGTTTGTTTGGTTGTTTGTTGTTACATTCATATCCTGTATTTCCTCCAGTGAGTTGCACACACAGTTCTTGTCCTCTGCACAACAATGCTGACAGGTTGGCAGAGACAGACAGTGGCCCAGGATCTCCCAAGTCCCAGACCAATGTCCTAACCTCTATCCTCGGCCCTTTCCGCACGAGACTGGTGAATCGGTTCGTGCCGTTTCTTACTGGATTTTCTGGGCTCGGAACAAGGCGGACTTTCCCTCATTTCTTTCCGCACAGCTACTGGGTTCCACTCTGATTCGGAGGAGTGCGAGTTCATGAATCCACACTGCCTCTGCCATGGCCCCTCCGGCTACTCCCCTCACCCCGCACCGTCAGCTGTGATTGGCCTTTTTCTTTTTTTGCATGGTTTAGTATGTCACTGTGTACGGGTGCAAGTCCATACTACCCCCTGGCCCCTCCCATGAGCCCTCCCCTGACTACCAATTCACATTGGTGCGAATGTACGTGTCTGCACCGCTGTGAAAGTATGAATTGGATCAATGTGGAAAATTGGAAAACTGATTTCCGGTTTTCAAATAGCGCATGGGGGTGCATTTAGTTGAAATTACGTGCAGAACGAAGGTAAATAAACCGAACCTAGTCCGCTCTGAGGTGCAGAAGACCTCTGTGGCAAGACGCATTGGCACGCCTGCATAACCACATGCGGAAAGGGACCTAGACTGGCTTGCTTTCTGGTGGGTTGTTACAGCAAACGGTTGTGTTACCTTGGCCGGGGAAAGCATGGCTTCTAGACCCCCACCCCCCACGGCACTCACCCTTTTCTTTATGAATTTGAGCGCTCGTTTGTCTTTGGAGACTTTCAGCAACTCCATGGCCCGTCTCTCATAGGGAGCGAAGCCGCACACTTCCCGGATCATGTCCCGTACAAACTTGGTGTGCTTCGTCAGACGCTGTGGGAAAAAAGGAAGGGAGAGGGAACCAAATAATTCAATGCCTTTCTCTAAACTGAGTAAGACTTTGCTTGCTGGGTTTGCCTTTTAACTGGCTAACAGATACAGCCCCAGGCCTTCCTGTTCGTTATTCAGCCAAAGAACTCTGAATCTCAGCACAACAGAAGCAGGAAGCCCAGGACATTTATATGTTTACAGGCGTTACTTTTCTGGTAAAATAGCTGGGCTAAGGATAAGCAACCCAGAACAGTAACTCCATGAAGACTGGCAAATTATGACAATACTGTTCAGCCTAAATTCTACTACCACAGTAACGAAAACACAAAAAAAATATAAATTTTAAAACTGCAGAATAATTTGGGGATCTTTCTATCGTGTCCCACCAGAACAGCCTGTTCCACTGTTTAAGGACTCTGTCACCAACAGCATCTGAGGGTGCAATTTCCACGGTTGGAATGCTGGGACCCCCTCTCGGAGGTTGCAGAAACTGAGTCCCGCTCACTTCTGAGGAAGCCAAAAGACGGCATTACTGAAACAGTTTGCTTCCCCATTAGATCCTGACTACCTAGAGGAGGGAAAGTAGCCCTAAGCTCTGTGGGGCTTTAAATACCCACACACGCACTCTGAACAGGGCCACTGCAACTCGGGGGGGGGGTGCTAGCTCCCTGTATCCCCAGTGTGCAGTTCTGCTTGCTAGCCACTTAACTGGTCAATAGATGCAGCTCATGTTCTGGAATGGCCACCTCTGGCCACACTGTGCCTCTAAGGACAAGGAAGGATCTGAAAGCACCACCAGGCTACATGGTGGCTCCTTCGGAAGGAATGAAGCCTCATCCAGGACAAGCAATGTCCCCAATGCCCATACAAGGGGACCCTGCTTGGCTACAGTACCCCCCCACCACTTGAATGGAGGTCCATTCCCAGACCACTTCTGGGCCCAGACACCGGGCTAGGACTTTCACAGCCTCTCTCCAGTCACAACACAGAGAAACAGACATGGATAGTGCTCCCAAACTGAAACCATCTTGCTTCCCATCTCCGGAGGACAGCACCATCTGGATCGTGAGCAACGTAAGCCTTTTGGGGTCACTTCCTCAGAAGGCCACCCCTTTTCCACCAGGTGGCCAAGGCCTGGGCGCAGCTTTGCAGATGTGAGTGGCGTTGCTGCCTTCTCCTGCCCGACCAAAAGGCCAGTCAAGAAGGCCGGTTCATGCAGCCAGCAGCTGTCAAGAATTGTCAGGCTTTGGTTTGCCCCTTCGAAGGACCACCCAGCAGCGCAACCAAGACCTCCCTGAGCCCCCCAAACCAGGTCTGGACCCAGACTAGACAGGGCTGCCGAGGCATCTCTGCTTGCCAGCCATCCAAGAATGAGAAAAGCAGTGCCAGGGCTACCAGGCTCCCTGATGCGTTCCACCAGGAAGCAAGCAGCACAGGAGTGAGCTGAAAGCTGAACCTCCCTCTCTGCTTTGGAAAAGTTACTCTTGCCTTCAGCTACCCAGCTACAAAATGGGCCTGTCAGTAGGAGCAGGGGAGGGCTGCCCTGTCCCCAGTCAAAGTCTGCGTCCCTTCTGGCTGGTTCCACCTGCCTTGCAGAAGGGCTGTGTCTCTCCCACCCACCGGCACACCTGTGGAATGCTGGCAGAGAAAGGTGGCTATCAACTGGTGTTCCTGTTGCCGCCTGTACTTGCCTCCTCCCATCCCCAAGGCTGCTGCTCGGTCCTTCCCGGGCAAGCCAAGGCAAAGGCGCAACAAACAGTGATGCCAAAACCGGGCAGCCCAAAATGACCGTCTAGAAAACCATCACAAGGAGCCCGCAGCGAGAGATTCAGAGGCGGCCCCCCCTGCAGCCCCCTAGCCCAAACTCACCCCGCGGCGTCGGCAGTGGCGAGGCTTCGAGACGTTCTTGGTCACCTTGTGGCCTTTGTTGAGGCCGACGGCCATCGGGTAGCGGATCGCCATGGCTAGGAGGGAAGGAAGAGGCGGTCTTAGGCTGGTGGTCCTCCTCACCAAGGAAGCTGACGCAGGGGGCACGGGGGTCACCCGATTCGGCACCCACGACAGCTGCCCTTGCCTCAGCGTGAGCTGGAACCAGGGGTATGTCCTCTGTTTGGCCCCAAGCAAAGAACGGGCGAGGGGGCGCTGAATCGCTTTAACCGCTCTACAAGTTTTTAAAATCTTTTAAAATTGCATTTTTTAAAACTGAGGTGCAATAAAGCAAATGGCTTAATTCTAGTTTAACTCTCACTTTTTGTATGTTTTTAATGTATCCTTTGAAAGGGTGAGCCATTCGGAGTCCCAATTTTGGGGCAACGCAGGTTATAAATACAGTTGGCCCTCCCACGTTTGCTAGGGTTAGGGGCACGGAACCCTCACAAGAGTGGAAAATGGGCAAATATCGCGATGTGCGGGTGTGTTTGTGGGAAGGGGGCCGAGGCATGGTGGGGAGAGCGGGCACCTGAGGGCCAAACCAGGTCAAGGGAAGGGAGTACGTCCTCTCTGTCGTCCATCTCCTTCCTTGGGTGCTTGGGGGGCGTCGGGAGAGGGCTTGGGGCGCTGACAAACTGGGGTGCGAGCCCTCCTTAGCTGGCCAGGCAGTGCTGATGGACGACCAGAGGTGGGTTTTCAAAGGGTTGGCTGGAGTCTCCGAGAGGGAAGAGCCCCCCCACCCAGAAAAGAAGCGCCTGGGCGGCACAGAGGCTGAAGAAACTGGCAAACCATCAAATCTGTGAAAGTCAAACCCGCAAGCATGGAGTGTACTGGTAGCAACGGTAATAATAATAAATAAGGATTTCCTTTCCAGCCTGATCCCGAGGGGTCCCCCCGCCAAGGATAAGCTGGCCCCCGCCACCCACCTTGCTTGGCTCCCTGGATCAGGTGCAACCAGGTGTCCCGGGGGGGGAGTGGCAGCACTGCGACACCGCAAGGAGGTTGGGGGCATTCTGGGGTCCACACTCGCCCCCCCCCAAAGGGGCATCGTCTCCCTGCTGTTCCAGCCTTGAGAGCCCCTCCTTCAACGAGCAGGAGCGGAAAGGGACGGGTGGGCCGCAGAGGCAGCGAGGAGCAGGGGCTAGAGGGGGCCCTGCCAGCTGGAGAGGGGGAGGCTGGGAGTTGCGGTCCCGCAAGGCCACTTGGCAGAGCGCTGGGTGCCAGCGTGGCGGAAAAGCCGGCGCCGCTCCCCTTCAGGGGGGCCAGAGGGAAGGACTGCAGCTCCCAGCATCCTCTGGCCCAAGCAGCACCGCCTTTCTCTGCGGGCCGAGACTCCGGGAGCTGCAGCCCACAAGAGCCCCCTTCCCAACGGCGAGGGGTATCCCGGGGCCCGGGCCGGAGCCCCGGCGCTTCCTCCCGGAGGAGCGGCCCGGCCCAGAGGATCGTCCGCCCTCCCGCCCCTCCTATCCCGCGGGGTCTCCGCCCCGACCCTCCGGGGGACCCCCGGCCGCTCCCCGGGCGAAGATGGCGACGGATCTTTCGGCCCCCCGTTCCCCAAAGGGAGCTCACCTGCCGCCGCTGCACTATGGAGGCCGCGCCGGAAGAGGAAAGGGAAAAGGAGGCTGCGCGCACCAGCAGCCGCTTCCCGGCCTCCTTTGCGCCCGGCCGGGGAGGATCGTCCAGCCCCCTCGGTCATAGAGAGAAAGCTTAGAGCGGCTCCGTCTGACCGGAAGTTCCCGTTCTCCGCTTCCGGATTGGCAGCGAGCGGCCATGGCGTCCGTGGCGGCCCCGGCGGCTCCGGCTCCGGCTCCCGTTCCCCGGGCGGAGCTGAAGCTGGTCCGGCTCCTGACCCGCTGCGAGGCGCTGGCGGCGGAGAGGCGGCACCCGGACGAGTGGCGGCTGGAGAAGGTCCGGGGCCGGCGGGCGGGGGGCGGGTTGCCATGGGAACCGAAGCTGTTCTTTCGCGGGCAGGCAGAAATCCAACAGGGCTGGCCTTTCTCACTGCCTCCCTAGTGGCGGCGGCGGCGGCAGGGATTAGAGCGGCTGGGGGATTTGGGGCGCTGCAACCCAGAAAAACGACTTGATGGAGCCATTGGTCCCAGGCGGCCGTTCAACGGGGCGAGCCTTGTTCCTCCCCTGGTGACGGGGAAACGACGCCCGAGGCTCGCCCGCCTGTGTCGAGGTCGGGAGAGGAAGGCAGCGCTGCAGGACGGGAGCGGGGCAATCCCTCAGGGCCTTTCCGCACTACCCTGTTGCAGCGCGATGATGCCACCACTTCCAGCCTCCTGGGGCATCCTGGGGTTTGCAGTTGAGGGAGAGGATGTTTAGAATTCTCAGCCAGGGAGCTCTTTGGCCTCAGGAAGCTACAAACCCCAGAATTCCCCAGGATGTTGGAAGTGGAACAATAGCGCTACAAGAGTGTAGTGCAGAAAGGCCCTCAGTGTCAGCCAACCTGCAGTGTCCGAGGTGGCCTGCCCCGCAGGGCTGGCAGGGGGAAAGGCAAGGAAGGGAGCAGGGAACGAAAAGTGGCACAGAGGAACAGCTTCCCAAGAGGGTTTCTGTGAAACGTGGGGCTTGAGTTCAGATGCTTTGGGGATCCAAGACTGACTGGGTAGTGGATTTCCATGCCTGGTCCAGATGTGCCCAGATGCAGTTCCAAAGAGCTGGAATGTCATGTACAGCTCTAAACCATCTCCTTTTTAAAAACTCAGAACGCATGAAGACACATGTGGGCAGAAATGGTCTTTATTTGGAAGTACAGATTGAAATTGAACATTACTTAAGTGGCTGAAACTGGAGATCATCTCCCAAACAAAGTACATACAGATCCAAATGATAATTATTCAGCATGCATGACATTGATTGGTTGAACTTCCATGTCTCTTTAATTTTTCAGGTCCCTGTTTTCTATGCAAGCAGCAATACATATATGTAATCTAATACAGATGCAATCAAGCAAGGTACATATTAGTCATTAAACATGACTAATACTGCTGAATACACAGCAGGACAGGCAAAGCATACAGCAGGAGGCAAAAACATAACATAAGAGCAAGTATTGATAATTAAACTCCAATGCATACATACGGCAACGACTGGCTCCTGTAACTGTTACATACAGTATTATGAATCACGATATAAGCAACAAGCCTTCCCCATTGTTAGTTATGTCATTTACCAAAACGGTGGAGGGTCTGGAAGCCATGAAGCCCTCTGAGGAGTGGCTTAGGGAGCTGGGAGTGTTTAGTCTGCAGAAGAGAAGGTGAAGAGGTGACATGAGAGCCATGTTTAATTATTTGAAGGGCTGTCATGTTGAAGATGGAGTAAGCTTGTTTTCTGCTGCTCCAGAGACTAGGAAACGGCGCAATGGATTCAAACTATGAGAAAAGAGATTTCATCTAAACATCAGGAAGAACTTCCTGACAGTGAGAGCAGTCTGACAGTGGAATCTGCTGCTTGGGAGTTTGGTGGAGTCTCCTTCTTTGGAGGTTTTTAAGCAGAGGCTGGATGGCCATTTGCTTTGAGTATTTGTTCCTGCATGCCAAAAGGGGGTTGGACTGGATGGCCATTGTGATCTCTTCCAACTGTGTTTCTATGATTCTGTGAAGCATGCCTGCACGACATGTAACCTGGAGAATATAGCACTAAAAACAACGGCAGAGCTCTGGAAGATTTCCTTCCACTAATCATGGTGGCTGGGGATATTCTGGTCCAAAAAATAAAAAAAAGAAACTTTCCCAAAGCCTGTCTTCTGTGGCTTACCAGTTTGGAAGATTTACCCCATTTAGTAGCCAGCTGCCAGTGCACACAGACCAGTTCTGAAAATGTACCATGCTCAGGCTACCGCTGGGTGGCTCCCTCGGCCCAAGGAAAACGCAGCTGATCCTTGATCTGCTCTCTGCTTTTCTGTGGAATCAACAGGATCCCAGAAACCATGACCAAGCGAGCTCCTCCCTGATCCCTCCACCAAGATGCCGCATCATGGAAAGCCAGGATATTGCACAGAAGCCCACGCTCACAGCCCTGTTGTGAATTTCATAGGACACCTTGGGACAATTTTTTTTTCTAGGAGCCTTGGAGCATTGTGGGGCAATCTGACGAAAATAAAAATGTCAACGGATTGCTCTGTGCACTTGCTGAAAGCATCTTCCTGTCCTTCCCCTCCCTGCTGGTCAGGTGGAAGATTCTTGCAGTAAGAATTGGGTACAATTCTAAAAATTCTACAAATCTAAAATTGGGTATAAACGACAGGGTCCCATCTGGCAGAGTTAGGATCAAAGAGGGCAAGGACACCAAAGGCAAAAGGGATGAGGAAGGGACAGGAAAAGAAAAATGCTCAGGCACCAAGTTCTAGTCAGATGGCAGCTTGTCTAACAATCAGATGGAATTGAATGACTAGCCCCCCTTACTCAGGAGCAAGTCCTGTTAGAATTAACAGACCTGGTGGAAATGGATAAATTTGACTGGTGTGATCAGGGAAAGGTCATTAGCCACTTTTCTTAAAGAATAGGAAAGCCTTACTGACTTTTTGTGGGGGGGGGAAGGGAAATGAAATATTAATTTTGGGTTTCGATGATTACTAGAGTCTAGTTATAGGAAGAAGGGAAGTGATTTCAAGGTTAGTGAGGTATGAAGAGTATGTTTGTATAATTGCTGAGAAGAGAATTGGAAGTCAGCTTTTGTCTCTTTATTTCTTTTCTCTTTCTTCAGGTATCTCTTATTGTACTGTGATAATCTATAATAATATTTCAATGAGACTTGCACTTGCAATGAGACTTGTGTGTTTCCGATGCATGGAATTTGCACCACAGAGCCAATGTGACAACAACCACAGGTTCGGTGTCTGAAAAACAGCAACACGCAAGCCATTCCTGAGAGGAGAGGCCTGTTGGCTGCCACTAAGCTCAGCACATCCAGAGGCATCTTGCCTCCAGGCACCAGGCAGGGGAAAGACCTCCTGCCCTATTTGTTGGTCCCCCCAAAGGCATCTGGCTGTTCCCCACCAAAACCAGCTAGGAGGACCCACCTGGGCCTGATCCAGGCATTCTGCTGAAGCTGGTGGGCCCTTAGGGAGGCTTCTATGCTGCTTTCTTAGGAGATGCTGCCCCTCTGGTTAATAGAGGAGGAGCTCAGCCTCACGCCACCCTCTGAGGCCCTGACCCACACTGCAGCTTCCCTCAGGTTCCTCTGTTTCACTGTAGCTTCTTGGCTCTTTAAGATGGACCCTGTGGGGTGCTGTTTCTTCCAGGAACAGATTGAGGACATCTAGCCTTCCCCCGCCTGCAGAGTGGTGCCCCTTGCAAGGAGCGGGGATTCTCAGCTTTGCATAGGGCCTTCCCAACAGATAGCCCAGGTTGCAAGCTGTGCCTCTCTTTTCTTTTCCACCTGCAGACATCAAGTTACTAGGGTTTTGGAAGACAGGTTGGAATTGGCATTCCCTGGTGCCGTTTGGAAGTGAGGCTTGCTGAACTTCTGCCACCCAGAATTGCTAGCTTCAGGGAGCCGCCTTTGGTCCTTACTGAGGAGACAGTCAAGCTGTAGGAGGTTTTGAGACATTGAAGTCAGACCTTGGCCGTGCAAGCCAGCACCAGGAGTTGGGAGGTTCTGGGCTGGAGCAAACTCAAAATGTGCCTTTTCTTTTCTCCTTAGTATGTTGCCGCTCTGGAGGAGATGCTCCTGGCATTGAAGAATCACTCAAGGTGAGTCCCTTGCTCTTGGATCCATTGGGGCTTATGCTCAAAACCAGAGTTGAGGAAATGGCCTTTTTTGGACTGCAACTCCCAGAATCTTTCAGCCAGTGTGGGCACTGGAATCTGGGAACCGCAGCCCCCCAAAACAGTTTCCAAGCTCTGCTCAAAACAGACCCTGTGAAGAGTTTCAGGACAGGAGAGAGATGACAGCCCAGCAAGCCTGAGGCTGTCTAACATTTACCTCCACACATAGAGTAGAAATATCACCATTAATAATTGTAACAGAAGAAACAGTTGTGTTAAAGAAAAAAGGTTAGTAATAAAAAGTTACAAAGTATACATTTATAATGAATTATAACCCTTTTTCATACTTAATTTTTGAACAATTTAGGCTAAACTTATATGGCATAATCAAATCTAAGGAAACCACTCTTTCCTAGCTATTTATTCATTGTAAATCTTAAGATGGAATTATCTTTACCCTATTTCTCATCAACAGTTCATATCAAATAATTATCTAACATTTATTCTTGTGTTTCTAAACTCTTTTGAGTCTTCTTCAAATTACATATGTATATATATAATATTCAGCCAAAGTGACATGAATAAATATTTTACCACCCACAATCTTAGAAAAGGAAGTTATGGGGGGCAGGAAAATTTATTCCTCAGTCACATTTCTGTCCCTTCTGTGAGCTCACAGCAGCATCCATGGCTCTTTTCTTTCTTCCCACTTTGTCCTTCCAACAACCTTGTGAGGTAGACCAGGCTCAGAGATGGGAGAGAAAGTGACTGGCTCAGGTTCTGGTCCAGCCCCCTTAAACGCTGTGCCACCTCTGCCCTGGGCCACCTTGATAAGGGCACTGCCGGCACTTTTCTGCTGAATTGTATGGAGTCTCTTGGTTGCCCAACCTCCCATAGGGAGTCTCTTACCTCTTTCCACCACCTGAGGATGTGGGAAGGGAGTAGGGGGCATGGTGGGGGTCCTCTTGGTTTCCTCTCTGCAGTGACTTCTCCCTGGTTTGTTGTCCCCTTCCAGCAAACCTGCTCCAGAGGTGCTGAATGAATACTCCCGTAAAGTGGACTTTTTGAAGGGGCTACTCGAAGCAGAGAAGCTGGTAAGGCCCTTCAGTGTGGCTCTCCCTGTCTTCCCTTCTGGGCCCCCAGGGACTCTTCTTCTGCTGTGGTGTCCCTCCCTCCCAAAGCTAACAAAATGAATTTCAACAGAGAGAAATGTAAGGTCAGAAAAAATGAAATGCACAAATATAGGATGGGGAACGCGTGGCTGGATAACAGGCTATATGAAAGGCATCCAGGAGTCTTGGTGGACCACACCTGAATATGAGCCAGCAGTGTGATGCGGCAGCCAAGAAAGCCAATGCGATTCTTGGTTGCATCAATAGCAGTATGGTGTCCAGATCAAGGGAGGTAGGTACCACTCTATTCTGCTTTGGTCAGACCTCATCTGAAATAATACTTTGTCCAGTTCTGGGCACCTCATTTCAAGGAGGATATGGACAAGCTGGAACGTGTTCAGAGGAGAACAACCAAAATGGTGGAGGGTCTTGAAGCCATGAAGCCCTCTGAGGAGCGGCTGAGGGAACTGGGGATATTTAGTCTGCAGAAGAGAAGGTTAAGAGGGGACATGAGAGCCATGTTTAAATATTGGGAGGGATGTCATGTCAAGGAGGGAGCCAGTCTGTGGAAAAGAGAGACTATCTAAACCTCAAGAAGAGCTTCCTGATGGTCAGAACTGTCTGGCAGTGGAATCTGCTGCCGCCTCCGTGGATCGTGGTGGAGTCTCTTCCTTCTTTGGAGGTTTTTAAACAGAGGCTGGATGACCATTTGCTGGAGGTGTTTTGAGTGTTTATCCTGCATGGCAGAAGGAGGTTGGACTGGATGGTCCCTGTGATCTCTTCCAACTCTTATTATTCTATGATTCTGTGATTCTCTCTCCCAGAGTGGAGGAGGCCCAGTCTCCAGCATTCAGAACCAGGTGCCAAATGGGTCCCTTTCTCTGTTTCTCTCTCTCTGTGCCTTCCAGTCATCGTCCTCCGAAAAGGCCCTGGCAAACCAGTTCCTGGCCCCTGGGCGGAACCCCACCACCTCCAAGGAGCGGATCCCAGCCACCAAGACGGTGCACCTGCAGACCAAGGCCCGCTACACAGGGGAGATGAGGAGCGAGCTGTTTGGTACAGTATGTCTCCTGGCCAAAGCTTCCGCTGTCCTCCCCCTCCAGACAGGGCCCCTTGGCCCTTGACTCCCCCCCGAGCATCACTTGGTCCACACCCGTCTGCTGCCTCCTCCCTTGTCAGCTCTTCGTCTCTCTCTTCTGCATCTGTCTTGTCCCTTTGTTCTTTCAGTAAGAGAAATTCTTCCCTCTTTGAGAGCAAAGCCAGGATGGGAAGCTGAGTTGGGCCAGGCCAGAATGGACCATGCAACGGTTAGGTCTGTGGTGCTGGGACCACCAGAGAGCCCTGAAGCTGGAGTGGAAGGACACTCAGCAGTTCCAGTGGGAAGCCCACAAGTGGGTTGGGGCTGCAGTGGCCCCCTCATAATGCCCAGAGGCATCTAAATGGGTAGACCCTGCTCCATTTGGTGGCAGTGAGTTCCACAGTGTAAAGAATTCTGTGCCAAACCTCCCCATTCAGCTTCAAGAGGTGACTGTCTTTCCTCACAGCAGGCTTAATGTCACATCCGTCTGCTGTGCTCCTGTGTTTCTTTGACTTTCCTTGGCCCACATGCCACTCAGCAGCTTAGAGGTGTATAGAAGCAGCAGGGTATGTGGTGCTTCTCTGCTTGAACTCCCGGAGAAGCCAATAATGAAACGCAGAGTCTTTCCCCATGCCAGCATTTTAGTATTGAACGCTTTCTTTCTCTTTTCTCTCCCTTGCCCCTTTACCCCCCCGCTTCGTATCAGGACCCCTCCTGTGTCTCTGGTAAGTGCTTAGCGGCTGCTTCTCACTGCTGAGGTTGCTGGGTGAAACCCTTTCCAAGACAGTCGAGCAAGGCTTTTGCAAATGAGCCTCGCAGAAGGCTTCTTCCACACGGCTGCTGGCTCCACCTCTTGAAGTGCTGCCCTCATTCTTTCCTGCCAGCCAGCCAAGCCTAGGAACTGCTTGCCCACTTTTTCCTTCCCCATCAGCAGCTATGGGGCAAATGTCTCTGGAGATTCTGCCCAGTTTGCCTTCCTCTCTCCCTGTTCCTTACTGGCTGTCAGAAGCAATGGATTCCAGCTGCAGGAAAGGAGATTCCACCTGAGCCTCAGGAAGAACTTCCTGACGGTCAGAGCTGTCTGGCAGTGAAATATGCTGCCTCAGAGTATGGTGAAGTCTCCTCCTTCTTTGCAGGTTTTTAAGCAGAGGCTGGATGGCCATCTGTTGGGAATGCTTTGATGGGTGTTCCTGCATAGCAGGGGGTTGGACTCAATGGCCCCTGGGGTCTCTTCCAACTCTAGGATTCTATGACTCCATCAGGCTGTCTGTCTGAGACATGACTCCTTGACAAGGAGTTCTGCCTCCCTCTTGCATCTCTTTTCAGCCTTTTTTTCTGTCTTGCCAGAGAAGCTCATTGCTGGGCCACAGCAAACCTTTTTTCCTTTTTCTCTCCCCAGGTTTGGAGGAGGCGAGCCTGAGGAAGCGCACGTAAGTGCCAGGAGGCATGGAGGGGGCCCTGCAGACTGCGAGGGGGAAACAAAGGGGAAAGAGGGGAACCTGTTGCCCTAACTGGGGTTTGGTAAAATGGAAGGAAAGAAATCCACAGTTGGAAGGGACCGAAAGGGGGCATATAACACAGCCCCCACCAGTGCAAGAATCCACAGCTAAAGCAGCCTTGAGATGCAGATAAATTTTCCTTCTCTTATTTGTTTGTTTAGAGTGTTTATATCCCACCCTTCGGCCAGAAGGGCTTACAGACTGTTAATTTGACAATTCCTTGCCCTCAGGCTTACAGTCTAAAGTCTAAAAAGACAGGCGATGCAATAAGGAGGGAGATGGTAGTGGGAGAGGAGACAAAGCCCAGCAAAGTCTGGCTGCTCTCTTTTCCCTCTGGAGGCTGGAGCAATGGCACTTGGGGTGGAGGGAGCCCCCGCTTCCAAGATGGGCCCCTCCAGTATTGCAGGGCTCATGCTGTCCGGAAGTTCTTCTGAATGTTAACTTGGGATCTTTTTTCTTGAATCAATTGGGGTGTCAGTCTTTCCCTCTGGACCAACGGGAAACAAACTCTCGCTCTGTCCTCCTTGTGATGGCAGCTGTTCAAATCTTTAAGGATGGCTGTGTCATCAGAGCCCCTTTCCATTTCCTCTGCTCGGTACACGAAGAACCTGAGCCAATGCCCCATCCAGGGGTTTTGCTTGTTAAAGGCCTTGCAAGAGAGGCAGTATTTTCCATTACTTCCACTGGGGGACGGAGGAGCTCCGGTTCTTTCCTGCCTCTCGAGCAAGCCAAATTTCAGCACAAAGGAGAGTTGGGATAGATCAGTGTAGCCGTCGGCATCTAGCCAGAAACTGGGAACGTTAACATTTAATTGTTAGAAAATCCATGAACTTACACATTTGTTCCTTTAACCATTATTTATATTTTAGTTTTTGGATTTTCAGAGCTCAGTTAGAGTGACTAAAACTGGCCCCTAAAGGGAGGGCTCCTTAAAACGAGTCACAGATTAAATCAACACGTAGTGGCTGTTGTTACCTAAAAATGTAATGTTGTTGGCAATTAATGATTAAAATAACAAATGTTAAAATTACTGTTGAAATCGTTAACGAGTCAGGAGTAAGAAGTTAATTTTTGACCTATCATTTCCCAGCTCCGTGGTTGGGTCACTCGGGGATTCCTGTCTGCTTCACGTGCTCAGTATTATGCCTTGCTTGGCGGGAGGCACAGCTTTGCCCCTCTGTTTCCTGGGCGCTCTGCTGGTTGGTACCATTCTTATCACCCTGAACACACAGGCCCAGGGGTCTCTTCTGTTTTTGGAAGCTCGGTGGGGCCTGGCAGTTCAAAGGGGAGACCACTGGGACGGAGGCCTCAGGAGTCCAAGACAGCCAGGAGGCTTCCCTCCTGTTTCTCTTACCAACCAACTTCTTGTACCCCATACCAGTCTATCCTGAGCACTCCTTCCTGTTTGGAAGATGAACAGGGCTGGGGCTGGGTGGTATTTGGAGGAGAGACCCTCAGGGAGGAACCACAAGGGGAGCCTCAAGGAGGGTTGCATCCAGGGAGAGCGTGCCGTGACTGCTGATCAGTGGCCATCCTGGGCCAGAGGGACCCCGAAGCAGCTTCTTGTCTCCAGGGAAGGCAAGGAAAGAGTCTCACTTGGGTGAAATGGGCCCAGGGCCCTCCAAATATTTGAAAGGATGTCATATTGAAGAGAAAACAGGCTAATTTTCCACTGCTCTGCAAGCTAGGACAAAGAACAACAGATTCAAACTGCAAGAAAAGAGATTCCACTTAAACCTCAGGAAGGACTTCCTGACAGTCGGAGCTGTTTGGCTGCCTCAGAGCGTGGTGGAGTCTCCTTCTTTGGAGGCTTTTAAGCAGAGGCTGGATGGCCATCTGTCAGGAGTTCTTTGATGTGAATTCTTGCACGGCTGAAGGGTTGGACTCCAATTCTATGATTCCACTCCAGATAAAGGCAGCTCCTTGTCTTCCCAGAGACACTGAAGGTTGGTCTGAGGGCTGGTTGTACGTGTCTGCCCTGCTGTTCTGGAGAGCCCCTTCCCACTCTCTCTCTCTCTCTCTCTCTCTCTGCCCACAGGACCCCCATCCCGGATGAGAAGCAGTCGGGGGCTGAGCTGGACGCAGTCCTCCAGCACCACCACAGCATCCAGGAGAAACTGGCAGAGGAGATGCTCCACCTGGCGCGCAACCTGAAGAACAACACGCTGGTGGCACAGAATGTCATTAAACAAGACAACCAGGTCAGAAATGGGCTCTGCCTGCCCCCAACTCCAGTCTCCTCCAGGCCACCTTGGCAGAACTGCTGCTGTCACCCTCCACAGTTGAGCAGTCGAACTGTCCCGGCTCCATCGCCCTGCGGAATCCTGGGATTTGTAGTTTCTTGCTGCCTCTCCAAAGTAGAAGTTGGAAGATTCCATAAGAGGCAGCTGTGAGTGTGGGAGGGGGGTTAACATGGATTCAAAGGGCAATAACTGTTTAGTGTGGTGATGCCCCCACCGGGCAGGAGACCCCCCACAGGGAGAGGCAAGGGGGCCTTTAACAGGCTTACAAGTGCTTCCAGCCACCCTCGCTGCTCTTCAGAGCATTGTTGTTCTTGTTGCTTTTGTAATTTATATCCTGCCTTTTCCAAGGCCAGGACTCACAGACATTAAAAACAAGGTAGTTAAAAATTCACAAAATACAAAAGTTAAAAAGTGATTAAGCTGACAAAACAGAAAATTTAGATCTTACTAAAACTGTAAACTATTAACAAACACAGCAGTGCCACGAAAATAACAAATTGTAAATTCAGCAGATTGTGCAAAACAGAACAGTTTTCAGCTGTTTGTGGAAAGGGGGTAAAGACCCTTTTGGGAAGGGGAGTCAAGAAGAGGAGCCTGGGGGGCAGCCACTGAGAAGGCCCTGCTTCCCATCTTCGCATCAGGTGTGCCTTTGAGGGTGGTGGCACAGAAAGAAGGTTCCCTCCCAGCTGATCTCAAGGGATGGGGAGGTTCATGAGAGAAGGTGGTCCATCAGATACCCTCGGCGTGAGCCATCTGGGCTGCAGCTGCGAAAAGGCCAAGACTCGAACCTCAGTTCCTCCAGAAGAGGTTGGGAAAGGAAGCTGTGATCTGAAAATGGGGGGTGGGGAGTCATTGCAGCTCCCAGGCGGGAATAATTTGGCCTAGCTGGCTCCTGCAGATAGGGCTGCTTCCTGCATGTGACTCATGGCCGGAGAAGAGCTTGGGACACTGGCTGTGTTGGCCGGGAGGGGATTCTGGGAGCTGTAGTCCAAAAAAGAACTTTTCCCAGGCTCTGGAATGTTGCTGTGGCGTGTCTGCAATCCCTCGGCTCTCTGTTTGTTCCAGACTTTGTCTCAGTCGCTCCGTCTGGCTGACCAGAACTTTGAGAAGCTGAAGGACGAATCAGACCGCCTGGAGCAGCACGCCAAGAAGTCCGTCAACTGGCTCCTCTGGCTGATGCTGATCGTGGTCTGTTTCATTTTCATCAGCATGATCCTCTTTATCCGGATCTTCCCGAAGCTGAGGTGACCGTCCCTTTGGCATGAGCCGCAAGGGCTGCCTTGCACCTCCATTCTCTCAGCCCTCTTTTTCATTCCCTGGGACCCCAAGATGCTTTTCCGACTGGGTAGGAAATGCTCCCCTTCACCCGGCCTGTGGACCCTCCCCACCTTCCCCTGCCCATTCTGGGTGAGGCGGCTGCTTCGCATGGTTTGTCTATAGGCCACCAAAAGCCCTGGAGTCAAGGCATGGAATCCCTCACATGCAAAGGGGGGGGCAGAAGCCTTGAGGGGTGAGCTAGAGACCTTCCTTTCCAAAACCTGCTGAGTCCCCCCTTTAAGTGCAGGCCCTGGTTTGCCTCCACCTCCCGTGTGGAGCAGAAGGCTGAAATGGAAGCCAGGGTGAGGCCTTTTCTTCCCACCCTTCCTGGACCCAGCAAATTTTCTGCTTTGTTTTTGAAGGGTATAGGAACAGTCCTGCATTGGTAGCCTCCGCCTGAGGTCCGAAGTTGTACGCATCACGTGCAGGTTTGCCTCCCGGCAGCTGCTTGTGAGGCAGCCGCCTCTCTCACAGATGCTGCTGGGTGGGGACCTGCAGTCCCAAAGCGTGGAGCAGAAGAAAGGAACTAGGCACACAGCATCCACCTTCCGTGGAATAAAAGCCAACTCCTGGCCTGGGTTGCTGGAGTGGTGAGCCTAGAATTCATTAATTATAGATTCTCTAGAATCTTGACCCCTGGTACCATGGTCCCTGCAGTCACCCTTTCCTCATTTGGTCAAGAGAGGCGAAGGTGGGACAGAAATGGGAATTGGGTGGCTCTCTAGAGGCCTGACCTGGAAATCCCAGCATCTCTCAGCTGGCACAGGCAGTGGTGCAGAATGCTGGGACCTGCAGTCAAACAGCAGCTGGAGGGACCCTGCCATCTTCATCCCGTGGTGGGGAGAGAGGACTTCAGCTTTGCTGTGGGGAGACTGACCAAGACCCAGGCAGTTTTCCCCTTGCCCAAAGAGCAGCCCTGGAGGCGAACAAACCGGCCACGTAGTTGAGTCTGTCGGAGGCAGCAGCTCCCTCAGTGGGGCCGCATTGCAAGCAGGGCGACCGAGTGGAAGAAGAACAGTCCCTTCAGGGTCTTTGCAGGTGGTCTCTGCCTGCCATGGTACCGGCTTTTGGGTGCTCTTGGAATGATGGGCTTGTGTTCTGCTCATCTCAGCAAAGAAAATGTCTCTGCCTGCTGACTTGGAAACAGTGGGCTAAATATTCAGTATATCTCCAAACTTGCCCTCATCCCAACTTAAGCATTAAAATCTGGCTTGGCTGTTAAGTGTATGTGGTTTGCCTTAATTTGGAATTTTGGGGAAGATGCTGCCAGGTTGGGGATGTAATAGGGGGCATCACTACCCTGATGGGGCTAGTTTTGGGGGCACCTTGCCTCGTGAGCCTAGGGGAATATGGCAGAGATCTCAAGCAGGGTCAGCCTTTTAAAGTCCTGGTCTTTGCCAGGACAGATGACGCTGCCTGGGATATTAGCAGTTATTATTTATTTATTTTGCTCATTTATATCCGGCCAATTTCCCAAGAATGCGATTCAAGGCAGCTTACAGATTACTAAAGCCAGGAAGGCAGATTAAAGCACAAACAATGGTAATCATATGTCAAGGACATCTAAAAACATTGGTAAATATATATAAATAATAAAAAACAAATGATCTCTCTCTCTCTCTTTATATATAGATATATACACACACACACACACATATATATACTCATATAGAGTTAAAGTCTATAAAAGGTGAACCAAACAAAAATCTGATTCTGTGCGTGGTTGTGAAAAACAGACAGTGAAGAGAAGGCTGACAGGAAGAAAATTGGCTTATCTGAAATGTGGTGCGGGAGGAGAGTTCTGCAGAATCCCCGAACTGCTAAAAAGACAAACGAATGGATCCTAAAGCAAACCAAGCCTGAACTCTCCCTAGGAGCAGAGGTGACTCAATGAGGAAGAAAAAGGGAGGATCCCGTGACACTGGGTAGATTCACTCCGGGAAACCACGGCGGCAGGCTTGCCAACTTTGCAAGACCTGGAGAGGGTGGTGGATGACCGGGGCTCTCAGAGGTCTCGCGTTCATATTGCTGCCGTAAGCTGAAGTACACTCCATGTCATATAATGAGTAAAAAAATCCACGGCACAACACTGAAAGCCCATCACAGTCGATTCCTAAAAGCCTGGTGGAATAGAAAAGTTCCCAGTCGCCAAAGCACGGAGGGAACCATCCTTAGGGAGGGAGTTCCAGAGTCTGGGCGCAGCCACCGAGGAGGTTCCATTACCCTCGTTCCCACTAAGCACGCCGGGGAAAGGAGCGGGACAGAGAGAGGGGCCTCCCCCTCAAGATTTTATTGATCAAATAGTTTCATCTGGACCTGGGGCATATAAGACTTCATAGGTTGTAACCAGTGCTTTGAATCGTCCCTGGAAACAGACCTGCAGCCTGTGGAGCTGTTGCAGCGAGGGAGTTATATTTGAAGGGATGTCCTGTCGAGGAGGGAGCCAGCTTGTTTTCCGCTGCTC
Organism: Iguana delicatissima; assembly: GCA_948472985.1. Taxonomy (NCBI): domain Eukaryota; kingdom Metazoa; phylum Chordata; class Lepidosauria; order Squamata; family Iguanidae; genus Iguana; species Iguana delicatissima. Next base: position 184,341 of record CAOKZL010001477.1, on the reverse strand, counting down.
CAGAGACGAAGACAAGGAGCAGTGGCTTCAAACTGCAGGAAAGGAGATTCCTCCTGAACCTCAGAAAGAACTTCCTGATGGTCAGAGCTGTCCGGCAATGGAATCTGCTGCCTCAGTGGAGTGCAGTGGAGTCTTCTTTCTTGGAGGTTTTTAAGCAGAGGCTGGATGTCCATCTGCCAACGGGAGGGCTTTGATATGTCTTCCTGCATGGCAGAAGGGGGTTGGACTGGATGGCCCCGGGGGTCTCTAGGATTCCATGACTCTATGACCCTGAGACCCCAGTTAATGGTCTGGCTGCAGGTCTTTGGGCCGATGGAAGCTTCCAAGCTGTTCAAAGGCAGCCCCAGGTAGTGTGTGTTACAGTAATCCAGCTGGGATGTAACTGAGGCCAGATCCGACTTCTCAAGGAATGGGGCAGTTGGCCGCCTGGTCTGGCCTGTCCTCCAACTGACTGGCGGCTGCTCTCCAGGGCATCTTCAGGGACAAGGAAGGGTCCTTTCTGTCACCTGAGTCCTTGGGGTGGAGATGCTCTCCAACGTTCATTCTGGGATGCTCTGAGTGCAAACCACACACAGCGCCAGCCCTTTACCAGCTGCCTTTGCAGCTTTGGTTGCTGTGGCAGCTGGGTTCTGCCATCCCCACCTTTGCTGCCACCGCCACTGCCACAATAATGGGAGGAGAGACCCATACAGCGAGCTGGTGCTTTGTGACTCAATTGTCCCTTGCTCCCGGGAATGTCTCCCCTTCACACGTAACGGGACAGGATCTCCGTCCGTCCTGCCATTCCCCAGCAGTGGCCCCTCAAGGAAGGAAGGCTGAAGGGCTGGGACGGAAGGGCGTTCCCGTTCCCAGGCTCGGCCCTTGCCGGGCATCTTGAGGCACAGGGGAGGGTCACATTCCCAAACTGCCTCCTCTAAGCGTGGCTGGTGACGGACACGGATATCCTCTGGCATGGGAGCTTAGTGGATGGGCCCCGTGGAGATACGGGCAATAAGCCACTGAGCGCGTGGTGACCCGAACGTCGGCTTGCGACCCAAGTGGCCACAAAAGTATTTCTGAGGACGTCCACCAAAGATTGTAAAACATACCTCTCTCTAATTCACACTTCCAATGTATACTTTTTATACATTTGAGGTAATTTATATGGTGACAAATACCGTCTATAATGGGTTTTGGGTTTTGTTTTTTAATGTTATACCAAACAGGGCTCCAAGGAGAGCAAAATCCATGTAATTAATCAGGAGCGAGTTTCCGCAACTGGGTGCAAGGGAAGGCAGGCCGGAGGTTTGGCCTCTCAAGGGGAAAGGCAGCCAGTTGAATTGCATCATTCTTAGGGGGTACCTGAGGGCACCTCAACGCAGGGGAGAGTCAGGCGTGTTCACATGCCGCGGGCGCAACTCTCTGTTTGCCTTCAAACACGCAGCGTATTTTAGCCTGGCGCAACCTGAAACAGTCACTGGCACTTTGGAATCAATACAAAGAGTAACGGCGGGGACCTTAAAGGCAAACCAATTTGGTATGCCATTCAAGTTTTGTGACCCTTAGGCTGGTACGGAAGGAGGGCCGTGCCTCTCCAGCTCTCCTGAGTCCCTCGTATTGTGGTGGTGCTGCCTTTGTGCACCTCAGGGCAGAGAGAGAGGGAGAGAGAGCGCGCCTGTGCACGGTGTTCGTGCGTTCCCCTGCCCCTCGCTCACTTTGCAGCCCACCGGGCAGTGAATACGTTCCTGAGTGTCCAAATGGGTGAAAATGGATGAAAATGAGTTTCGGAGTGTCCAAATATTTCTGCATGCCCCAAAGGGGTACCAGGTGGGAAGAGGGAATGACTTCACCGTCAAATGCGACCACCGGCCAAAGGGGGGCTGAGTGGGCAATACAAGCACAGCAGCATCCAAATCGGGGACGCCCCGTGTGGTGTTTCTGTGCTAAAGACAGGCAGAGAGCCTCCAAGCCAAAATGGGGAGACCTGCAGGGCTTGGTTTTCACGGAATCCTAGTGTTGGAAGGGACCCCAAAGGGGCCATCCAGTCCAACTTCCTTCGGCCACGCAGGAAACCACATCCAAGGCCTCCCTTGGACAGACGGCCATCCAGCCTCTGCTTAAAAACCTCCAAAGAAGGAAGAGACTCCACCACGATCCACTGAGGCTGCAGATTCCACTGGCAAACAGTTCTGACCGTCAGGAAGTTCTTCCTGAGGTTCAGGTGGAATCTCCCTCCCTGCAGCTTGAATCCATTGCTCCGTGTCGTCATCTCTGGAGCAGCAGAAAACAGGCTTGCTCCCTTTTCAACATGACATCCCTTCAAATATTCAAACACTGCTATCTTGTCCCCTCTTAACCTTCTCTTCTGCAGACCAAGCGTCCCCAGCTCCCTCAGCCGCTCCTCATAGGGCTTCGTGGCTTCCAGACCCCCCACCATTTTGGTTGCCCTCCTCTGGACACGCTCCAGCTTGTCCATCTCCTTCTTGAAATGAGGTGCCCAGAACTGGACACAGGGTTATTCCAGGTGGGGTCCAATCAAAGCAGAACAGAGGGAAAACATGGGAAAACGCAGCCGTCGTGGGCACAGCAGAAACCGGATGGGACAGAGAAACAGTGGCATGCCGTGACTTCTGGATTTCAGAGTAACAGGAGCCGCAGGGACTGGTGTACCTGTTGCTCAGGGTGTCAGGGAGGGCGTTAATCGGGTCAAGGGAGCCAGCTGGCATGCGGATGATTCAGTCCAAACTGGACGCTCCCCCCCTCAGTGTGCTTTGGTGGAACAGAGCAACCATCCCTGCAGGATCTCTCCTCTATCAGCTGGTTGTGATTTTTAGGATAGCCAACCCTTCCACGTGGGATGGCTACTACTAATATCAGCCCCCCCCCCAGCATTGTCCAGCATGTTGATTTTGGATAAACAGCTGCGCAGCCCATGACGGCTCTCTGCCTCTACCTCAGAGTGGTATAAATAGAGGTGGCACTCTGCACATGCTTGTGCCACCTCTGTTTCCAAGCTAGGTGGACTAGTGGCCGAAGTTGGTCCAAGGCAACTAAGGTTGCCTCCCTTGAACTGACTGGAGGAACAGAGGCAGAAGATAATTACATAATTAAGTTTGTTAACTACTGGAAAATTACAACAACAAAAAACAGTTTTATTGTACCAACCAAATCAAGGGGCACCTTTAAGGGCAGCAAGTTTGTTTGGCAGAGGCTTTTGTGAATTGCAGCCTGTTCCATCAGAAAGGAAGAGGGCAGCCACGGGCAGGAATGTAGGAATGCTGATGATGAAATGTACCTTTTGGGTTTTGTTTCCCCCAAATCCAAATATCCGGCAACTGAGGCGATGCTCCGGACAGCTGTCGAAGTGAAACCAGCTTGTCTTCAAGGCACTACCATAAGATTGGGTGGAAATGGCAATATTAATAATAATAATAATAATGGTATTTCTGCATCCTCATCTACAGGTAGGACATTCATGGGCAAAAACAGGTCCCTGCTTCCAAGGATCATACAGTCTAAATGAGACAGTAAGGAAATGAGGCGTTTGAGAGGTGGCAGTTCCACAGGCTTGGAGATAAAATTAAGGAGGTGAGGGGAAAAATTTACATCTTCATGGAGGGCACTTATTAATATTTCTTAGTTACATTCCCTGCCACCCCCCACAAAGAGCTCAGATTGACTTACAGGGCTCTTTTCCTCCCTACATTACCTTAACAACAACCCTGTGAGGTAGGCTGAGTACAAGAGAGAGTGCAAGCCATCAGATGTGGGGGACCGGCAATTACATTTTTTCCCCGGTGTGCCAGGAACTGGCACCATATCTGTGCCCGTTGGCTTTAATGGCTTCTTCTCTTCCTAAAAGGAGGGGCAGCAGCCAAGCCCTCAGGGTCCGGCCCCAGCCCCGGGGCACCCCTTTGGGAAGCACGGACCTCGTGCATCTCATGTGCCTCCATGGGGATTCGAACCTGAATCTTCCGGCTCCAACCACTACCCCCCATTGCCTCTTGCCATCATTCTCCTTGGTTACAAATGTCTAGCACATTGTTCTGCATAATTAATTCATTAATAAGTCAGTGTGCCTGGTACTTCCGGTGCGAATACTATTCATGCTGGGTTTTGATTAGAAATATTTAATTGCCTATTTTTAATAAATTAATACCCTTCCCCCTATGTTTTTATCAGTCCATTCCTGTATGAATAATACATAACCCACACACACACACAATTACAGAGAAAGATATTCTCTATAATTAACAAATTAACCCATGCTGCTCGCGAGTGATTACGATTTGCAACAGCCTCCACTGGTCTCGTAAATAAATGGCCAATTAACCTGCCTCTATTATTCTCTGTAATTAATAAGCTAACCCCCTGGAAGTGTTATCAAGATAGGAGTTGTAGCTCACATCATCCCCTACCAGGCTTGGATGGAAATGGACGGCTCTGCACGGAAGAAAAATTGTATTTTATTTCCAGGACAATTCCACAAGGTGTGAAATTTAGCAAAATTTGTTATTTCCACCCCGAGCCCTTAAGCGCAGTTTGCTTGGTTTGTGCATAAATCCACACCGCTGCTGGCACAAAGCTCTGATATTAATTAACATTCAGATAAATGTAAATTTAATCTCAAATCCATTTAATGCTCTCTCTCCTTCCCCTTGTTATCAATAATGAACCTGCCACTTTGCTATGAGGTTAATGATTAATTAATCCCTGCCCTGCCAGTTTTTTAAAAAATCTATTTTAGATCTGTTTTTAAAGAATGTATTTTATTTTATTTTTCTCAGGAGCACAGAAGCCGTGAACAAATATAAATTAAATGTTCATGCAAAGATGCTAAAAAAGAGAGGAGTTTGTTGTATGTAAAACAGTATATGATGAGGGGCCTGAAAAAGATATTTCATATAAAATCGGCTCGCATACAGATTCATGAAATAGTTTATAATTTGGGGGAAATGCAACACAAAGGAATAATAAAAGGGGAGAGGGTTGAAAAGATGGTAGTACAAATGGCAAAAGAAACTGTTATTTGATTTGATTTTTTTTAGTTGTTAATTTTGATATAAAATTATAATAATACAATAATACAATAAAAATAATACAAATACAATAATTTTTAAAAACTCAGCCATTACGGGCTAAATCTAATTTTATTCTCAGCTAGAGCTGCTGAAATGGACTTATTTATTTGAATGGGTCTACTCACAGGGTGTGCAAAAACATGGATCCAATCCTAAATTAATAAAGAGAGCTATGCTAATTAGCCCCCCAACCCCTAATGAGCGACCTGGCACCCCCCCAACTCCTTATTAGCTGTTAATAATTATAAATATGGTAATTATTTCTCCACCCCCTCCATTTATGTTAAAAGAAGACTTAATGACAATTAGCAGCCCCCCTTAATGAGTATCCCGAGGAAGTGGGGGCTTATCACCGCCCCCATTTAGATATTACTTAATTAGATATTAATGACCACTTCCTCAGCAGCTCCTTAGTAACGAATTCCTGAGGGAGACAGCCCCGGGCGCCCCGTGGCCTGTTAATAACTATTCCGCCGGCGCCCGCTCATCAAGGAACGAGGGTGCGTTCCCCTCCTCGTTCCTCCTGGTAACGACCAACGCGTTGTTAACGAGTAACGGGAGGGACAAACCCTTCGCCGCTAATTAATGCGTTTGTGAGGGAAGGTAGGTGCCGTTTCTGAGGGAGGAAAGGCGGTGTCTCTCCTCGCAGTTCCTGAGGAACGCGCTGATAACGACCAACGAGTTGTTTAACGAGTAACGGGAGCGGAAGGGAGAAACCCTCAGCCAACCCTCAAGAAGGCCGTTCCCTGCGGCCGTTAATAGTAATTAGGGCCACTACTCGCGGGGCCCCTTGGCGGGGGAACCGGGGCCGGCCCGCCGCCCCTCGGCGGCCCCCTCGCTCCGCGGGGCCTGCTGGGCCGGGGCCTTCCCGTCCGGGCTCCGCGCGCCGCCTTTTCCCCCTCAGAGTCGGCCTCCGCCCGTCCGAGGAGGAGGAGGAGGCGGAGGCCGAGCGAGAGCGAGAGGGGGCGGCCGGGCCTCGCCTCAGCCGCGGCCTCCCTTCCCCGCCCCTCAGTCGCCGAGGACGACGACGCTGCCGCTTGTTTACCGGGGGCGGCGAAGGCGAAGGCGGAGGCGGTCCCGTGAGGCGGCCGGAGCGGAGGCCGCAGCTCTCGACAGCCCCGCTGAGGAGACCCGGGATTGGAAGCAGCGGCCGCCGCCGGGGTCGAGGCGGCGGGCATGAGAGCGGAGGAGGACGAGGCCCCGCCGAGGAGGAGGAGCAGGAGCGGGAGCGGAGGGTCCCTCAGCGGCTGACGGGAGGAGAGAGAGGCCGGCCCCGCTCGGGCCATGGAGGGTCCGGCCGGGCGGCGGCGGGGCCCCTCGCCGGGCCCGCCGCTGGCCCTCCTGCTCGCCCTCCTCGCCCTGCTGCTGGCCGGGATGGGCGCCCGCAGCCGCGCCGAGGGTGAGGCCCCGGAGAGCGGAGGGGCGCGGAGGGGAAGGGGGCCAGCGGCCGCTGGGGCCCGCCGGCGGCAGCAGCCGCAGCAACAACGAGGAGGCGGCGGCATAGGAGTAGTACTGGTCGTAGCAGTAATAATAGTGATAGGAGTTGTGAGGGGCAGGAGGAAGGGAAGCGGTTCATAATCACTGCTTGAAATGGGCAGTAGGCTCATTTCACCCATCGGTGTACATATCTAATGATAGCAATAATAAGAATAATAAGTAGGAGTGGGGGGTAGGAGGAGGAGAGAAGCGGTTGAGAATCACTGATGGAAATGGTCAGGTAGGCTGATTTCATCCATCGATATACATATCTAATGATAGGCATAGTAATAATCATAACCATAATAGTAATAATCATAACCATAATTTGGGGGGTAGGAGGAAGAGGAGCAATTCATAATTACTGATCAAAAGGTCAGCAATACATTGATATATCTATCTAATAATAGGCATAATAATAATAATAATAGGAGTTGTAGAGGGTAGGAGGAAGAGAAGCAGTTAATAATTACTGGTTGAAATGGTCAGCAGTGCATTGATAGATCTATCTAATTACAGGCGTAATAATCATAATAGGAGTTGGGGGTACAAGGAAGAGAGAGAATCACTGATCGGAATGGTCATAGGCTAATTTAATCCACTGATATACCTATCTAATGATAGACAAAATACTACTACTAATAATAATAGTAATAGGAGTTGTAGGAGGTAGGAGGAACAGAAGCAATTAATACTGATTGAAATGGTCAGTGGGCTAATTTAATCCATTGATATATCTGTCTAATGATAGGTATATTAATAATAGGAGTTGTGGAAGGTAGGAGGAAGAGAAGCAATTATATTCTTTCTTTCTTTTTTTTTGGAAATACAGAAAAGTTTATTATGGAGCTACCCCACTTTGTTATCTGGTGAAAGAAATCTCAGGATTCGTTGCATTGTAGGGAATATATTGTAGCTGCACACCACCAGAATTCATTAGAAGCAATTATATTCATAATAATCACTGCTTGAAGTGGTCAGTAGGCTAATTCAATAAATTGATCTAGCTATCTAATGATAACAGCAACGAATATTGATACTAGAGAGGACCCCAGCCATCTTTCTTGGTTCTTGGGGTTGGCAATAGTACTACTAATATTATTATTACTGTACCTTTATTTAATATCCCGCTTTTTTCCTCGAAAGGACTCAAAGCGGCTTACAGTCCCTTTTTTAAAAGAAGAAAACATAGTTAAAACTGGGCCACACAAAAGTCAAAAACTGGCAGGCAAAAACTTTTCTTTTTAAACAGGTTTTTATGTAAGCTGGGGAGCTTCATTTATCAACTTGTTTTAAATTGAATATTGTTTTAGGGTTTTCTTTTAAATGATTTTATATGCTTTTAATGTTTTTAACTGTTTTTATATTTTAATTTATTGTTGGAAGCTGTCTTGTGTCCATTCTGGAGGAAAGGCGGCATGCTAATATAACAAATAAATAAAACCCAAATTAAACAGTAATAAAGTTAAAATACATATTAAAAACAGCTAATGAATCACAGTTAAAAATAACCAGCATCTACTACTACAATAATACTAGGAATAATGGAGAGGATTTAAATTCTCTCCGCCCCCCCCCATTGCAAGCGAGCTGAGTAGTGGAAGCATTAATAAAGGCAATCGGTAATTATGGCCAGGTTTGAGATTTTTCTCCCAAGGAGGTGGGAGCAAGAGCAGGATGCTGGTTTGCCGTTGTTGTTGGCTTTGCTGATAATGGGGGTCTCTGCCCTGGGGAATGTGGGAAGGGATGTTGTGTTGAAGATGGACCAAGCTTGTTTTCTGCTGCTCCGGATACTAGGACATGGAGCAATACATTCAAACTGCGGGAAGGGGATTTCATCTAGACATCAGGAAGAACTTCCTGACGGTAAGAGCCATTTGACAGTGGATTATGCTGCATGGGAATGTGATGGAGTTTCTTCTTTGGAGATTTTTAAAAAGAGGCTGAGTAACCATTTGCTGGGGGTGCTTTGAGTGTGTGTTCCAGCATGGCAGGGAGTTGGATTCAGTGATATTTGTGGTCTCTTCCAACTCTAGGATACTATGATTTGGGAGGGGTTGTTATGAATAGATTGGAAGGAACAGAGGAGTGTCTCTTCTGGGCGTGGGGGAGGCCAGCATGTAGATACTGGAAATGTCTTTGGTGGCATGGGGCATCCCTTATCTGAAAAACCGAAATGCTCCAAAACCCAAAGCTTTTAAAAAATGGAACCCGGTCTTCTTCCTGTAGGGAATTACGGGCCTCCTGGAATAAATGGGAAATAAATTCCTTGGTCTTCCGTAGACAGTTTACGGCTGGCCGGCCAGCTGAGGGGCTCTTGTGTTGTTTAGGGTGCAACAAGCTGGCACGGCTGGGGGCGGAACGTGAGCTGGCACATGCCTTGGAGAGCTTCTTCCCTGGCTGAGGTGGGCTCGCAGGGCAGGGCAGGGCTCCTCTGGGTTCGAGGGAGAAGGGTGATAGCAGTGTAAAAAGCAGGAGCGGGGAAGAAAAAGAAATTTGACAGCACTTTTAAGACTAGCTGGTTTTTATCTTAGCATGGTATTTCATGGGTATAAGCAGTCATACTTTACAGGGCTACAAAGATGTTACGTGGAGTTGTTACTTGAAAAGGAGGGGCGAAATCATACTTAAACGTGGTGCTCTTGTGTGCTTTCTGTGCCGTGCGTGTTCCAGGAAGCAATTCACGTGGGGCTCTGGACAAATCTCTTATGAACATAAATTTATTTTTCTCGTCATTATTGGTAGCAATCTCATTTGATAGCATTTACATTGTGTTGTTGTGACTGAGAGCAAGTGTGGTTTATTGGTTATAAATGTTGGACTATGACTCTGGAGGTGAGAATTCGAATCCCTGCTCCGCTGTGGGAGACGTTGGGCAAGTGACACACTCTCAGCCTCAGAGGAAGGCAAAGACAAACCCCCTCTGAACAAATGTTGCCAAGAAAAACTAAGGATAGGGTCCCTTTAAGGTTGCCGTAAGTTGGCGTGTTGCAGCAGCAGCAAAAATTGTGACAGAGCTCTTTTGTACTCGGAAGCAGAAAAGATGTACAGGTGCAGATATTAGTGTCGCAGTTGTGGGTGTGTGTGTTTTGGGGGGAGTTTCTTCTTCTTGTGCTTTTCTGTTAGGCTTATCTAATGGTGCTCCTGGACCTCATACTTCTTAAAGTAAGTTCCGAGTGGATCAGAATCATTGGCTTAATAAAGATGTTAAAGCATTTGTTAACCTTACAGATTCCCAGTATTCTGATAGTGTCAGAATTCGCCAGTGCCTGGGTGGCTGACCACGGGGACTTCCAGCCAAGGATTTGAAAGGACGGGCAGGGCATGTGGATGCAGTTTGGTCAAAAGAACCCCTTGGATGACATTGATTTCAATCAATCCCCATTGATTTCAAAGGGGATTGTTTTTTCGAGCTTGTACATAGTTTCTGTTGCCAAAATAACTGGAACCAAAAAGGATTTGAGTGGGTTTTGGGCTATGTATGAAAGTGCAAATGTTCCTCTACGGGAACCTTTGTGAATTTCATTATTTGTGAGATGCATGCACATGCTCCCCCCATTTCCCTCCTCCTGTTCCCTTCCATTTTGCCAGGTGCAGAGAAGGAAGGCAAGCACACCTGGGCGAAAGGCAAGGGAATGGCGTGGCATGCACATGCCTTCTCTCCTCTGGAACTCCGCCTTCCTTTCCCAAGCATTTTGCCCCAGTGCAGAGGCAAAAGGCAAGGGAATGGGGCAGGAGGAGCCCCGAAAGGGAATGGGAGGAGGAGAGCAGCAGGGGGAATTATCTGTTTTTTTTCCCACTTTTGCAAAGGCTCTGTGCCCTGAACCTTTGCGAAAGTGGAGGGGCCACCATAATTCATATTTCTGAGTGTTTTGGAGCCCCTGTGTCCCTCTTATTGCTAACATTGCCTGAACCCTATGGTGCATTCCTGCAGCTTCTGTTCATGATGCATTTCCACTTTCTACTGTGCCGCCAATGCTTGCTTGGCACTCTAAAAGCCCATCCTGGAGACCCACGAGACTTCACGAGGTGGGTTTCTTCCCCTAGCATGGCGCACTGTGGGGTGAGGATGAACATTTCTTCTAAGTTGCATCCCAAAGTGCATCTTTCAAAGAGATGGTTGAGGTGTTCCATTTCAGCACAAAATGGAAAACTTGGGATAGGAGGAAGGAATCCCGCAGCCCTTCTGAGGCTCAGCTGGTTTATTCCAGCAGGAGCTTCATGGGTCTCAGTCCCCTCCTTCAGAGGCACAAGACTGCAAAGCACAAGTTTGGCTCTTGCCCACAGTTTATTTAATAGCGTTTCTGTTTCGTATTTCATTTCTAGGCATCTTGGTGGTTTCCCCTCCAAGTACCAGTTGCTATGGTCAGTGAGGATGGTCAGTGTAATGCCAATAGCTTGCCAGAGGAGTGGATGAGGGGAAACTTAAGGGGGGCTGGTGCTCAGCGTGCCTTCCTATGGGAGCAGGAGGGATTGTTGCCTACCTTTTTTTAGCTCCTGTGGGTGTTCAAGGAAGTCTAGAACAAGAGCAAAGGAGTGAGATATAGATAATATATATGTATAACTAAAACCAAACCTAAACTGAATTAAGACTAAAGTGTAGTAGCAAAACCTGTTGTTGTAAACACATCCTAACTGCGTTAACTGATTAGAACATGAGAGAACAAGTCACACCCTCTCAGCCTCAGGACAGCGGTGGTGGCAGACCTCTGAATAGTAAATCTGAGCAGGAAGGTCCCAAGGGAGGCTTCGTCCTGCTGCAGGAACTTGAAGGCAAATGGCCGTGGTTGTTGTGGGGGGGTGTCTCTGTGAAGCTCTTAGCCCGTTTTGCGGAGGCAAGTGAGCAGCCAACTTGGTAGGCGGGGGGGTCATTCTTGACTCCAACCTGGGGGGGTGGGAGTCATTCTTGTGCTCCCGGTGAGCTCTGGAAGTACCTCTAGTCCCTCCAAACCTTTACCCTTAGCTTAAGGGTATTGCCAGGACCACAAGGATGACCCCCCCCCCGCAGCCCACCAGCTGGAGAGAGGAAGAAGGGGGAGATACACACATGTGCTCCCCCATTTGCAGGTTGGAGGAAATGCTGCATGCTGAGAGCGCTCCATGGCCCTATATTTCTGAGGTGGGCCAAGTGTGCCCTCTTCCTCCCCCCCCCAAAATGCTTCTGTGGTCCTCAGCACTTTCAGAATCCCAGGACTGAGCTTTTTCAGGCCCAAAAAGGAGACCCTCCAGGGGCAACCGCTTGCCTTTGAAGTGCCTTGCAGGGTTTCCTTGTAGTGCTTGATTTGCAAAAATACCCATTTTGAAGAGTCAGAAATGGACTTCTGGCCGTGTTGGTGGTGGTGGGTCTCTGCAGCACTGGAAGGTCCTGGGTCCTGGAAGTGGGCTCTGGACCTGCGGCCCTTGCCCACTCCTTCTATTGCGTCTGTGGAGGCATGGTGACTTCCGGGAGGGGCCCTCCTTCCTTCCCTCCTTGCTCTTTATTCCTCTTCCTTTCTTCCTTTCTCCCTAACTCCTCTCTTACTTTTTTATTTATCCATTTTTTTACACGAAATAACATAAACTCTTTAACATTTTTAACATAGACATAAACTGAAATTAAAACACTATAAACTAAATAAAGAAAAACAGTTTTTTAGTGAGTTAAACACTAACTTTTCTTACTAAATAAACAATAACATACTAGAAGACAAGAGGACTCTGACAACCCTCAAACTGTAATGAGAAAGATAAAATGGGGGGCAGAAAAAAATATTATTCTAGCTTTGCAGCCTCACCTAAACAAACAGCTAATAGCCATATCCCCACTTGATTGCCTTGTTTGATTATTCAAGAAGTCCATAAATGATTTCCTGTCTTTCACAACTTTTTCAGCTGGTTTATCCTTTTAAACCCACTTTGATTTGACTCTCTGTCCTCCTTGCCGTGTTTCCCGGCGGAATTGTCTTTTAGCAAGGGTCACTTTGCTGATAGCATTTTAACAAAAACGCCATTGGATTTTGGTTTGGCCATTGGGGCTGTTTGGGCTGTTGTGCTGATAATTGAATTCCAGGGGCAAAATCGGCATTTGGTAAGTGGATTGGCTAATTATTAGCTGCTGAGGAAATGAAAAAAAAAATAGCAAAGTGACTCCTGTTTTAGGAGATGCCTCCAGTTGGCATATATGTTGTACTTGCTGCCTTTGAGTCCCAATGCCTGATTTTGGATATCCAGAACATTGAGATGGAGAGGGAGAAATGGAAGTGCTTTTGTCTGGTGTGCTCCTTTTTGTGTGTGGGGGACTGGGTGGCTTTTCTGGAGGCATCTCCATTTCTACCCTATGACAGTGCAGATTAACTGATGGGGATCTCTTTCTCTTTTAACTGCTGTTATTTATGAGCCTTATATGCGGGCTGTTTGCAGGGTTTAGGAAGATGTTTTGTGTTTGGGGGAAGAAGTAAGAAATGGAAGTCCTATGGGGTGTTATTCTCCCCCCACCCCAATTCTCACAGCAGGATCTGGCGATTGGATAACAAAGACATGTTTCCATACCAGTGAAGTCCAGAAAACCCTGTGCCACATTTGCCTTAGGGTTGCTGTAAGTCAGAAACAACTTGAAGGGCCACGATGACAACAACAGCAAAGTGCATTGTATTGAACTGGAAACAAGCGGCACCCATTCAAAGCAGTCCTTGTTCCGTAAACTCTGGGAAGCCACCTGCAAAGATCCAGCTTTCATTGGGCAGGGAATACAAATAACACATGGCTTGTGTTTAGGACAGGCACATTTCTGCCCAGGAAATTAGAACTGCAGTAGGAACAATATTTCAGAGAATTGGGGGCGGAGGTGTTGTGTAGAGAGGCAGGGTTAAGGGAAAGCCTGTTTTTAAATTAATCATGTACCTGTACCAGGGAACAGACAAATACAACAAAGTTTGAACTGTGGCACGTCTCCTCAACCTATGGAATAATCTTTTTGGCTTTCCTTCTCTTTGTCTCTGTCTCTCTGACATGTGCATGTGTGCGGGCGCAAACACAAACACACACTTCCAGGCCAGTAGTACCCATCTCTAGCCTGAAAAAGGGGGCGGACATGAATTTTTTTGAACAGTCCTTTTTTTAAATGATCACTCTTTCAAAATGCCTATTGAAAAGTAGAATACTGCTTGATTTTTTTTAAACCCATGCTTGGACTTTTGGTCAATTTCTTGAGGCAAGAACAGAGAGGAAGCACCCCGTCTTCCCCCCTAAAATCCTGTTCTTTTGCCTTGCTAGATTGCTGGGGGGTCCCATTCCTTCTCTCTCTGGCTTTGTATCTTTATTTTTTTGTCAATTATTTATTGGCTTTAAAACAAGCAAGCTGACAGTCAATTACAGTTGTAGTCAAAGGAATTGAAAAGAAAGATAAACCAAAAACACTCCCTAAAACTAGACCACAGTATTAGCACACTAAACTAAAACACTGAATGCTAACTAAGATGCTAAATACTAACTTTCTAAAACAGGAAAGGGCTGTGACCCACCCCAAAGCAAAACTGTAATGAAAGAAGAAAAATGAAAAAAAAAGTTCGTCTACCATTACAAATCCAGCTAAATAATCCTACTGGAATTCCTAGTTCCACAGTCACAAATTATTGCATTGTTAGATTTCTTATTGCTCAAAAGTCCATTAATGGTTTCTGGTCTTTCAGACAATCTTCATTTGGCTTCTCCTGCAAAACCCATGTTAGTTTGGCCAATTAGGATAACTCAGCCAGCTCTGCTCTGCAGCCTTTTAGAAGGACGGTGGCAGCCCTTTGGCTCCGGAGGAGGACGGCCTCGCCACCCTGTTGTGGCACTCTGTGCCCCGGAGGTGACTAATCCTGGAAATATGCCCGCTTCAACCCGGTCTCCTGGCAGCCTGGATTTGGTGCCAAGGGGTAACAGCTGATGAAGTCCATATGTTCTGGGGCGGTCTCCGTGAGTACCACCTCTTTCCCCCACATTTTGCTCCTGATGTTATGCGCACAATCCCCCCTTCAGTGTGGGGGTTAAGGTGTTTAGAAGGCAGCTGCTGCCATTTGAGTACCCAGAGAGAAAGAGGCGGGCAGGCGGATGGGCTCCCTTTTGCACCCAGCGAGAGCTGATGTGACTTAAGAAGGGCTTCGGATTAAAATAAACACCACCGTCTGAATGGATCCAAACTTTAGCTGTTGTCCTCTTGACAAGCTAACTATTATGTGCTGTGACGTTTTCATTCTTCATCTTCTGGCCCTGGGTGTAGTTTCTCTTTTCCAGCTCCCTCGTTTTGTTTGTTTTTGTTCTGTATAGGGAAAAAAAATGAGGCAATTAATCTGAGAAATCCATTTGGCAATGACTGTCTCAGTCTCAAGCCATTTCTAAAGTGTGTTCCTTGAAAGCATCTATGAGTTTTGACTCAGAAAAATTTTACAACCGTGTGGGTGAAAATGAAAATGTGGGTTCTTATGTGCGAAGGGCGATTGCTTTAGGACAGCAAGTGTGTTGAGTCCAGGGAAGGAAGAGCAGAGCTGAAGATCTGCGGTTGCTTTTCAGCTTCGTATTTCGTAATAACCAGACCACGGAGATACCACAGCCTTAGAACATGGGGCTAGGTCAAGGGGTTTCTTCACAAACAAGTGACTCCCTTTCCCCCAATCTAGGTAGCATGTCACCTAACAGTAGGCATGCACTGGAATTAAATTTTACATTGAGTGTTGAAATGTTTTGCTTTGGGAAAGCTGAGATCGTTTCTGCGTTTTATAGAATGGTGTGCGTCCTTCTGTCTTTTACTGCTTTCCCACAAACACTTTAAACTGGGTCCCAACCCACCCACCCCCACAACCTATATTTCTAAACTGCTGGCTGCATCAGATTCTAAAATGGCTTCTCTTGAATGTGGCATCTGGAACACGAAGGGGTATAATTGTACCCTCCGTGCCTACATATCTGTAGCTGGCTATATATAAAATAGGGAGTCAGAATGGCCCCATGCCAGGGGTTTATGGACAGCATTTTTTATGCAAAGTGTGGGGTGGCACTTTGGGGCCTGAGCTGTGCCAAAAAAAACCTGGCTCTGATTTTCTCTGTCTCCCTCCCCCTGCTTCCCCCAGGACTTTACCTCAAGTTTCCCATAGCCTCTTTTAATACAGAATGGAAGTAACCTTAGAAATGTTTTGGGGCCTAGTTAAGCAAGGTGGAAGGAAGTGCCCGGCAGGGTCTTGGCTGGCAATGAGGTTCGGGGCCTGTCTCACGAGGCTGCTGAGAGTGGGTCTGCTCCTCGCCGGCCCGTGTTTCCGTGTTCCTCCCCAAAGCACATTGGACTGCCTTCCTTTTGGGAACCAGCTGAATGTACACAGCCACGTGCCCCTTCAAAGTCATTAGCAATAGTATAAAAACAAGGCTTTAAACAGAACACTCAGGCTCAGTTCAATAAAACTTTTCCATGCATTTAAAAGTCTCTTTGGAGAACCCTTGTTTAAGAAAAGATTGTGTGCAGAGGAGCCTTGACGGATTCAGGCTTGAAATTAAGCTGATGTTTTGCTTCCAAGTAACATTTGAGTTCCAATTGTTCAGGCAGTCAGCTGTGTGAATTGGCTTTGGTGGGGGAAAGGATTGTTAAAACTGTCAGGCAGCTGTTTTCCAGCCATTCTTAGCTTCGCAGGAGTGGTGTGTTTTGTTTTGGAGTGGTGGGGTACGCTTGGGGAGAGAAGCTAAAGGGGCCTCACTGGCAGACTGTCATTTTCACCTTTGCCCAGTGCCTCGCCTTTTACTGAAGGCTTTGGGCTTATGGCTGGCTGGTAAGCACAGGCGTGAGAGTCTTGGGGCCACGGTGTTTTCAAAAAAGCAACCCCTGCGGACAGGCATTGCCGTTGGCTGTGTGTCTTGTCTCCTTTGGTGGCCCGCGGCCTTCCCTTTTGTTCTCTGGGCCTTCCCCATGTGCAGAGATCCAGCAAAGGCCCACATGAGTCATGAAGGTTTGTTATCCAGTTTGTTTACTATAAACACACTCTGGCGTTCCAGAATTGCCCCAGCAAAGCGAGCGCTTTGACTTCGCTCTTTGATACCTCAAGGGTATGCTCCCAAGTGAGCTTATATAAGAAGCTTTGCTCCCTCCCTTTGAGACTTCTGCAGGGAAACAGAGGTGGGAGCCCTGCTTCTGCCTCGGAGTTGCCTCATTGCAGGGAAGGGGTCTTGCTTGTTGTGGGCGTGAAGAGCAGGGCCTTGTCTGCCACCACTGAGTTGGACCTGCTTGTGGGGTTGCCGCACCCAGAGCTTGCAGTCCGCATTTGCTCTGCAGGTCAGACTGGCCAAAGAGGTGGCCAAAGGAGCCTCTCTTTGCCTGTTTCCCAAATTTGGAGCTTTGTAATGCTGCAGAGCCATTACTGTGGGGGTTTGACTTCAATTCTGCTGCTGTTCCTTTCCTTGGTCTCCCAAAGCTGGGACTTCTTGGGCTGAGGGCTGGACATTGTCCACCTTGCAGGATGGAGAAGGAGCTGGGCTTGGACCCTTCCCTTTCTGTGGCTCAGCGTCGGCTCTTGAGTAGGCACAGAAGATGGACTCCTGCACTAGGAATCTGGGACGCTTGGCTTCCAGGGGGTCCTTGACTTTCGTTCCTCTCTTTCTTTTGCCATCGAAGAGTCAAAAACCAATCCAGTTGCGAACTCCTGCTCTTGAAAAAGTGGGATATGGGGGTACTCTCCACACTGCCTCGCCACCTGCTTACTTGCTGGTCTGTGGATTGTTGTGTTTTTGGTTGAGAGTAGCAATGTTTTGGGGAGGGTAGGAGCGTGACAAAAGGACACAGCATTGCCAAGTGGGATTTAGCAATTATTCTCATTTCCCTCTCCTATTTTTGAGTCGAAAAATACTAAAGAGATCTCACATGCCACAGACAGTGAAGACAGCCCCAGGAAGTCTCTTCCATTTTGGTGATTGCCTTTGAGCAGGAAGCAGAGGGCTTCTGGAGGAAATAACCCCCCTTGTGATGGCTTCAGAGGTGCTGGAACGGGTGGTCAGTGGTCTCAAACGTCCAGCCCAGGACACCTCCTTCCCCTTTGGCTAGGCTAAGGCCCATTTTACATTGTAACTATAGGCATCCATAAAACCACCTTCCTCTCGGTTGACCCATTGATTGATCCACCACAGTAGTACCTCTTTTGCTGGCAGCAGTTTTCCGAAAGAGTTCCTGTTTTCCCCATCAGTTGCTACTCATCCCTCTACATGGAGATGCTAGATACTGAGCCTTGTGCCATTTGCGAGCCGTGTTTGCCTTCCAGGCCTTCCACAGTCTACCTGCAGGCTTCTCTTTTGGGTGCTCTGGAGATAAGCAAGTGGATGACGCTCCTGGTCTTTTCAAAGCTGTACAGGAGAAGTGATTTCAGTCAATGTGGAGGAAAGCAGCACCAATTGAAATGTCCTCACTAGGCTACTGAAACCAGTGGTTTATAACCTCAGGTCCCCCAAGATGCCATTGGACTTCTGCTCCCAGAAGTCCCCGCCAGTATGGCTGACGGCACAGAATTCTGGCTGTTGTAGTTCACCAGAGCCTGAGGACATAGAAGTGGGAACCACTGATCTTGGTGGTCTCGGTCCTCCAGTTGAAAGGCCAGCCAAGAACAGTCTTTTCTTGTGAGGGTTTCTTTGTCCACGCCATACTACCTGGAAATCCAAAAGTCTTTTCTTTTATACACCCTCCCTGGTCCAGAGTCAAGCTTGGTTTTCTGGCCTTCTTCTTCGTGGTCTCTGTGCCTCATACATTAGGAGCTTTTGCGCCTGCGCGGTAGTGTTTGGAAGATTCTAGAGCTCGTTAGCTTTGGCGGGAACCCCTCCCCCACGTCGGTACTGCGCATGCTCCTCCCGCCGACTAACGGTC
The DNA here is from genome assembly GCA_948472985.1 of Iguana delicatissima. Taxonomy (NCBI): domain Eukaryota; kingdom Metazoa; phylum Chordata; class Lepidosauria; order Squamata; family Iguanidae; genus Iguana; species Iguana delicatissima. The sequence continues at coordinate 165,957 of CAOKZL010001477.1, read as the reverse complement.
TCTCCTCAGTTCTTTCTTGTCCGCCTCAGCGTACAGAAGGTTCTGCTTGTTGGCTTGCTTTTTTCATTGCGTTTGTTGGATTTCTTGGTGTTTTTTGACTCGGATTTGGATTTTGACTGCCCCTCTCGGATTTCGGACTTGGCTTTGTATTCCTCCGATCGGTTTTGACCCTTTTTCTGGCTGTTGACGATTTCGGATCTCGGACTGTGTTGGCGTTCTCGGACTTTCTCCTTTTTTGCCTTGCCCCTGGTTTATGTCGGCTCTTTTCAAACGGTGCGCCTCCTGTAGAAGGAAGGTCACCCTCGCCGACCGACATTCTAAGTGCCTGATCTGTTTGGGTGAGGGTCACAATGTTCAGGCCTGCCCTATTTGCAGAGAGTTCACACACCAGACTCTCCGTAACAGGGCGGCAAGGCTAAAATCCCACTGTTGGGAGGAATCTCTGCGTGTGCAGAGACCTGAAACGATGGCCAAGAAACACCCGTCCTCCTCTTCTTCCTCGGCGGCTGCCGTGCCCTCGACGTCATCAGCATCGGTACCGGGCTCAGTACCAATAATGAAGTTGCCGAGGATACTGAAGATCTCGGCAACTCGGGCACGTGAGGACCCTGCAGGCTCGCAGGCCGCCTCCTCCTCTTCTTGATACTGTTTAAGAAAAGCCAAGGAGAGACTTACATATTAACCTTGAAAGCTGTAGCAGAACTGTCTTGACAAACAAATCCTTAAGGGAAATAGAACATTTGAGATAATCTTCTCTTATCTTAGCCAGTCATTCTGCCAGCAGAGCCTAGACCAACCAAGGTCCTTCGCCAGCAGCTGTTTCTGTGACTGGCAGCCTGGCTGTTTCGGGAGTCCCCGTTCTTTACCTTCTTTCTGCTTCTGTAGCAAAGGAGGTGAAAGAGGGGTGGCTAAGCTGACACTAGTGAAATCACACGCACCCCTTGCACCAGCTGTTTTTCACATGGACTGAAGTTCCTTCTTGGTTTTCCTCTTACGTGGTTGGTCAAAGCCTTAGTCCCTCTCCCCTGCCCCAAATTACACTGTGGAGCGTTGTGGAGTTTCCTCTTCCTTTGAAGGTTTTTAAACAGAGGCTGGATGGCCCTCTATATCTCTGCATGGCAGAATGGGATTGGACTGGGTGGCCCTTGAGGTCTCTTCCAACCCTAGGATTCTAATCCCTTTGTGTTTGCAATGGTGATGAAAAACTCCTCCGTTCTCTTGTTTATTTAGTTTTTCGCTATCCTGTACCTCTTCACTGCAAATGAACTCCCTCCGCCTTAGCTGGCTGTTGAGAACCAGTTGTGGGACACCCCACAGCTAAGGCTGGGACAGAGCAGGTGTGTTGCACGAGTAGCCCTGGAGTCATCTGGGTGAAACTGGCTTATGAATTTTTTTCACTACATATTTTGAGGAGGGGTGTCTCGGCCTACATTTGAATTAAAATATGCAAGACACATTCAGTGTGTTCAAAGGAGAATTAGGCAAGTTTGTTGTGTAGATGTTTGTTAAAGATGGCTGTTCGTGGCTGGTTTTAGTCAGGGCAGTTCTGTCATTGAATGCCCAGGTTGAGAGGTGGCGGGTGGGACGGAGATTGAAGGGTGTGTTCTTGCCCTCACAATCTGTCTGTGAACACCTCAGAAGGACCAGGTTGGACGCAGTGGGCAACAAAATAGTGGGGAAGATTGTTCCCTCTTAGTGTCATCTGTTTGAAATTAATCTATTTTTTTAACACAAAATTCTTTCACCAATTATGTGTTTTGTTTTTTTTAAAAAACACCTTACTGGGGACAAAATTTGTGGGTTTTGGTTTCACTTTTTGCAACAACTGCACTAGCAACAACAGCAGGTTTAAGTGGAGGCACGGAATTGCCCTGAGCCCTTTTTTCCTGTTGCCTTTAATGGTGCAAGATGCATGGAGTGTTGCTTTAGAAGAGAGGGAAAGATTCCACGGATGATTTACAAGACAGCTTGGTGGTGATGCCAAAAGGAGTTCTGTTGAGCAACCATATTGTTCCAGATTTCACAGTAGCGCTGCCAGGATAACATTTTATTTGTAATTAATGGGTGGTAAATGGTTACTGCCGGAGTAGCTTTCAGGTATTCCGACTGGCTTGCTGTCCTTCTCACCATTCTTCTCGGAGGAGGGATGGGAGGCTGGCTCTCCCACAGTGGAGCGAAGTCTAAATCTGACTCAAGTTGCACACTCAGCCTAGTGGAGCTGCAGTTCTAAATGTTTTGCAGCAAGGAAGGTTTAGGCAAGGCAGGTTAAATATCTTCTTGAATGTCTTGTTTTCATGCTTGAATTTTTGGGGGGGGGTTCCACTCTGCCTGCAAAAGGGCACACAGCAGGGTGGCCTAGTTGGGGACCTCGGACCTGTCTGGACCCAAATGGTGACATTTTATCATGGAGAAGCATGCGTGACCTTTGTGCAAATTGAGAAGCTTGGCCTCCATTGCCTCTGGTTTGGCTTCCCACTGCTTCTTTCCCTCTAAGGCATATGGGGAGGAGGACATGGAGAAGTGCAGCCCACCAGTCTGTGCATGTACAGAGGAGAACATTCAGCGTAGTTTAATGGTTTGAACGTTGGACTATAACTCTGGAAGCCAGGGTTCAAATTCCTGCTCCGCCCTGGAAACCCACCAGGGGACTGTGGGCAAGTCACACCCTCTCGTCCTCAGACAAAGGCCATGGTAGCAAATTCTCTCTGAATAAATCTTGCTGAAAGGAAGGTGATAGGTTTGCCATAAAGTCCCCATAGCTCAGAAATGGCTTGAAGGCACACAGCAATAGCATTCTGTTGTGTTGAGCTGATGGATTCCCAAGTCAGCAGGTGCTGGATCTGAGTGATCTGATTCCTACATCTGTTTGGCCCCTTCTGGGTAAAACGTGTGTGCCAGAAGGAGATTCGGAAGCACTGGAAATGTGGTTTGAGCTCTCTGTTAAGGATAGCAGTTAATAAATGATAGCAATTAATAGGTAGGTGCTCAGCAATGGCGCTGGGATGGCTGTTCCACTTGTTTGTATTCTTTATTTGCAATATATTTCCAACTTGCAGATCTCAGGGCAGGGTCCCATCAATACAGTCATGTTATAACAAATTTAAAACAATTTAAACAGTGGAAGCAACTTAGGCAGTTTAAAACAGTTTTTATCTCAAGCAGCATAAAACCCACAGGGTGATGGATCAGAACCAAGACGTGATCTCAGTAGGCCACAAATGTTTAAAACCTGACATTAAAATCCCGGCCCTGGAGGTGCCAACTGGGCCTCCAAAGGTAGGGCGTTCCCCCAGCTGGATACTGCAGCCCAAAAAGCTTTCTTGCTTTTCCTGCTTGCCTTTAGAGAAGGGAGCCAAGGAAAAGCTGTCCCTTGAAGTCAGAGGAAGGTTGGGGTGACAGTGATTGTCTGCAGCCTTGGCTGACACTGTGTCTGGCCCTCTCAGGCAGCGGGCTGGCTATGGGGCATTTGTTCCCCACGAGGAATAGAAAACTTCTATGGTTAAATCAGAATCTGTCCCCTGTGACTTAAAACCATTAGATGTGGTCCTGCCCTCTGGGTCAACAGAGAATAAGCCTCCCTCTCCTCTCTGTGGTTTAGGAAGCATAGAAGCAATCAGAGGTGAGCTTTCAACCCCAGCAATGGCTCTGCAGAGCAGCCTTTGGTTTGCCACTAGGCCAGAGACACACAGGAAGGAAAGCAAATTCCATTGTGTTTGATAGCATTTCAGGCCCCACTTTGATCCCCTATTTGGATGCTCTGGGTGCTGAATACAGGTGAGGAAACAGTGGCCGAGGAGATGAACTGTGGACCACTGCTTCCCTTCCTAAAAGTATTGATTATTTCACCGTTGCCTGCCTCGAGTCTGATGTGAGCTATGCTGCTTGTGTGGACGTCTGTCACATGGGCTCTTCCCTGCTTCAGGTTTCGTTCACTACAAAACTCTCTGGTCTTGCTTTGCTGAATGAGTGCAGCTTCAAGCAGCACCGCAGAATTAGTTTGAACAGTAAAGTTACCTCAACTATTGGCAACACACAGACACCTGAGAGGAATTGCCATCGTGGGTAATTTGCTAATGGGTGGGCCCCAAGCGTTTGTGCTCTTTCAGTATTGGGCGTATTACTGCTGCATGTTTACTGCAGGACTTGCATGTGATAGATACACCAAATTGTCCTTAAGCATGAGTCTTATGCATAAATAACTCTGTTCTCCTGCTGTCTGGTTGGAAATATACTTCAGGAGGAAAAAGCTCGAGAGGCACCTCTTGAGAGTTAGAGAGCTGGGGTGCTAAACTGAGTCTCTGGCTAAAAGTGGCTTTATCAGCTAGAGATTATTGTGCCGAACCCAGATCACAGGCACGCCGCGCAGGAGAGCCGTCACAGAGCACGCCTCATGCCACAGGCTAGAGAGGGTGCTTGAGAGGAGGAACATGCTGTTGCTCAGCAAGCACCAAAAAGTTCATTCATTCCACAACTTGATTCCTCAAAGCTTGTGTGCCCCCATGGTATTTGGGTCGGTCTTGATAAAGGCAGCCAATTTTGGACCTTCACCCCCACCCCTTATGGAAAAGTATGGCTGCTGTGGGGCAAAGGGGTCTTGTAGTCCTGTTGTGACTAAGACCATTTCCACACGAGACTGTTATAGTGCCATGATTCCACTTTCAAAATCTTTAGGAATCCTGGGGTTTGTAGTTTAGGGAGAGTCCGGCCGGCTCCTCCCTAAACTGCAAACTCCAGGATTCTGTAGGATGTTGAAAGTGGAATCATGGTGCTATAACAGTCTTGTGCGGAAATGGCCTAACTGAGAGAAAGAGGTTGGTAGCATAAGCTTTCATAGAGAGAAGTCTATTTTTGTATTGCGTTGTACTTTGCAGCATAATGTATAAGCTGTTGTAGTGGTCATGGTCTTTTTTAAAAGAACGACAGGAGTTCCTGCACCATTTCTCTGAGATGGAAATGGTTGAGTTGGGAAAAACCAATTAACACCCCTCTCCACAAGCCCACATTTATACTTCCATTCTGCAGGGACCAAGAAGCTCAAAGTAATTGGTTTGTTTTTGCTTTCCATGGATTTGTCCTTTGGACTTGCCCTCTGAAAGAGCGCCGAAAGCCAGAACCTTTTCCCTTTTGTATTTATTTCAGCATTATTAGACAGTAACACAGTGAATGAAGAGATAAGGATCGAATTAATAAACTCATTACTTTATAAATTCCTCCCAGAGCCTTAAACATGTGCACACCCATATCTCTGACAGAACAGACCCAAGATGAAGAAAGTTCTAGTCCTTTTGTGCCACTCAGAAATGCCACTAGTGAAGTATGTCAATTTAAGGTTTTTTTAAAGCATAAATCAAAATAAGATTAAAAAACAAATGATTCTAGTGGGGTTCTAGTGATTCTAGTGATTCTGTGCGCCATGCACCTTGCGGAGGTTCAGCCAGCAAAATGTGGAGGGTTTTGCCTGGACTAGTCATGACCCGTATGCCTCAACCTTCTTTGAAGCACAGACCACCTTTCACATCCTGAATCTCCATCCAGTAGTTGCCAGATGGATGGATGGATGGAGAGCCTTTGGGGCCAGCTTTTGGGATGTTCAGGGGAAGGCTGCAACATGGAGAGAAGATTTTACCCCTCTCCATGGGCGCTGAATTCCATTCCGGGCAAAAGAGAAACCCAGAAATGTTGCCTGAAGCCCTTTGAACGGTGGCATCAGTTCTTAGGAGCTAAAGGGCAGGGTAGGGTTCACACTTCACATGGCTACAATTCCACTGTAAGTGCTGTGGTTCCATCATCCTACGGGATCAGCAGTTTAGGGAGGGAGATTTAGAATTCTCAGCCAGGAATCACTTCTGTCTCTCACAAAACTACAAGCCCTGCCCCCCGCCCCGGATCCCGTAGGCCAAAGACTTGGCAGATAGGGTGGAACCTTAGAGCTGTAGCTGTGTTGTTTGAAAGGGTTTGCTTTATGGCCCCCTCAGAGGTTTTCTGCTACTGCCTCTTCAGTGAAAGGTAGGCAGTCTTTGCAGAGCTGTGCTTCATGGCCTTCATTCCGTTGTGCAAGGCAGTTCGTTGGGTCCGGGTATCAAAAGACTCCCTTCAGCATTAGCATCACCAGTTCCGTTTTTTGCTAGCATGCAGACTGGGGTGAATATTTGTTTTTTCTGTTGACAGTTGTCACTGTAGCCCATCTAATGGTAAACATTCCTAACAGTTGGGTTTGTTTCTTTGCAGAAGTGAATGTCTCATAGTGGTGTGGATGCCCTGAACATAGCAGACCATCGTGGTGGTTTTTGTGGGCAAGCAGCTTCCCTTTGCCAGCATGAGCGATTGGAGCAGAAGCGCTGCAGCTTTTGCTCCATGTTCTCAGCTCCAGATGGAAGCAGGGATGCTTGTGCTAGTTCATTGCTTTAGTTTGCCAGCCGCGTGTAGCTGAAATCCAAGCTCTATCTAGCAGGGCTGGGAGGGAACATGTTTGTGTAATCTCCAATGTATGTTTGCATATTTGGATCAAGATCTAGAGGCTTAGAATTATGCCAGAATTATGCTAAATTAGGTCAGCAAACATCCAGGTTTTCAGTTGTTTTCATAGAATCATAGGGTTGGAATGGCCATTGAGTCCAGCCCCCTCCTGCCATGCAGGAACACACACTCAAAGCACCCCCAGCAAATGGCCACCCAACCTCTCTTTAAAAACCTCCGGCGAAGGAGACTCCACCACACTCCATTGAGGCAGCAGCAGATTCCACTGTCAAATGGCTCTTACTGTCAGGAAGTTCTTCCTGTTGCTCAGGTGAAATCTCTTTTCCTGTAGTTTTACTCCATTGGTCTGTGTCCTAGTCTCTGGAGCAGCAGAAAACAAGCTTGCTCCATCCTCCATATGACATCTCTTCAAGTATTTAAACATGGCTATCATGTCACTTTTTGACCTTCTTTTCATTGGGCTAAACATACCCAGCTCATAGAGAATGATTTCCAGACCCTTCACTGTTTTGGTCGCCCTCCTCTGGACACGTTCCAGCTTGTCAATGTCCTTCTTGAATTGTGGTGCCCAGAACTGGACACAGTATTTGAGGTGGAATCTTTAAATGTTCCGTTTTTAAACATTCGGTTAAAGTATGCTAGAGTCCTGGGATTCCATGGGAGAGCGTTCCACAGGGTGGGAGCAGCCACCGAGAAGGATCTCTCCCGTGTCCTCACCAGGAAAGCCTGAGACGGTAGCAGGACTGAAAGAAAGCCTTCCCTTGCAATGTTTTAGGTCTCTGGCAGGTTCATATAGAGAGATATGGATTTTCAAAGGCTTGCTAATTCAGGAATGCCTGTGTATTAAAGAAACTGCTTAGAAAATGTGTGAATTTGAGATGGTGCATGCAAAAAGGCAGATATTCAGCGAACTGTGCATAAGTGTTCTGTTGAATGAGAAATTAATTGCTGAAAAAATTGAAAAAAGTATGCACAGAAATAAAAACAGATTAAAATGTATGTATTTTTGAAATACACACAGAAGAGCATTGAATTATTTTTAATGTCTAGTCTGACGCAGGTCTCTTGTAGAACAAGCTTAGCAGTGTAAAAGTAAGAGCCTGAGGGAAGCTTTGTCCACGTTTGAGGAGCTCATTTAAACATTTGTGACATTCTCTCCCCTCCCACTCCCCCTTTTTCTGCCTCCCAGTTTGTCCGAGTATTGATATCCGCAACAACGTCACCCACCTGAGCCTGCTGGAGAACTGCACTGTGATTGAGGGGCACCTGCAGATCTTGCTCTTGTTCCACACCAAAGCCGAGGACTTCCGAGACCTCAGCTTCCCTCGCCTGACCATGATCACGGACTACTTGCTGCTCTTCCGGGTGTACGGCCTGGAGAGCCTGAAAAAGCTTTTCCCCAACCTCACGGTGATCCGAGGGACTCGCCTCTTTTTCAACTACGCTCTGGTGATCTTCGAGATGGTTCACCTGAAAGAGATCGGCCTTTACAACCTGATGAACATCACCCGCGGGGCCGTACGGATCGAGAAGAACTACGAGCTCTGCTACCTCTCCACCATCGACTGGTCTCGGATTTTGGACTCTGTGGAAGACAACTACATCGTTGAGAACAAGGACGACAAGGAGGAGTGTGGAGACGTGTGCCCGGGCATCACGACGGGGAAGAGCAGCTGCCCGCCCACCGTCATCAATGGCATTTTCATTGAGCGCTGTTGGACCTACGAGCATTGCCAGAGAGGTAGAGTTGCGGCAGGCACAGGCTGTCTCTGTCCTTGCCCCAGCAGCGCCCCGGGTTTCGAACCAAGCGGCCTTATGAAGGGAAGGGCCATTTTGACAGTTGTGTGGCCCTTCGAGGGCTGCATAGACCCATAAAATATGGGGTGGGGGAAGGGGCTGGAAGTTCACTTCTGGTTTGGGTTAAAAATGAACATTTTTGGCATTAAACAGCATGGGGCCCCAATAACCTGCTCAAAATGTGAATTGCTACTTCTGGGAGCTTCCATTGAGATGCTCTTCATGCCCTTTCCCAAGAAAAGGAGCAGTCTGAGGGAATCTGTTTGGATGCCAGGGTCCACTCAGAAAGCCTTGGTGGCATCCTGTGGCCCCAGACCCATACCTTGGTCCCCACCACCACCATTGTTTGTTTCAGCTGTCCCATAATCCACATAAGTTCACCTACATTGGCTGTAAGAGACAAAATGAAAGGACTCCAGTTGTTTACAGTGCCGTAATGTTCAATCAGTCTGTTGAAATGCGTTTTGGTTTACCACAAATCAGTTGATCATAGAGTGGACTAACTGTTTTTAGGTGATAGATTCGTCATCCTCTTCCTCCTCCTCCTCTTGTTTGTTAGTAGCTCTTCTGCCCGTTGGGACCGCCACAGCAAACGACAACAAATCTTTTAGAAGATTATTTGAAAACACAAACTCCTTTTCTAAGAACAGTCCGCCTTTTTCCTTCAAAGCTAATTTTAGCTGTGTGCAGACTTGATCAATTGATCCAATCATCAGGCGATTCTTCGAAAGTAGCCATGGTCCCAACACCTCCATTTGAGGTGCCGGGGGTTCTTTCGTCCTTTCTCCTCTCACGGTCCCGGCAGCAGGAATTCAGCTGCAGTGCAGGAATCCGTTCTGACGGTGTGGAGTTGCTTAGGTTGCACATCTAGTTACCTGAAGGTTTTGAAACCCAGTCAGGTAAGCAGCTGCTGGCAGCCAAGCTGTCCAGGCATGAATCGTCAAGCAGAGATAACTTTCTGTATCTTTTAAACACTTGGATTCCACCCAGCTGTTAAGTAGGACATGATTGGTGGGGTGGGGCCAGGTGCTGGGGGAGCCATGCGGAGCAGGGGTGTGCTCATCGAGGCCGGGATGGGTTCCTCTGGGTGTGTCGGCAGCAGCTTTCTAGGGTCTTAGGCAGAGAGCGAGAGAGAGGCCTGTGCCGGTCAGCTGCTGCCCTTTCAAACTAGAAGTGCAAAGGAGTTGACCCACCGAATTTTGAGGCCAGCCCAAAAGTCAGTTGTTTTTGTGTACCTTCAAGTCATTTCTGACGTAAGGCGACTCTATCACAGGGTTTTCGGGGGCTGAGAATGTGTGATGCTCCCAAGGTGGGCTTCCATGGCCAAGTGGGAAGTCGAACCCTGATATCCAGGGTTGTAGTCAAACCACAATACCACGCTGGATCTCAAAAGTCGGTTACCTGACAATTTTGCAGCAGGAGGCATCCCCACTGTTTCTGGCAGGCCAGGTGGCATTCTGAGGAATCGGCTCCTATTTGCCCGTGGGGACCAGCCAGGGCATTGCCAGCCCTCACTATTGAGCAGATGCCGTAGTCTCTGGGGCTGCTGTGACAACCTATGTGTCCTTGTGGTTGCCTGTAGACCTCTGAGCCACATTCATGAGAAGCCTGGTTCGGTTTCCCTCTGGAAGAACTTGGTCTTGCATGTAGGGACAGATGCCTGTCTGTTTAAAATTCTCAGTCCTGGTTCTGGAAGCCCGTTTCTTGGAGAATTGTTCAGTTTGGCACACCGCTCACTTCTGTGTGCACTTAGGGCTGTGTTGAATGATTTTCTCCCTCTTGGTAAGATGTCCGCCTGCCTCCTGGGATATCTGGATGGCATCTTCCTCAGATGTGAGACAGGCTAGTCTAGACTGTGGGGTCCACATGCAAAAGTTTCCCGTTTCAGTCCCCCGGAATCTCTTCCCTAGCTAGGCCTCTTTGCCAGAGCACTCCATCCACCTGCTAAACCCAGCTTGGGAAATCTCTGCCCCTCGAGATGTTTTGGACCACCAGTCCCACAGTCCCTGATGTACAGTCTCACACTGGCAGGGGCTTCTGGGAGTTGAAGTCCAGTGGCACCTGGAAGGCCTTTTTTGTGGAGGGTCTTTCCTCCCCACAGAGCGCTTGCCTTGTGGGTGGAAAGATCCTGGTCCCATCCCTGCAATATTCAGTTCCAAGGACAAGGGAGCCCCTGATGGGGCAGACGTTTACTAGAGACCCCAGAGAGCCACGGTGAGGCAGAATTCAGAGTGCTTCCATGCATTTTTTTTAAAAGACCCTTTTGCCCCTTTAGGAGAAAAAATGCACAGAAGCACTGTGACTTTGGACTGGAAGGTTTCTTAAAAGGCCCATCTCCCTCCTAAGCAAACCAGCGCCCTGACATGATGGCAGTGCATTTGTTTTTTCTAGGAAGTTCAGAAGCTGTTTGTGAATGGTTTGTGTCTACGTGCAGCCTGGTTATCTGTAAAACTTTATCACGTTGTTCATTTGAAATCTCTTGTCCGTGTTTTGGACTTGTCAGGAGAGAGAAAACAAAGACTTTGGTTTTGATTGCTTGCTAAACTCATTCTTGCGTTTGCTTACCCACCCAGGCTGGCATGGAGCTTCTGTTTTTCATTTTTTTAAGAAATGTGTTTTACAAGGCCAAAGCATTTTAAGTGGCAGCGCTTTACAGTTGATGTACAACTTGGAGAAAACTTTAACCAACAAAACCTTCTTGACCTTGCTGTTTATGTTTGCCTTCCAGCTTTTAGCCTGCTTGCCCCCCGCCTCTGGAGCATGCAGCTGAAAGGGGGTTGCATCTTCCCCCAGATATGTGTGGCACAGGCCCCTTGCAACAACTCTTTATTTTCTTGCTTTCCCTCCAGTCTCACAGCCTCAGCCTGTTTACTAAGCACTTGAGGGGCTCCCAAAATGTTGATTTTAAAAGAGCACCCGTGGCATCTCTCTATGCACGTTTCCCATTGTTTTTGTCAACAGTTCTGGTACCACAGCACCACCCCTCTGCTCGTGGTCTGTCAGCCCCCACCTAATCCCTGTCTCAGTCTTTAGGTCTCTCTCTGCCATGGCAGACAGAAGGTGCAGTTGCTGGCTTGCCCTTGAATTTTAACAAGGAAGGGCTCATCTCAAGCACTTCCATATTTGCCTGTTTTGTTGCCTGGCTGCTTCTTCAAGTTCAGTGCATGTCTGTCTTTCCAGTGGAGGAAGCAAGTGGCCATCCCTGAAAAATGGAAGTCTTACTTGCTCCAGTTGTTGTTGATGTTTAAGTAGGTCTTAATATTTTATCAAGTTTGAATGTCCTGCTGAATTTAGGTGGACAGCCAGGAGGAAATCTAGAATGAAGCTGGAGGAATGGAGCGTGTGAACATGGATGGGTTGTCAGTAGCTTGGAGAGCCCGGTCTCTGGTCCCCAAAGATCTCCCTGCTTCATAGCTTCCTAGTTGCTGCCATTACTACCGAGTCCTGCCTGTGAGAGAGTGTTAAAGTTCAAACTGGTAGGGGTGTGTATCTGGGAAACTGCGTCCCGTATTGTTTACTTAGGTAGAAATATTTCTTAGCAACCATTTCCTGTGACTTCTTGTTCTTGTTCTTGTTTTTTTTAAATGTCCTGGGAATTTTTCTGTAATCATAAGCAGAATTTAATTGCCCAGCTACTTCCCTCTCCCATCCAGCCTCGTCCTCATGCGCGGTGTGGGAAATGGCGGCTAAAGATAGCTCCCTGTTTAACTATGGCCCATTCACTAGAGTGTGATGTTTCTTAGCACCTTTGAAATGTACACAAAGAAATATTTCTTGTTGCTTATGTTGGAGCAGACAGGAAAAAAAATGCTTTTTGTTTGGAGGTTGATTTCTGGGGTGCTGGAAGGAAACAGGCAGGCCATTAATTACGGATAGTTTCTTTTCCCTTGTTCTGGCAAGGGGTGAGCGCAGTTGAACTTCCTTTGCCATCTTGTATCAAGATGAATTGGCTGGACTGAGCAGATCCACAGTGGCAGTGTGCTAGACTGCTGTTGTTAACTTTACAAAGGCCTGCGCTAGGAGGCAGCATGGGCATTTGGTTTCATGTTGGATTAACAGCAGAAGTTCTGCAACACTGACAGTGGTGTTATTGTACTGTGTGCCTTCCAGCTCTTTGTGATTTATGGAGACCCTGAGGTGAATCTGTCACAGGGCTTGCCATGGCCTTCTTCTGAGGCTGAGAAAATGTGACTTGGCCTAGGTCTCCCAGTGTGATTCTGTGGCTGAATGGGGATTTCAGCCCTGGTCTCCCTGAGCTCTAGTCTAACATTCAGTTCGCTACACCATGCTGGCTGTTGTTGTTGTTGTTGTTGTTGTTGTTGTGTGCCCTCAAGTCATTGCCAACTTATGGTTAACCTAAGGCAAATCTATCACAAGATTTTCTTGGCAAGATTTGTTTGGGGGGGTTGTCTTTGCTTTCCTCTGAGGCTGAGAGAGAATGACTTGCCCAGGGTCTTTCCGTGGCTCAGCCAGGATTCAAACCCCAATCTCCTGGAGTCTTAGTCCAACACTCAAACTACTTACATTATGTTGGGCCTTCTTCTTTAGGTGTCAAGTATATATAACTTTGCTGTTGTTGATGCAATGGTATTAGGCTCTTAGTGGGACTGAACACCCAAGACCTTTGAGGGGCACAAAACTTTGAATGACTTGCCTGAGCTGCTGAAGATGTAGCACAAATTCCTTAAAAGATGAAATGCTAGGATGTGCAATTCAGAATTGAAACTGGACAAGCCTTTCTGCTCCCTTGGCCCATTGTGGTGGCAGCTGAATGGCAGGTCCAGCCTGGCCCATCTTCTCTCCTGCTCTGGGTGGGTGCGTGGAAATTAACAGTAGAACGGCAGCAGCGGCAGCAGCAGTGGTCCATGGCTGTCTTGTTTTCTTTGCCGTGCCTGCAGAATTGTGTCCATTGTGTGCTTCCCGGCTTACCTGGAACACACACCCTTGCCCCTGTGAGCTCCTCTTGCTTGTGCTGCGGCCTCTTGCTCTGGAATTCCTGTGGAATTTTGGTTATGTGGCCACACTGGAATTGCCCTGACCCACCTCTGTTACTGTCAGCTGTAGCTGGAGGAGGAGAAAGATGGCTTTTCCTTCTGTCATCCATGGACCCTTATTGCAAAAACAATCAGATGGCCAGCTAGCTTAACCTGAAGGAGGATGGTGCTAGCAGAGGGTTTGATCTGAGCCTAGAGGCTTCTGAGGCCTCAGCTTCCTTCTGGGAATGCTTTTGTTAGTCCGTGTGGCTCCTTGCAAGTGTCACCTGCCCCTTGGACAGGGGAGGAAGGCTCTCCAGCCCAGAGGAGCTTCTTAGGCAGAAGAGTCTTTGCTCCTTTGGTCAGCAGGGAGGCCTAGGAAGGAAACTCTCCAGTGGCTTGTGTGTGACAGAGGAGGTCTTCCCCTCGTTCCAAAAAATAGCAAGCAAAGATGGAGTGCAGCCTAAGCTGTTTGGCTTAAAATAAAGACCAGGAGGAAGAGGCCCAGTGGGGATGTCTGACCTCCTGCCTGGTGTGGAGAGCATTGGTAGAAGAGGCTTTTGTGTCCTCCTCTTGTAATCTTAAAGGGGGAGTCCAGAGGAAGGAAGGTGCCCCTGGAATGCCGGCTCAGGCCATTGGTGGTCTCCTGGTCCCCTGGCTTTGATGCCTTTTCCCAGAAATGCTCTGCTGCTGCGTTGTGCTTGTCTTTCTCACTGTATGTCTGTCGTTATATGCAATGGTGTAGTAAAATGGCATCCCCTATATAAATGGCAAAATTAAAGTTTGTTTTTGGCTTTTTTTTTTTTTTTTTTTGCAGGGGGATATTTTCAAGCTGTGGTTGGTTGAATCCATGGACACAGAATCGGTGGGTATGGGGCCTGCTGTATTTTAGTTTTAAGATCTGAAACGGCAGTGGCTGTGTCTTGCAGAGGTCCTTCCAGGCTCTCAGAACAGAGGAAGATCCATGCCAAAGCACAGAAACCCCGCATGTGAAAAGGGGTGAAGCAACAAGGGCAACCTCAGGCCCTGGTTGAGGGGAGGGCAAATCCCCTGCTATGAGCTGTATGGTGTTTTATTAGCAGAGTTTAGCAAGGAGGGAAACAGCTTCTTGGCCTCAGCATTCGGATCCAAATCTGCTTGCCTTTTGGAAGTATGAAGTGAAGCTGGCCAGCAAGCTTATTGTCCATTCAAAGGGCAGGTTGCAACCTGTAAATCCCCATAAGGCAGTGGTTCTCAACCTGTGGGTCCCCAGATGTTCATGGACTTCAGCTCCCAGAAGCCCTGAGCATTTACCATAGTGGCTGGGGCTTCTGGGAGCTGAAGTCCACGAACATCTGGGGACCCACAGGTTGAGAACCACTGCCATAAGGCGTAGGTCCAGGCTATTCTGACAGACTGTAATTTCCCAGTCTGAGCCTGCCCTGGCCCTGAGATCCACAGAAGGGGCCTTCTCTCAGTCCTACCACCCTTACAGGTACAGTTGATGGGAGATGGGGGCTCCTCAGTGGCTGTCCCAGAGTTTGGAAACCCCCTCCTTGGGGAGGCTAAAACAGCCTTCTCCTTGCTCTGCTTCCATTGGCAGGCAAAGACTTTTCTGTTCAGGGAGGCTTTGAAGACTGAAGGCTTTTAACAGGGGACTCTATCATACTGGATTGTTTTAAATGGTATTGTTTAAATCTTTTTAGAGTGTATGGTTTTAATATGGCTCATAGCTTAATTTGATTTTAATGTTGACTCTGTATGTTTTTAATTGTAGTTTTCTTAAAGTGTGAGCCGCCTTGAGTCCGAGCCTTGGGGAAAAGTTAACAACAAAACTGCTACTCTTTGGGGTCGGGGCAAAGGATGGCTTTCTTCTGGGCCACCCGGCTGGTTCATCCGAGTGTAGTGACAGAAGGGAGGCCTGCCGTTTCCTTGACCATTGGGTCTGGGGTCTTGCTTTGTCTTCCTCCTTGGAGTGGAGGGCTTTCTTGTGCCGTTCTCTTAGTAGCAAGACTGGTTCCAGCATCTGTCAGGTCCAGGTCCAGTTCAGGCAAAATACAAGGGAAGCTTTCCTGGAGTTCTCGCTGTAGAGCTCTTCAGAATCTAGAAAAAATAAATACAGGCTCCTTGAAGGCCAAAGTTCTGCCTGTCAGAATGAGTTTATACAAACTGGAGGCATAAAAAAAAAAATTAGGGTTTCCCACACACGCCCATTACCCCAGCCACTTGAGTTCCATAAGGAAAAGAAATTTCCCTGGAAGAGGCACCGTTTTGCGGCGGGGGGGAGGGAAGAGGGAGAGATAAAATCTCCTTTCTGAAATGCTAAAGCAGGATAAATTAATGAACTGCTGAAATTCCAACGGTTCTGGAACACCCATGGTTACAAAGTCTTTCACATGCTGTGGTTTTGCAATTGCATTGCGTAAGAGGAGTCACTCTCTCTTTCTAAAGTTTTTGTGTTCTCAGCAGATGCCATGTAGAGAGAGGGCTTGTGGGAACCAGAGCAGCAAGTGGTGCTCCACGGGCCCGAATTCTGCAGAGAGGAAGAGAGACAGAACAAGAGAGATGTGGGCGTGGGGAGGGTGCCTGGTGATAAATCTTGGTCCAGTCTTCAGTGCGTGAATGAAAGGAGCCTTCCTCTTAATTCTCTATACTGGAACAAAACGCCCATGATGGGGCCCAGCAGCAGCCACACAGGGACTCGCAGCAAAAGCAACTGCGAACTAAACGGCTTAGCTTGCAGGGAATCTCTTGGTCTGGAGATTCGGCATCTCCTGTTGAGAATTAATAAAGGGCTGGGGAAAGGTCCCTGCAGGGAATTTCAGATTATTTTGCCCTTTAATAATCGAGCTACTTGGCAGTGGCAGTGGGTCAGACAGAAACACAGCTAGACCCAGGCAAGCCCCGTCTTTCTGTCTCTGCTGGTGCTAAGACACCTTGTGCTTCAGCCACAGTCACTTTCCGTCTCTCTCTCTCTTACGCATCTGTTGTCCATCTGGGTTTTGGTCTGCCTTGCGTTGCTCCGAGTGTGCTCACCTTTTTCTCTGGCCCTGCCATGTGTCTGTCTGTCCCCTTGGTTTACTCCATAATTTGAGTGATCTTGTTGCCAAATCATGTCACGTCTTTCCCTTTTTCAGAACCTTAAAGGAGGATTGGAGTTCGTTAGGAATGACGAAGTCAGAGCTTTTCCGCTCTTTGACGGCCCTCCACCGCTGCTGCCTTTAGCCAACAGTCTCTTGACAGATTCAGCCCATTGTAGCGCTGCTTGTTCTGCACGAATAGGGCATTAATGCTAAATTACCCCTCATAATAGAAGCTTGGATGTTCAGCCTCTGTTGCCTGGGGGCAGCTGTGGCTCATTTGAGAATCTAGGGCTAAGTAACACACACGGGGCCAAATGCAAAGTCTTCAGTGGTGTGCGATCAACCCTAAACGTCCCCTCGAAACAGCAGTGCAGACCTAAGGCATCCACTTTTGAGGAAAACTGGAAAGGGAATATGGAACAATGTGTCTGAGAATGAGTTGTAAATGTGATTCACTCCTAGTTTGTAGCAACCAATGCAATGTAATTTCACAGCTGCTCCAGCATTGTTCCAGCTATTTTGTTCTCTGCATTCTGATTGCTGTGCTTTCCCCCTCACAGTTGTTCTGGCAATATTGGTTTAAAGAAATAGTGAAATAGTTTAAAGAAATAGTGTGTTTAGATGGTTTTCATTTACTTATTAATTTCGCCCTACCTGCTAGTGTCAGACTTTATGAATATCAGTCATTCTTTTTTTTAAAAAGTTTTTTAACAAAAAAGTTTTTTTAACAAAAACTTGAAGTTGCAAGGAACCTCTGCTGGATGGGAAATATCTTAAATACCTTGTAGACCTCTGATTTTATCAGTACAGGCAGTTCCTTCACTGATACAGATCATGACTCTTCCTTGTTACCTTTTGTGTTCATTTTCTTCATCCACTTTGTCACTCCCTGTCATTGCCCTTCTGGTGCTGAGCTTCTTTGCCTCGGGCAAGGCCAGTCCTCTAGCAGCAGACTGGCAGGGCAGCCCACCCCTGGGGCCGTGGGCAGGGCCTGCCCAGCTTGGTGGAACCAAGCAGAGAGTGTTCTGGGCCATGGCCGCCCCACAGAGTGGCAGCCGTGGAGGATAGAGGAAATGTGTCTGTCCAAACATTATAGGCACAATCTTGGACACAAGGAAAGGCATCACTGACTTATCCTTCTTTTTTAAAAAAATCTACCTACCTGCTTATCTGTCTTACTAAAATTCTAGAATCCTAGAGTTGGGAGAGGCCCCAAGGGCCATCCAGTCCAACCCTGTTCTGCCGTGCAGCAGTACACAATCCAAGCACTTCTGACAGATGGCCACCCGGCCTCTCTTTAAAAACCTCCAGAGAAGGAGATTTACCCATGCTTCATGGAGGCTTTGCAGTGTATTCCACTGCTGAACTGCTCTTAACCCTCACAAAGTTCTTCCTAAGGGTTTAGGTGGAATCTCTTTTCCTGTAGTTTGAAGCCATTGCTCCATGTCCTAGTCTCTGGAACAGTATAAAACAGGTTTGCCCCATGTTCCATGTGACATTCTTTCAAAAATTTTGACCATGGCTATCATGTCACCTCCTAACCTTCTCTTCTCCAGGCCAAACATCCCCAGCTCCCTAAGCCACTCATCATAGGGCTTCATGGTTTCCAGGCTTTTGACCTTTTTGGTTGCCCTCCTCTGGACACGTTCCAACTTGCCAATATCCTCCATGAATTGTGCTGCCCAGAACTGGACACAGTATTCCAGGTGGAGTCCAACCAAAAAGGAACAAGAGTAGTAACATTACTTCCCTTGAGCTAGACACTGTATTCCTATTGAGTCCTGTATACTCCTGTTTGCAGGTAATTTCAGAAAGTCACCATTGAAGAGTGCTAAAGGGACCCAGTGTGGAAGCAACCTCAGCCAGAGCCTCAGCCTTCCTTTACGTTCCGTATGCTTCCATCTTCCTCCCATGCAGGCCCAGTACTTGGACAAACCCCATCACCGTAATGCCACCAAGATGAACTAACTGTCTTCCAGGGTGGGGAATCCCTCTGTCCTCTTCTTCAGAAAGTGAGAAATTTGGCAGTTCTGAAGCTACTCCTGCAGCCTGCTAGCAGGGGAGGTTTTTGTCTTGTTGTGTGTTTCAGTTCCCAAAATGAAACTCTGTCGCCTGAGTGAGGAGGCTGGGCTGGTGTAACAGCAACCCTTCTCCAAAAGTTTGTGTGGGTTCCTCCCTGCCAGCAGGACTTAGCAGCAGAGTTTGGGAAAGATGTTCCCGAATTACCCTGCCAGGATGTCTGGTGCTAGCCACGCCAGCTGGGGGGATTCTGGGAGTTGTTATCTAAAACAAGAAAACATTCTCAGGGCTCTGCTCTTAGCATCTCCTGGTCCCTGTTACTTAAACCTTAAAGCACCCTCAGTTTGTAACATATTTATATAACAGGCTAAGCAATTGTAGAAGGGTAGGACTCAGGCCTTCTGCCTCTGGCGGGCACCATTTTGTTCAATTTTCAATCTATTTTGACTGTTTTTTCTATTTTAGGACAGTAGGAATAGGGGTGAAGGTGGCAGATGAGTGAAAGTGGCATGTTTTGCATGATTTTGCTTTTCAAACAAAAAGTCAGCTGAAATCATCCTGGAAGCCTTTTTTTTTTTTTTAATGATGGTGGGGTTGTGGACTATTAAAGTGAGGCTCCATGAGATCCGCTGGCCACATTTTCCCTCACCTTGCTGGGCGTCTCTCCCTGCAGCCCCACCAGCTCACAGCCTGGCCCTCCTTGGTACTCAAGCATATGTGACGCTGTGAGGTGAGTCAAAGAAAACAGTGTGTTTCTAAAATATATATATATATATATATATATAAAAGAAAAAGAAAGCAGTGCATTTTTGGCAGCTGTTCGGTGGATCTGTGCCCCCTAGGTTTTTACCAGCCAGGTATCTTTTCCATGCTCAGAGACATCTCTCTTTTGTCAAGAGGCTTGAAAGACCCCCCACTTGGTAAGGGAAGGAGAAATGGCCTTCTCAGCTTTTTGTCCCAGCTTCTCATAGAATCATAGAAACATAGACTTAGAAGAGACCACAGTGGCCATCAAGTCCAACCCCCTTTTGCCATGCACCCCCCAGCACCGCCAGCAAATGGCCATCCAGCCTCTGCTTAAAAACCTCCAAAGAAAGAGACTCCACCAAACTCCCAAGCAACAGATTCCACTGTCAGTCTGAAGCTTTTGCTGAGGAACCATCTCTGGAGAGGTTCACCTTGTGTCAGGCTGGTTTGTAACAGGAAATCTCCTGATTTTAGAAAAATGGTTGGTCTGCTCTTGATGGAAGCCCAGCTTTTATAGGCCCCAGCCTGACCCATTTCAGACTGTAGAGGGGAAGGCAGGCAGGCAGCAGGATTGCCAAAAGATGTAAGTAGCATTTACAGAAAGCATCAGGGGGTCCAGTCCTTATTCCATTTGCCAGTAAAGAGGCAGACCAGTCAGTTCTGACTTCTTTATTTATTCAAATGCGTGGCTCCCTCCGCTCTTCACATGACACTTGAGGGCTGGGTATCCAAATAGGGTTGCTCAGCACTCCCTTGATGGGCAGGTATGTGTGGAGGGAATACAGTGTCATTCTCCATTCACTTCCAGAGGCCTGGTCAAAGAGGTCTGTTTAGATCTGGTGACAAAATGAATACAGTGAAGGGCCATCTTGAGAGGCGAGGCAGGGGGTTTCACTCCTTGGGGGCACCACAGACACAGACAGTCCTCCCATGGACCTTAGCTGGCAGCAGTACTGCTCACGGGGCATCCCTGTTCGGTCTATGTGACATGAACAATGATATTTGGGACCCATATTATTCATTGCCTTATTTATTAACGTCAGGAAAGTGGCAGCTGCTCCAGATCCTTTAGTCCTAGGTGACAAGTGCAGTCTATCTGCCAGCCTTTGGGCTGCTGTGTTCTGCATTAGCTACAACTTCTTCTTGAGCAGCTCAAGGTCAGTGGTCAATGTATTTCTGACTGGGAAGGGCTGTAGCCTACAAACAGGTGGGAGCTAAGCTAGGCACCCACACCCAACCAGAGGAGTTACCTGGGCCTCAAGGGACAGAAATATTTGTTAGTTCAATTCCTATCCTTCCTTTCTGCCACAAATGGGACTCAAGGCGGACAGTGCTGGTTTAAGGAGTGCCCCAAGCCACGTTCCTGCTTCCTCCCGGAAGAATGCAAACCCATTCTCAGAACAGCCTGTCTCGCCATTTCCCTGACTTGTGAGCCTGGAACGTGCAGTACAGCTATTCTCGGTCTATTGCACCGACCACAGCCCCTCACCGCTCCCAAACAAACAATTAGTCAGTCCATGAGCTCCCCCTTGATTCAGATGGAACTGAGACAGAAGACCCAGGTGGGTGTTGTCATCATATGAGAGCTTCTCCCTCCCCAAACATCTCCCTGCAATTGTCTAGAGATGTTGAATGGCGCAGGGGCAACAGTCCGGTCCCCAAACTGCCTTTGGCCTCCATCCCCAGAGGACGGGATAGAACGAGGGTAAGCACAGCACCTCCCTCTGCACCCTCAGCCTACAGGAACTGGTCCAGAAGAAAGCCATGGCTAGCTGCTTTCTGATCGGAGGTATCCAGGACTTCTGAGGGATGAAAGAGAAGCAACAGGGCACAGCTTGTGCATCCCTTTCCTGGACTGAGATGACTCTAGGGCGGTTGCCCTTTTCTTCCAAGCTTGCCTTACGTTAAACCACCTCCACCCCATAAGCACCTTGGTCCCCACTGAGACACTATGAGCAACCAAGCAAGAGCTCTTCAACACTTCCTGCTCCAGGGAAGCTTGAATCCCAAGCGAGGCAGATCCCTGAGTGTGGCTGGGAACTTCCTTGTAGCTCCAGTCGCTGGCTGCAAGTCCCTGATTTCTCAGCTGGTTGCAGAAAAGGATTTTTGGTGAAGCGAGGTGAGACTAAAGCTGTCACAGTGTCTCCTGTGGGGAGCTGAGGTGATTCTTGGGGAGTGTGGACCGTTTCCCACCGTGCAAGCTGTACCCTGGGGTCTCTTTTGATCTCTGTTGGGTACTGAACACAGCTGGATAGGAGAGCGTGGCTCTGTGCCGGGCGTCATGTCCTCCGCCAGTGGGTTCCTTCCTCTTCTCCCGACTTGGGAAGCAGATGCAGCATCTTGACTTCTCAGAACTTCTTTGCTGGACGTGCTGAGGGCACCAGCGGACCAAGTGGAGTCAGAGGCCATGGGGCCTACCGTTTGGTGCACTGAATCCAAGGGGCTGGTTTTTCCTCGCCTTTATTTTTAGCGTGTGAACTGCATATTCAGAAGCCGAGCCTCAAACAGTTACTTAATTAGGTTGCGGCAAAGATTAGGCAGATGTTTCCTCCTTGCTCTGGGCGCAGCTGGCTCTAAATTCCTGTGAAGCAGCTCTTATGACTTCAGAGTGTGCTATTCTTACCTCTGCTGGTTCGATCACACGTGTGTTGTATAAGGAAATGGCCTTGAAGCTCTCCCATTTTCTCTATAAAAAGAAATAGATAAATTGTGGGATAAACCCAATTTAAATCCCGACTACAGTAGACCTGATGAAATGAGTAGGGAACTAGATGCTTACCACTTATACATAAGCTTCATTGGTCAGAATTGATTAAAATAGTTATGAATGCACAGCCTACAGTTCCTGGTTCATTTTCATGATTGCTGTGTAAATCACTAGTTTAGGGAATACGCAGGGACAATCATAGTCCTCCACATTGAAGCTGGAATGTGTCCAGAGGAAGGCAACCAAAATGGTGAAGGGTCTAGAAACTGTGCCCTATGAGGAGTGGCTTAGGTATGTTTAGCTTGACAAAAAGAAGATTAAGAGGTGACATGACAGCTGTGTTTAAATGTTTGAAGGAGTGACATGTTGAAGTTGGAGCAAGCTTGTTTTCTGCTGCTCCAGAGACTAGGACACGGAGCAATGGATTCAGACAACAGGGAAAGAAAGATTCCCCCCAAACATTAGGAAGAACTTCCTGACAGTAAGAGCTATTCGACCGTGGAATACGCTGCCTTGGAGTGTGGTGGAGTCTCCTCCTTCTTTGGAGGTTTTTAAGCAGGGGCTGGATGGCCATTGGCTAGGAGTGCTTTGAGTATTTGTTCCTGCATGGCAGAAGGGGGTTGGGCTCGATGGCCATTGTGGTCTCTTCCAACTCAATGGTTCTATGATTACAAGGCAGCAGCTGCTGCAAGTGGCAGGGGGCTACTGTTTCCACCCCCTCCTGTGAGCAGTCTCTGGGCAAGAGAGAATTGTGATAAGGATCCAACTTCTGACTGTCACACCACCACAGATTACTCACTGGAAGAGGTGGAAACATCAGTCTTCTGTGTCCTGATTGACAGAGCCCCGTCACTCGCAGCAGCTGCTGCCTGGTAAGTGAGGATCAGGGGGTCGGGTTATGTATTTTGCACAATGTAACTAAGGTGGCTGTGTAGCCATGTTGGGGATTCAGTTGAGTGGGTCTTCTCTTGTTGGGATTGAATGGATGTGGCCCTATAATGTCATCCTTTTTTCTTTTCGGTTGAGCAGGAGTTCCTTCAGCTCCCTTTCCTTCACAACTGGGATGGGATGGTGGGGAATGTTCCCTCTGTGCAGTTGCTTTGGAGAGGGGTGGCACAATGTTGCTTATACCAAATATCAGCATTTAGATTTGCATAAGCCTTCTGCAGCCATCAAAGCAACCTTTTTGGAAACTGGAGTGTGAGTGTGGGTGTGTAATGCAACCTAGAAAGTTGCAGGTTGCTTTGGAACTAAGACAGGATTCAAGTCACATAAATAAATGGGTGTTGGGTGGAACACAGTGAACCCAATGGACCTCACTTGATTCTGGAAATGAAACAGCGCAGGGCCAGGTGAGTGCTGAGATTGGGCACTACAGGAGGGAGTTCCAGAGGTCCTCAGATGGAGCTGGGACAGGGGTCCGCCTGACCCCTTGAGGGCTTTCTTCCCACTGATCAGAGCAGACCGGACTTCGGCAAGGTGGGCCGATCCAGTTCAAGGGACAGCAACTTCCTGTGCAAAAGGAAAGTGAGTGCAGAGCATAAATGGGGTGTGTGTGAAATTGGAGCCCAGAGGAAGACATCTTTTTGACCCACAGCACGTGCCATGTTTTGGCCTTTCTCAGCATTAGAAGAGGGTGGTGGTGAGTGTTGCTTCCTGCCTTCAGGATGGCTGAGCTGCCCTTTATCCTAGAGCAGCCCGACTCCTCTTGGTACCAGTCTCCTGCCTGGTGGTGCTCTTCCCTGCTATTGAGGAGCTATGTGTGTTGGGGGGGCTGCCTTTATGGAAGAGAGATTTGGGGGTTGATGCCATTGGGCACATAGGCTCCCTTCAGGAACCATGACTCCCGTGAGGGAAAGGCCTCAGTTTTGCCACCAGCCAGTGTGCGCATTGGTCACACTTGCTTTGTGTTCTTTATTTTTGCTCTGGACAGCAGTGTGCTGTTTCCTTCAGTGTGCCCCATGGGGGTGGGATGGCGATTTGAACTTGGGAAGGGAGTGTGCAGGGAAGCAGCCGGAGCACGGATATCCTAGACCCCTGGCTGCCGGACTCTGCCCCTCTGCTCGTTGGTTCGGCAGGCGGTGATGGCAGTGGCTGGCAGCCCTGCCTCTTCTCTCAATGGAGCCTCTCTGGGCTGGCTGGAAAATCCCCGGATCCAAGGCTGGGAGGGCGCCTCTTTCTTCCCAGATGCCTCAGTTGGCAAATGGGAGAGAGGGGTGTGTGTGCATGCGTGCGTGCGCGTGTATGCACACATGCCAGGTTTTGCTCCCTACGCCTCAGCGCTCTCTCCCTCACTCTCATTCTCTCTTTTTTAATTGACCCTGCTAACTAATAAAACATTTCATCCGCATTTTCAAATGCTTTTATGGGTTTTTAATAGCCTTTTTGCAGACCAGACAGCAACCTAATACTCCTGTTGAACTAACCAGGATCATTAAGTAATTGCAGGATCAGGATTTATTTAGAATCTGCCTTGTGTGGGGTGAAAGCACCTCCAGCTGTTGCGTGTTCTGTCATTTTCTGTTTTTATCTTTATATCCCAGATGCACATCTGCCCCCCCAGTAGCACAGAAGCCCCTCTCTGTTTTTCTCTAGCACCCCCTCCCCAGTTGGGTGGGGGGATGTGGATGGAAATCTGAAGCAACATTTGGAGATCTGCTTTCTCGTGATCGGCCAGCCTGCAAATGACATTGATTGTGGTGGTTTCCTCTGATTGATTTTTGGGTACTGAGATCTTTTCTGCGGGAATTCCTTCCAAGATCTCTGAAACCCCACGGTGCAGACTTGTTGCCTAGGAATCTCACCCCCTTGCTATTGCCAAGGAGGAGTGGTGCCATGATGCTGCGTCATTCTTTTGTTAGGGGCTGGGATCTCCCAGTAAACTAGGCTGCTGCCCCTTGCTTTTTTGGGGAGGGGTCACTTTTCTCCACAAAGGACTTTCTGGACCCTCCTCAGCTGCCACAAATCCTCCTTTGAAACATACATCTTGTTCTGAAACAAACTGGAAGAAGCTTTATTGTTGTACTCTGTGAGTTTGCGTGTGCCTGTGTACTCAGTTTAAAGTGTGAATTCATCCTCCCAGAAGCTGCTTTCCTCTGGCTAAAAAATGGTGGTTAGGGAGTCTGAAGGCATCAAGGGTCGGGGAAGCATATGTGTTTCAAGCAGCGCCTCTGCTGTGCCCCTGATTTGCAAGCCCACAAAGGGATCTCAGATAGCTCTGTGTGCGTGCATATGTCTTGAAGTTGCCTGTCAATTTATGGCAACCCCATGAACTTCATAGAGTTTTCACAGGCAAGAAATCCTCAGGGGTGGTTTTGCCAGTTCCTTCCCCTGGAATAGGGCCTACAGCACCTGGTCTCCCAGTTAGCTGTGTTTTTCTCTTTTGCGGGAGAACTTTTCCCTCCTTTCTTCCCCCCTTGAACTCCTCTCACCTCCCAGTTTGAGGCTATAGGTTGTTGTTGGTGTGTTCTCTCACATCAGTTCTGGCTCTGTGGCAGCCCTAAGGTGACACTGTCATGGGGTTTTCTGAGGCTGAGAGTGTGTGGTGCGCCTGAGGCTGCCCACAGTCGGAGACCCTCGCTGGCTCTCTAGGTTTCCTGGGGCCAAAAGCTTTCCAACCAACCCGTTGCTTCAAGAATTACTCCTGATGTTGAGCAGCTTTCCCACACCACTTTCTAGCCTGACTCGGTCAGGAGACTGGAAAAAGAAGGGGTGCCTTCCCCTTTGTGCTGCCAGACATAGGAGCATCGCGGGAAAGTCCAGGGAAGAGCCGGAGCTGCCCTGTTTTTGCCGCCCCTTGAGCCGAGGGCATCCCTCCTGGTGTATTTCCCCACTTCCTTGGCAATGCTGTGTGTGTTTATTGCTCGAGTTCCTACCTGCTTCAGCCTGAAGCAGAGAGCCATGTGGCTGGTGCGGAAGAGGGAGAGGGGGTGTTTGAGGCGGGCCGAGCTCCTTAGTGGGCTGTTTCCATGGAGGCAGAGTGTGTTGGTGCTGCCTCCACTTCCCTACCCCTTTGGGTGGTGTTGGGGCCCCGGCTTCGTGGGATAAAGGGGCTCAGTTTGAGGGTGCAGGAGGGATGGGGAGGGAAGAGACGGTTCAGCCCCGACACCTCCTGTGTGTCTCAGGAGCAGATGGCCCCAGCAGAGAAGAGACTGGCTGGGAGGGCAAACAAAGAAGCTGCCTTCCCTCTCTCGCTCCTGCGAGCTGGCCCTGGGGCCTCTGCATCTCTCTTGGCTTCTGTGTTCACCTCTCGCATTGTGGATGTCGAACTGCACTGGTGGCAGCTCCCCTTTTCTTGTCTGGCTATCTCCCCTTTGCCATGGCTGAGTTGTTAATTTATTTATTGAATTTATATCCTACCTCTTTTCTGAGAGGGGATTCAAGGCAGCTGACGGTAATTTTTTTTTAAAGATTAAGATAAACCATTATTTTGCAAAAATTAAGGAAGAATTAAACAACAATACAGGTTGAGTCTCCTTATCCAGAAATCCAAAAGCCTTCAGGCTACAAAACTTTTTTGCTGTCAGCTGCCTGCTTCTGCCTTTATGGCGGTGGTGGCAGCACTCCTTGTTGCTCATCTCTCAGATCCTCCATCTCTTTTTGCCACCAGCTAAGAGAGACTGAGGATCTCAGAGATGAATAGATATTCGATCTGAATTATTTAAAAAAAAACATGATTAATGATTAAGCATGAATCTGTTTGCATCTGGAATGTGGCAAGTCTGGCTGATGTCTGTTCCTTATTTCTGGGACTTTGGCACCTGAGGAGGCCGTCTTGAGGGAAAAGCAGCAGCCTGCTGAGCCTGGGGCTGCTAGCCTGGGCAGATTGGGGGGCTGGGGAGGGTGAGGGGTTTGGAAGAGAGACCCACTAAGGCCCCAGACCCCATGGAGGCAGAAGATTTGCCAGGGCAAAGGCAAGCAGGTTGTTTTGGGTCTGAAACACTTATGTGTCCCATTCTTCTTAGAGCATTGTTCAGAGTCAGAAGACTTTGTCTCCTGTGGGGTGTACAAGTTGTTGGTCACAATTGGGTGACAGGGGAGGGGGAGTCTGGTCTGGGGGGCTTTCTTCATAGGTGGCTCTTTTCTTTCTCTTGCTTAATAGTAGGTTTAGGCTGGGAGACCCACAGGAACCAGGCAAAGGTTTCTGCTCCCAGTCCTGGGGAAACTTGGGCCCTTTTGCTTTGTGTGTCTTCAAGGAGCCCCACGGATTTCACTGGCTTTTCTTTGACAAAGAATCCTCAGAGGTCTTCTTGTCAGTTTCTTCTTCTGAAACATAACCTATACCATCTGGTAGCCCATGGTGGTCTGCTATCCAAGTACTAACCAGGGCAAGCCCTGCTTAACTTCTGAAGTCAGACAGCCTCTGGTGCAGGGGCTGTTTGGTGCTCCTGTGGCACCCTTTCTGACAGAGCTTTTTTTTTTTAACTGTAACCCCAGGATCTTACAGGCTGTAGCATCACAGAATTGAAAGGTACCAATTTGATGCCATGAGGCATCTGGTCCAGCAGGGGAAGTTCACCACTTAAGCCCCCTGAGATGTGGGCATCCAGCCTCAGTTTGAGAAATTTCCAGCGAAGGGGCTCTGAGAAATCCTCTTCCGCTGTCAGGCAGCTCATGCAGTCAGTGAGTTTTTCCGGTGGCTCTTGTCACTTGGATCTAGCAATTCGGGTCCTGCCCTCCAGAGCCACACAAAGTAAGCTCACTCCATCTTCCGCACGATGGCAGCTTTTCAGATATTTGGGAGTCATCGTTCAGAAAAATAACTTTTGCAAGCTCTGTCCTCATGCATAGTGAAACTGTCGCTTCCACATGACCAGAAGGGTGCATTCTTAAATAGTAATTTTTTTTATTATTTTCAAAATTGTAAGAGTGCAAAAGAGAGAATTGTTGGGAGAATTGAGGTTGTTCTTGGGATGGATGAGGAGGGGGCTTCCCCTTCTCAAAGAGGACTGTGTGTGTGGGGGGTTCATCCCCCTCTGAAATTGTCATCCCTGGGAGAGAGACCTGTCACATTGATCTCCATGTTTTCTAGGTAAACACACGGTCTTCCTGCCTCCAGTTCATCCAGGTCATGTTGTTATGTCCTGAACATGTATAAATAACAGTTTACTGCTTTTTTAAAAAATAAATGACCTGATAGGGGGTGGTTTTGTTGCCCCAGAGGTCTGTACAGAGAATTTTGATATTTTAGAATCTGTCCAAAAAATCTCTTTAGGACATGCAGTTTTGGCAGGAGAAGCTGGAGAAGTTAAACAGAAAGAATAGGGAGGGGGTAAGTAACTGAGATTGTAAAAGGCTGTACGGAATAGGGAGGGGGTAAGTAACTGAGATTGTAAAAGGCTGGGAACTTGAATACGGTGTATTATTTCTGTGGAGCTTGCTCTTAGCGGAACCTACCGCTTGTACGAACTCTCAGACCATAAAACATGTGTCAGGAGGTTAGGGGTCTTCCTAGCCCTTTTCCAAATCCTCCTCCTGTGGCAGCTGCGGCCTTGTTCCCTGCCAGTTTCACCTGGTACCTCTCCTTAGCTTTCCGCCATATTCCTTCATCAGTTCTGGAGCTCCCTCCTCCTCTTAATATCTCCGTGTCAGCCTCAATTTGGGCCGAGCAGGAGGAGGGCTGTTCGTTCTGCCTTAGAAGGGCTACTGTTGTCGTTCTGAGCCGCCATCTTAGTTTCTTCTTGCAGATTCGTTCTTCCCCCTTATAGAGTGCCTCACTCATATACGCTGGTTTCTTGTGATACATATTTGGAATTTCTGAAATATATCGAGGTTCCCTGACACTTCCGCCTCACTTCTGCCTCTGAACGATTCCTAGTATTTACGCTCCTCCAACCCCTGCTGACAGGCAGCGTTCCTTGTAGATTTGATTTTGTGAGCCAGCTCAACACACTGGAAATGTGGTAGAATGCTGCTCTCTGCAAAGATCTCTCAACAGATCACTAGGGTGTGTCATGCTGACTCCAGATGTTTCGACGGGGGGCAGGTGTGGCCACTGGATCCAGTTCCCCTTTCCATTCTTCTGTGTCTCCACGGGAGAGGGGCCTTGTTGGAAATTTTCTGAATACTCAAGATGAAAACTCGAGTCTTTGGAGGAACTGGGAATGCCTTGTTCTTGTGCGTTTAGGTGATTGTGAACCAGGATGTGTTTGTGGGGGGGGGGTGACATGAGGTGGGGTGAAGGAATAAATTGGTAGTCACCAGTAAAACAAGACTTGCCATCATCACCATTTGCAGCCACCATTGGTTCTTTTTCACAAGGGAGGTTGAAGTTTGGACTGCAGCTTGTCGAACCCCGCGCCATTGGTCCTTTTGTGTGGGGCTGATGGGAGCTGTAGGCTGAAACATCCTGATCCTTGTTAGAGAAGGACTAGTCTTGCTGAAGGAACAGCAGCATGGCTTGAGGAAGAGTAAACCCCATTTCCCCAGCTGTTTAGAGTTCTTTGAGCCTGCCAGTAAGTGTGTGGGTAAAGGTGACCCAGGTGACCTTGTTTACAGTGCTTTCAAAAGGCCTTTGTCCAGGTCCCTCGCCAAGGACCTTGGAACAAAGTATGGATATGAAGCTGGTTAATAAACAGGAAGCCAGGAGCGGGAGTGAATGAGACGTTCTCTCTGTCCTGGGGTGCAAACAGTGGGGTCCCCTGAGGATTTCCTTTGGCATTAAGATTGTTCACAAACTGTCCTGAGTCAGGGCAAGTATGATGGAATCACAGAATTGGAAGAGACCCCAAAGGGCATCCAGTCCAACCTCCTTCTGCCATGCGGGAAGACACAGACAAAACCCTTCTTTTGACAGATGGCCATCCAGATTCTCTTTAAAAACCTCCAAAGAAGGAGGAGACTCCACCATGCTCCATTGAGGCAGCAGCCTATTCCACTGTCAAACAACTCTTACTGTTAGAAAGTCCTTCCTAATGTTTAGCTAGAATCTCTTTTCCGTGGTTTGAAGCTATTGGTCCATGCCCTAATTTCCGCAGCAGCTTGCCCCATCTTCTGTATGACATCCTTCCAAATATTTGAACATGGCTGTCATGTGCCAGTTGCATCATTAGGCACACCGCAACTTCTAATTGTCCTCTGCTCTTCCCCAGTAGCTCGCTGAGCACCATCCGACCTGGGAGTTTCATTTTTTGGCACTGTCTCTTGTTTCATTTCGGATTTTGTCATCATAGAGCGTCCATGGTAAAAGACATTCAACTGTGCCTCCTTCTGTGCAGTAGTTAACGATGTTAGCTATAGTGCCACTGCTGTTGTCTCTTGAGAGGACTGCTCCAGCTTGTCCATGTCATTCTTGAATCGTGGTGCCCAGAACTGGATGCCGGATGCCAGGTGAGGTCTAACCAAAGCAGAAGAGAGTGGTAATAGTGGTACGATCACTTCCCTTGACCTAGACTCTATACTCCTATTGATACAACCCAGAATTGCCTTGGCTTTTTAAACTGTTGCATCACACTGTAGATTCGTGTCCTCATTCATGATGGCTATTGAGGTTAAATCAGAAAGGGGGAATGTGGAGTTCCAGAAGGCTTCTGTCCAGGCAGCAGAGTGTGGGGAAAGTGGACATTAAAATGGGGACTCTCGTCCAGTGTAAGCAAGTGGAGAGGATGGTCACTGGGAGCAAAGAAATCCTGGCTTCACTCAAACTGATGGGACCTGAGCTGGCAGCAGCCGGGCAAGAAGGGGCCTTTGAAGTGTGAAGCTCGATGGACAGCTGGCCCCAGAGGGCTGTAGCTATGGAAAACGCAAATTCCCCATTGGGCATCATTATGAAAGGGACTGGAAACAGGACAGCCAGTGTTTTTGTGCCCTTATGTTAATCTGAGATGCAGCAGTTGTGATGCTCTCTATGGGCATCCTGCACTTTTTGATGACTCGTTTTTTTGACATTCTAGTCTTTCAACCGTTGTAAATTTTACACATACCGTTCTTTCCAACACAGGGTCCACTCTTTTGTTGGTTCCTCTCCTCTTGCCTTCTTCCTGTTGGGAACCTGAGGGGATTCCGGAGGCTCGCCAAGCAAGCCTCCGGAATCCCCTCAGGTTCCCAACAGGAGGAAAGCAAGAGGAGAAGAACTGAAAAAAGACTGGGTTCCACTTTTCAACCAGTTCCACTTTCTGACTGTGATCTGGTCCCTCACCCATCAGATAAGTGGGAGATGCCTATCCAGTTCTAGTCACTGCACAGAGGAGGGTATCCCAGCTGAGGAGAGGCTGTGATATAGATTTTGGGAGGACAAGATGAATTGGGAGGGGTCACCACTGTCAGTGTTGTGGAGAATTTGGAGCAGGAAAAGCTAGTCTTGCTCTTCCTTTGGGTCCCATCCATCTGAAGCTGAACGGCAAAGAAGGAGAGAGAGAGGAGGAAGGGTTCTTCACACAGAAGAGACAGCCCTGTGGAACCCACCGCCACAAGCTGACCTGACAGCTGACATCTTTCAGGAAGGGACTGGGCACCTTCTGTCAGGTAGTTCTCAGGAAGGCTGGGGGGTGTCATTGCTCTCCTGTCCTGCCTGGGGGTTTGATCCGGGGGTTGTGATGGGAGAGCACCTATCGGGGCAGAATGTGAGACTAGATGGCCTTGTGGGGTCCAATCCAGCCTTCTCAGGATTAGGGTTAGGGTTACCCTGGTGTACCCTTAGCAACCCCGTGAAGTTACTACAGTTATTCTTGACAAAGTTCAAAAGGGTTTCTGAGACAGGAAAATGAACTGTCTCTGCTGCATTTTTTGAAAACTTAAAATTTAGTGGTTTTTCTGCTCTGCCTCCAGGACTGATTGCAGTGGTTCCTAAACTTTGGTCCTCCAGATGTGCTGGACTTTAGCTCCCAGGATTCCTGATTGTTGAAGTTGGCGGGGGCTTCTGGGAGCTGAAGTCTAAAACACCTGGAAACCACTGGATGAGAACAACAACCAGGACAATCCCTTCTGGGTCTCCTGTAAAAGCTTTTGCTTCCATCGAAGTTACAATTCGGCAATTTTTAAAGAAAATATGATTGCATGACTTCACAGTTACCATTAATGAGTTTGCTCATGCGCGTTTGATTAAGATATCTTCCAGTTAATACTTAACACTCAGTCATTCTTCTCCTATCTGAATGTTCATCTGGGCTTCTGGATTTGTTTTGCCCTCCACTTTAAGATGGTACTTAGCTCAGGTTGGGTGGCATTTCCGTTTCTAGTTGCACTGTGGAGGGATTCCCCTGTACGTTTCGTGTGTAAATATTTCTAGCCATGATGTTTAAAGCCTAGAGAATACTGAGTTACATTTGCATGAAGCAGTGGACATGTTTTTCCCACTGTTTGGTTAGGTGTGCATGTGTCTGTTTGGTGTATAAAGCAACGCCATTCATGGCTGTTAAGAATTCCCACAGTTATTAACTCTCCCCAACAGAATATTGGCACTGCTCCCTGGATCCCTCCTTCCTTGAGTGGTTTACTGGGTGTTTTTGTGTGTGTGTGTCTTCTAAAAGCTGCAAGACTGGCAAATCCAGACACCAGCAAGGGAGCAACTGGCTTGCGAGAGGCCTGATCCCTTGATGCCCTTTGCGTGCTGTGTGTGCACAGTAAACATGGGACAATTAACTCCGGTGTTGTTTCTAGCTTAAGAAACGTTGAAGACAAATCACCCCCAAACCTGTTTTGGAAAGAACGGGCCTTTCGTTAGTAATCGTTAACAGAGCAGCCTGTCTCATAATCTTGAGGGAGAGGCTGACCACAGGGGGAGGAGGGCCTTCTGCCTCTGACTGGAGGCTTTGGATCTGTCCCAGTCAGGGCCTCGGCTTAGCCAGAGAGGGGTATGCGCTTTGTTTGCTAATTGGAAAAGCCTTGTGGGATGGGGAGATCTAGGGTAGCAGAAACATCTGTGCACATCACAAGTATTGTTGTGCACCTTCAAGTTGCTTCCAGTTTATGACAACCCTAAGGCGACTCCATCATGGGGTTTTCTGGGGCTGGAGAGTGTGCCACGCTCCCAAGGTCACCTGGTGGGTTTCCATGGCCAGTTGACCCCTGGCCTCCAGGGCCGTAGTCCAACATTCAAGCCACTGTCGTATGCTAGCTCTCCACAGGTTGAATATCCCTCATCAAAATGCTTAGGACTTGAAGTGTTCCCATATTTTTGACTTTAGAATAGAGTACCTTTTTGGAATAGCATCATTGTGTCATGTTCATTTGCATTTGGGGTTTTTGGATTTCCAGATAAGGGAGACTCAAACTGTATACACAGTATTTTTCATCTCTCTTTCTTTCCCCTCTATGTTGCGTGCAGGTGTCTAGTTTTACGTGGGTTCACTGGAACAAGAGAACCGCTTTCTGCCCCTAGTAAAGGAAGGCCGTAGGCCAGCAGTTTCTGGCTCCTCCAGTGTTGTTGGACTACAGCTCCCAGAATTCCTGGCTCCCTGGTCTTGCTGGCTGGGGCTTCTGGAAATTGCCATCTGCCAGCATCTGAGGACCAAGAGGAAACACTGGCCAATTGCCTCATGGAAGCTTTAGATATTGATAAATCTCTATGGAGGTGGTGACTCTGTGGTAGATTCGGTTCAGTTTTTACTGAGCGATACAAATGAGTACGTAACGCATAATGTGGCTCTTTTTGCCTTGGCTGCAAAAAAGATCCGAAAGAGAGAGTTAGATGAAGTTGCCATAAATTGTCATAGAGACTCTTAGTATTAAACTGCTTGGTCTTCATGTTGGTATTTTAGAAATTTAGGTTTTTTTACTTTTTATATTAGTTTGGTAATAACTTTGGCTATGGCTTGCAGTGCATGGGGTGTTTTTTGTACTTTTTTACTCCTATACTTTTTTATCTTAAAGGTTTATGTACTGTATATATTTTAATTTCTTTGTCATGGCCTTTGGCTAGCACAATAAACATGGGGGGTTGGTATTTCACAGATAAATCTCTAATATAAAAATGAGTCTCGGGGCACCCTTGGACCTTCAGGTGGCTTTTTGTTTTTGCATTCAGCCAGCAGAAGCACCCCTAAGTGCCCAGCTTTTAGGAACAAGTAGCTGCCCTTTGTCCTCTTCCGGGGCAGAGGAGAGGACAGATCGCACTGTGTCGTCTCCAGGACTCTGTATTTCTGTCCAGTTTCCTCTGCCCAGAACTTCCATAGAGCTGTCCCAGAGGGCATCCCTGCTGTGCCATCAAGCGTGGGATCCAGGCTTTCAGACAGGCAGCCTTGCTATTTGGTAGCAGCCAGGGGACAGGAGTGGGGTGGGGGTTCCCTTCCAGGCCATCCTTAGCCTGAGGCAAGAGTGGAGAGGTGTGTGGATCAGGAGGAGCTGGTCCTCCATGGGGAGGGTTTGGTGGCTTGTTGCCAAAAGGCTTGGCCATGGTCCCATTTCCACCACCCCCAGCCTTTGATGCCCAGGTCTCTGTGCATGTCAGCGTTGTGGCGCATTATGGATCCATTCCGCCTATGTGCCAGTCAGTGTTGGGCAAGCAGTTGTACTGGTACCCTTCGTGTGTTGAGGAGGAGCCAGAGGTGCACTCTTCTTTTTCTCTCTCCTACACCCACCCACGTACCCCTGGCCTCTTTGCACCATTTTTCAGGTGGGGATGACTCTCTTTTCTGGAACTCACACTTTGGGGGTTCAGAGGCCATGCCATAGTCTTTCCCACACCTCTCCTCTTCTTCCTCTTCTAGTCTGCCTGGTCGCTGCCTCCCCATATGAAGAACCCCAGAACAAGCTGCCTGATTTTGCTGAAAAGAGAGAAGGCCTGCATGGGCTGGGGGCTCCAAAGACATGTGTCCCTTGGTGTGACATCTGAGAAAGCCAAGACTGGAGTTCTGCTTTAAGTGTCGGCTGTAATGAATTCATAGATGGGAATACCACAAAGTGGCCAAGGCAGCCGCTTGAGAGGTGGAGCTTGGGGAGCAAGGGCAGCTGGGCACTTGATGTCTTTGCATTCCCAAGGCCAACAGCCCTTGTAGTCTGCACAGCAAAAGGCACAGTGGGGGTCCCTTGTGAGCTTCCACGGAGTGTAGCTGACCTCGGCCAATGCATTAAGGCTATCTAGATTACAAGAGTGTAGACAGAACAGTGTGTGTCTGTGCGCTATAGACGACATAGAGTCTTGGCCATGTTGACTTGGGCATACCAGGGAGTTTGAGTCCAAAGGAGCAACTTTTCCAACTTTTCTGATGTCAGGACACAGCGGTTAGCGAGCGGAATTGTTGATAGTGAAGCCAGAAGGAGGCAGCGGGAGGTGCCAGGTGGTCCTGCCAAGGACAGGTGCATTTGTCCCAATGGCCGTCCTGGGAGCATGCTTTGGAGGAAGTCTGCTGAAGTGCCAGTGTCATAACGTCGCTGTCATTCTCAGTACTTTCTTGAACTTAATTTTTGTCTACCCTGTCTTGTGATTATGCCCACTGGCTATGTCTGTCTACACAAGAGAAAGAGAGAGGGAGCTCCAGGGGGCTTCTCTAAAAATTGGGGCCCATGCAGGGCTACGGACCATGAGCTCTCCAGTTCCCCTAAACTTCTGGCCTCTCAGGTGGCATAGAAATCTTGTCCCTTTGGCTTTTTGGACTCTCCAGCTGGGGCTGTCCTAGCAGGAAGGTGAAACTGCAGGATCCTGTCTGCAGCTGCCCACGATCTTTCAGAATGTGTGGAAAGGGGAGGCTCTGCCCTTTCACCAAGTCACACACATGTGGCCTGAGCAAGGGGCTACATTACCCTTGGTGGCCCACATTCTGCCTCTGTGTGAGCCAGGCAAGTGCTAAAAGAGGGGCGGGGTGGGGGGAGACTACTCCCCTTCCCCCAGCTGGTTGTTGCCTCCATTGTGGCGTCTTGATCAGGCAGCACAGACCCATTCATTGGGACATCCGTGCTTCCCGCCCAGTGCACGGCGACGGCGTTTAAAGCAATTCCAAGTCTTTCCAAGCTATACATTTTCCTCATTTTTTGGCAAAGCAAAGCTGTACAACTCCTGTCAAATCTTGCGTATGGCAGTCAAATGCAACGTGGCTTTAACTCTCCCCCTCTCTCCCCCTCCTGTGTGCGCAAGCGCGTGCACGCACACGTGTACGCATACATGCCGTTTTTTAAAATAGGAGCCTCCTTCCGAGGGATTTTTATTAGCCCCAAACCCACAGGGAGGCCTGAGGGGGGTGTTCTCCCTCCTTTGTGTGTGTGGAAGGGGTTAAGCATGTGTTTGCTTTGTGCAAGATAGAAAAATGTGTTGAATGGGTTCCTACCCAGCGCAGCCAACGCATTGGCTAAGGGTGAGGGTGGTTCACTTGCTGGAAGCATTTCCTGACGTGGATTTCAGTGGATCCGGAGCTTGCCTCTCTCCGGGCGTGCTAGTTGTTCTCCTGCCCAGGCTGACTCATTTCTCACCTGACTTGGCCATGTTCACTCTCCTCAGCCAGAAAACTAGTGTTTGCATTCCAGCAGGGCTAGCCTAGGATCAGTTTATTTTTTTTTTTCATTAAAGAATTGCAAGAGGAGGACTTTGGCTTGCCTTCAGAGATCTCTGGATCTTCAACCAAGCAGCCCAAAGCTTGTTCTCTCTGCCCTTTGCTAGACGAGTAAGTTCCTTTCACGCCACTTCAGTCCATAGGCCAGCCTCTCTGAGCTGCATTTTGAGGATCCCTTCGAGCAAAGGCTAACCTGGTTTTGCAAAATTACCTGTGGAAGAGGCAGAATAAGGCTCTGGTGGATCAGAGTTGGGTGGGGGGCTGCTCTTTTGGACTACAGCTCAGAATTCTCACCTGCTCACGATTCTGGAAAATGTAATCTAAAAAAGCAGCTTTTCCAAGCTTTGATTTCAAGAGGTTTGTGTGGTATTGGAGCACTTTTATATATGTATTGGTGCTCCCTGAAGCATGGACTCATTTGCATCTTGGCATCACACCCCAGCTTTCCATGGCAACCTGGGGGCCAAGGGGAAAAGCTGCCCTATGAGGTTCCAGAGCATAGACTTCCTCCTTTGCCACCCCACCATAGCATTTTGGATCCAACACCGTTGCCTGTTCAGTTTATCTAGAGAACCTCTTGCTTGTACGCATGTGTGACCAGCCGCAGTGCTACCATTTCAACCTCCAAAGTAGGGGGCCTTGGCCTCTCCATTGCAAAAAATTTGGGGCATCCTTTCAGGCAAATGTGGCATTTAAAATGGCATGTGGACAGGAAAGCACCAGTGCATGGGTTGTGGTGCCAGTCTTGCATGGCTACAGCAGAGGAGGAAGAACAGTTCTTGCAGAAGCCACCAGAATGCTCCTGGTTGGCTGAAAGAGAGGTCCAGCCATGTTTTCCCTCTTTGAGGTCTCTGTGCAGTGCCTGCCCCCAAAATGGGGATGTGTGCCACGGAGCTACATTTGGAGAGGCCTACTTTGGAAAAGCACAGGTGAACAATCAGAGGACATCTCCTGCAGGAGTCCTCCATGCATGGGATATTGACCAGGGCTGGGGAAGGGGTGTTACCTTGTCCATGCTTCACACGCTTCACACTGTCCTGTTTTGTTTCAGGTGGGACATAGGGGAAGGCCACAGGATGTTCCCCAAGCATGAACTCCTTTTGCTCCAGCTTGGAGCTGGTGTTTTCTGGATGTAGGGCAGGCTTTCCGAGGAAACGTAACCCTCTGAAACTGCTTGGACATCCAGATTAGTAACGTGTTTCCCTTTGCCTGTTCTTGTCCTTCAACTTAAGTGAATAACTGAGACTCTTTAGAAGTCACTGTGGCCAATCCTCAAATAATCTGAAAAGCACAGGAATCCTGCTTGGCTGGCTGGGTCTTTCTTCCCCCCACCCCGTCTCATCAGCTTCAGGAGAAACATCCTTGCTATAGGCAGGACTGGCAGGACTTTGGAGGTTTAGGGTTTGAGATGGTGTTGCTCCAAATCTGTTTTCTCATATGGAATGTTTTAATGATTCGAAGTTGTAATTTCTGGGTCATGCAATTATGGTCATTGTGGAGCACAAGTTCCTCCTGTCAGGTTCTGTTTCTCCATAGTTCTGAAAATCTGTCTTTGCTGCTCCTGTTTTGGAGCCTATCAAATTTGTGTTGACGGGCACACATGTGCAAGGAGAGTAACTGGCAGCTTGCCCCTTTGGAGAAGGTAGCTAACCATTAAACTCTCTGCCTTCAGGCTAGTAGGTCTAGCCGAGCTAAGGACACTGTGCCTTTAACTCTTCTTGGTTATGGGACATCTTTCTTGCCCTGCGAAACTTTTTATTTTCCATGCTCTGGGCCCTAATTCCCTCAGAAGGTGTGGAGGGAGTGGTGTGTGTGTGTTCACGTGTAGTGCCATCTTGCCATTTGGAAGCTTGCCTGTAAGGGCTTTGACGATTTCTGCCACGTTCCGGAATCTGTTATCTTCCATCTTGAAACTGCCTGTAGTTTAGTTAAAGCTGCCTGTGTTTTAGGAACCACGAAAGACACCCATGAATGCCCCCTGATGGTGTGAGCTGCTAATATTTAAAAGGAAACAGATGTCCAGTCAGAGAGAGAAGGCTTCCCTCTCCTTTGTGCCTCTGCCCTCATGCAAGGGACACAGTGACCGCTGTTTCTGAGAGAGCCCATCAAGCCCAGTAGCTTTCCTCCAACAGTGCTCTGTTCCCAGCTTCTCTGTTTGCCTCCTTAGGTGTTCTCTGCTGCAGAAACATGGTGGTTCTGTGTCACTTTCATGACTGTCTGAGGGCCAACTTTCAGGAGCATGGGACAGTGTGCTCAGGTGGAGCAAATGGGCAACTGGCAATCTGGCAATCCTTGCCATGCCCAGGAATTGGCACCTGAGTTTGGCAGATAGATCTGACTGTCCAGAGAGGCCTGCTTTCAGCCAGAAGCCATGCCTCCGGAGAGCTGAATTCTGGCATTGGCGGTCAAACGCCTCCATCAGTAGTGGAGAAGGCAAGGCAGTGGCACAAGGACCTTGCCTCTGGCTCCCCCAGGTTGGGAATGCATCATTAACACTGCTACCCTCCCACTGAGCTGCTCCAGCTTTGCTTTCTCTTGCTTCTTCCCAGATCTAGATCTAGACCAGCTTGTTGGATTGCAACTCATGTCATCCCTCATCCTCATCAGAGTTGGCTAGTAGGGCTGATGGGAGCTGGAGTCCAGAAATAGCTGGAAGACTGCCTGAGTCTCAGATTTATCTTAGATGATAGGAGCAGAGTTCTGAGGGGAAACTTGCACAGCAACGTATGGGGCGGGTCCTTTTATTGTTGGTTATGTCCTCCTGAGGAGTGCTGAGTATCCTAGATAACCTCCTTGGAGAACGCATTCCCTCTTGAGTTCAAGGGAAGTTACTTGGGAGGGTATACAGAAAGTGCC
This sequence comes from Iguana delicatissima, assembly GCA_948472985.1. Lineage (NCBI taxonomy): Eukaryota > Metazoa > Chordata > Lepidosauria > Squamata > Iguanidae > Iguana > Iguana delicatissima. The sequence continues at coordinate 126,899 of CAOKZL010001477.1, read as the reverse complement.
AGGCCACAGGGGTTTTGACTTGTGCGAGGATGTGGCATTATTTGTACCGCATCATCAGTAGTCACAAAAAGCAGGCTCTCATCCGTTTCACTAAAAGGGCTGCTCTTTCTTGGCGAGTTCCACCTTGGTTCCAGGGGTCTCTTCTTTCAGCCACAGGTGGCTGGGGACTGAGGAGGCTGTGGTTTCTAGAGAGGGGCATTTTTCTTTCCATAATCTGCCTGTAAGCTTAAAACCCCCAAGCCCCATGCAGCAGCCTTTGTCTTAAAGCCGTCCTTCCTTTCGCAGCCCCTTTGTCTCCAGGAGGGAGTTCCTGCAAGGGATTGGAGGTTGCCTAGTTGTCTCCTAGTGGCAACCACCATTTCAACCCAGCTCCTTCTGCCCTCCCTCAGCTGCCCAATCCTGCCCTGGCTGCTGGCAGGGGGCTACTTGGCTGTCAGGGAGCCCTTGGCTGTCCTTCAGCTCCTTTGCTCTTTTGTCAGCCAGAGGTGCCAAAGCAGAGCTGCCAGTGATGTTGGGCGGGGGCCCTTTCCTTTGGGGGCTTCCTCTGAAATCCGTGGGGCTCACTGAGTCTCCTGGGCTGAAGATGCCAAGTGCTTGGAGGCTGTTGATGAAACACAACAGCAGTCACTCTCTTGAAATGTTTTTCTTTTCCACTTTAGAGTTTTGGCAGTGAAATGGGGCAATAGTCATCCCCTTTCTTCCTGCAAAATCATTTTTTGCAGGGTTGGGAGAACAGCCCCATGACTGGGAAGGGGAGTGTAGCTCCTGCTGTGGGTGTGCATGTCTGGGGCACTGGAACCACCAGAAACTGGCAGAGACCGCTTGCCAGGAGTGCTCACCCCTCTTATTCCCCCCCCCAGTGTGTCCTGCCGCCTGCAAGTCCCAGGGCTGCACCCCGGACGGACGCTGCTGCCACGCCCAGTGCCTGGGCAACTGCCTGGAGCCCGACGACCCTGAGAAGTGCGTGGCGTGTCGGAACTCGAGCTGGACGGCAAGTGTTTGGAGACGTGCCCACCCAACTACTACCGCTTCCGGGGCTGGCGCTGCGTGACCTTCGAGTTCTGCCAGGAGCTGCACAACTCCTGCAAGACCGCCCGCGAGTCCGGCTGCCACGTCATCCACAACGGCGAGTGTGTCCCTGAGTGCCCCTCCGGGTACACCATGAACTCCACCAAGTGAGTTGGCCCCCTAAACCTTGGCTTGCCCCAGCTGTGGCGGGTGGAGCTGGTGTTTCCCTGGCGAGGGTCTGGATGGGTCAGTTGGACTGTGCTTCTGTCCTCAGCCTGCCAGTGGAGGTTTCCCTGAGCGTCCATTCATGAATGCAGGCCCCACACCCAAAGGCCCAGCACCTGGGGTCAGAGGAGAGGAGAAATGCACAGATAGGAATGTGTTATTGCGCTTGGAACATTTCAGAAGGAACCTGATGCTGATCTCAGGAGCTGACGCTCTAGGCTGTGTGGCTTGATACTTCCTAAAGTGCCCTGATAACTGTAATCCATTTAAGCCAAGAGACGATGAAAATTATTTCAGTGGGGAGCGTAGAGGGATTCCCATCCACAAAGAGAAACCCAGCTAGTCCTTTCTTCTAGAGAAACCTAAAGGAGAAAGAATTTGTGGGAAAGCCAGCCTGCTGGCCGGCCAGAACACTTAAAAAGTTATTTCATTCAAGCAGATATGCACCCTTGTACAGCATGCAGAAATGGATTCTGACTTCTACGAGAGGCCTGCGCAGTCAGGGCCTGCCTGAAGGGGTATTTCTGTCTCTTGATCCTGGTGAAAGCAGCCCAGCCTTGGCTGGCTAGGCATTCCAAGGGGCTGTGGGCTAGAGTACCTGTGGTTGCTCAAGCCCTCCTCTGTTAAAGTGACAAACACTCATGATGTTGTACATAAGGATGACAAAGTAAAACCATTTCCCACCTTCCAGTCACTTTTCCTGCAATAATAAAAATATCAAATTTAAAGTTAAGACACTAATAGAGAGAGAAAAAGGAGAGGAAAAAACCCTATCTTTAGAATCATCAAGTATTTTCTGTGGTGAAGACGCTTTACAGTCAAATAGAATGCACAAATATAGGATAGGGGACACGTGGCTGGATAACGGTCTGTGTGAAAGGGATCGAGGAGTCTTGGTGGACCCCAAGCTGAACATGAGTCAACAGTGTGATGCGGCAGCCAAGAAAGCCAGTGCGATTCCTGGTTGCATCAATAGGAGTATGGTGTCCAGATCAAGGGAGGTGAATGGTACCACTCTATTGTGCTTTGGTCAGACCTCATCTGGAATAACAGTGCGTCTGGGCACCTCATTTCAGGAAGGATATGGACAAGCTAGAGCATATCCAGAGGAGGGCGACCGAAATGGTGGAAGGTCTGGAAGCCATGAAGCCCTGTGAGAAGAGACTTAGAGATCTGGGGATGTTTAGTCTGCAGAAGAGAAGGTTAAAGAGACCATGTTTAAATATTTGAACAGATGTCATGTTGAGGATGGGGCAAGCTTTTCTGCTGCTCCAGAGACGGGGACGAGGAGCAATGGATTCAAACTACAGGAAAAGAGATTCCACCTGAACCTCAGGAAGAACTTCCTGACGGTCGGAGCTGTCCTGCAGTGGAATCTGCTGCTGCCTCCATGGAGTGTGGTGGAGTTTCCCGCTTCTTTGGAGGTTTTTAAGTAGAGGCTGGATGGCCATTTGTTGGAAGTGCTTTGATGGGTGTTCCTGCATAGCAGGGGGTTGGACTGGATGGCCCCGGGGGCCTCTTCCAACTCTAGGATTCTATGATACAGTCTATGATACAGTCAGGTGGGGTGGCTAGCAGGACTGATGGGAGCTACAGTCCAGGAACATTTGGGAAAGGGCCATCCGTTCCCTCCACCCCTCTTCTGCCTTTAGGAGGGCCAGGACTGCTCTCTTGTTCCCAGGAGTGAGTTCTTAAGGTTGCCCAGCTACAGTTCTGCACCATCTCCAACAACAACAACAACAACAAAAAGCTATTTTTCAGTAATTTCATGTGAAAAACAATACCCATAAATATGCTTGGTATTCTTTTTTTAGATTTTAACCTCAGAGCTTCCCAGTCCATCTGATGTTGGAGACCAGCAGTTGTTTTTCTCTAGAGCTGGTCTCTTCCAGTTCTAGGATTCTGTGATTCTAGTGTGCCAGGGAGGGATACTGTATTTCTTTCATTGGCTGCAACTTTCTCTTTCCGTCCTGGAGACTCTCTGCTGACAGCCGGCTGATGGCTTGATTGCTGCCATCAGGGACCACCCCTTTGAGCAGCAATGAACCGTGCTATTCCTGCATGAATAAATGGCCACTTGTTACTGCTGTCATCTCAATTGTTCTTGAAACTTACCAGTTGCAAGGACAGTGGGAAGTGAATGTGCGGACAAGTGTGCTTGCTTCTTATCCAGAGGCCCCGTCGGTCATGGTGTTCCCTCCTTTCCTCCTCTTCCTCCTCCTCCATTTAGGAACCCATGCTTTCTGCCCCCTTGCTAGGAAGTAGCTGTCTGGTTTCCCCTGTGTTCCCAGCGCTGAAACTGGAAAGCAGAGCAAAAAGTTGTCCCCTGGGGAAAGGAAGAGGCCTGTTGGGGTATTAGCAAGAAAGGGCAGATAATTGGCCAGGCACTGAAAACAGGCAGCTGCTCTGGTGTTGATCCATTTATCCTTTGCCCGCCCATCTCTGGGAGTCTTTCCACTTTTGCAGGTTTTTTGAACTGGTTCTGAAAGGACCAAACAAGAAGCAAGGTGACAGCTGCCACCCCAAGCAGTCCCAATGACCGAGGGCTCCCAAGTTGGTGGTTGGCATACACGAAAGCAGATTCCCACCCTTCTCAGCCTGCGCCTGGTCAGACGAGTGAGCAGCTCTTCTACAGTGGGTTCTGTGAGGCAATGAGATGGACCTCCCTCTGTAGCTGTGGCAGGTCTAAACCCATGAGTGCCCCGGGGCACAGGGCAGCAGTTTTAACCCCCTTGCCCTTCCGCCTGGTGGAAGGAGGCAAGAGAGGGCCTCCTAAAGGGAAGGATTGGCTCTCGTGAAACATCAGGTGTGGTTGCCAAGGACTGTGTCTCAGTTATGGCAGTGAGTTCCAACATGCCCTCCAAGGCTGGCTCAGCTTTCTGGATCGACCTGGCTGTTAGAAGGGAGGAGAAAGAGGGAGAGAAAGAGAGAGAGTGTGCCCTTTTGGTGCCCCTTCCCAAAGACTTCTCTTTCCTTCCACAGCTTGTTGTGCACTCCCTGTGCCGGGCTCTGCCCCAAGATCTGCCACCTGGAGAAGGAGAAGGTCATTGACTCAGTGACTGCCGCCCAAGAGCTCCGTGGCTGCACCGTCGTCAATGGGAGCTTGATCATCAACATCCGGGGAGGAAGTGAGTGCCCTGGCCTTGCTGGGCCGTGCTGCTTCGGGTGGTAGCCAAGGCTGAGGGGTGCTCAGCAAGACCAGGCCTGAAGAAACAAGGAGCAGAGGGTTAGATGGGTGGGAGTCTGTCTCTGCCTCAGAGGTTAGGAAAATGCCTTCTTTAGGAGGAGGCCGTTATACCTAACCCTCCCACCCCACCCTAGCAAGTATAATTTGGAAAAGGTTTGTTGGTTTGTTTCTTTACTATATTTGTTTACCACCTTTCTCCTGGCGTGGGATCCAAGGTGGCTTCCAGAGATAAATTAAAATATTAAAAACATTTAAAAACAATTAAAAAACGTTAAAACATATAAACTCATTAAAAACATAAAACAGTATTTGTTGAAAAACAGGAGAACAGATGACACTCCCCAGCTTCCATAGAAGCTTGTTTTAAAAGAAATGTCTTCGCTTGCCAGTGAAAGGAAAGCAGGGAGGGGGCTTGCCTAGTCTCCTGTGAAAAAGAGTTCCACAGGGTGGGAGCAGCCACCAAAAAAGCTGTTTTTAAGACATATAGTCTGAGGGGATTATGGGAGTTGTAGTCCAAAGAGTAAGAGAGCCAGTGTAGTGTGATGGTTTGGGCCTTGGTCTAGGACTCTGGAGACCAGTTTGAATCCCTACTTGGCAGTGGAAACCCACTGGGTGACCTTGGGCAAGTCACAGTCTCTCAACTTCACAGGAGGGCAGAGGCAAAACTCCTCTGAACAAATCTTGCCAGGAAAGCCTTGTGGTAGGTTCACTTTAGGGTCACCCTAGGTCAGAAGCAACTTGACAGCACACTGCTATAACAACTCCCAAAAGTTACTTCTCCCAGTTCTGCTCTATCTTGAGCTCCTCGAAGCTCTGTGCTAGTAAAGGTGGGGGTAGTTTGGTTTTGGTATTAGGAGAACCTTCCGTAGCTTTTCTTCCTCACCCTGTTTTCATTTCTCTGGTTTGACAGTGGGCGTGGGTTTTTTTTACTGAGTGAAATTGCTTGTCCCCATTCAGGTTGGGGGAACGGCCTCCAGGGCGTCCTTCACGTGGGCCCAGAGATGGTGCCATGCCTGATTTGAGTTCTCTCTGTCCAAATTCCCTCTCTTGTAGGTAACATTGCTGCTGAGCTGGAAGCCAACCTTGGTTTGATAGAAGAAATCTCGGGCTACTTGAAAATCCGCCGTTCTTACGCTCTGGTCTCGCTCTCCTTCTTCCGCAAGCTCCGTCTCATCAGAGGGCAGGATTTGGAAGCAGGGTGAGTGTGGCTGCTCCAGGTCCCCAGCAGGGAGCGCTGAGGAAAGCTGACCCCCAGCTGGGTCCTGATCCTCAACCCTGCGGCCATTGCAGACTCATAAGCAGGCCAGGCACCCGTTAAAGGCAGAGGAGCAGGGCTAGTCACGTGCTGGGGGTTTGTTTCAAAGGGGGAGTGGGACTCCCCTCCCTCTGCTGCCACTCTGTAAAGGCTGCTCTGAAAAAAATTGGATCCCGCACTCATTACTGAGCTTGGCCAGCAACCTTGTGGTCATTACTTTTTGCAGCATTACGATTCTGGAGATGAAGGGTTTGAATCACCGCTTGGCCATGGAAACTCACTGGGTGACTTCAGGGAAATCACATTCTCTCAGCCTCAGAGAAAGACAAAGGCAGCAGATATTGCAAAGAAAACCCCCATGATAGCGTTGCCTTAGGATCACCAGAAGTCGGCTTTCAAAGGGGAGAGCCAGGATGGCTAGAAAGAACTTCTTCTCAGCGCCTTCAAGTCACTTCTGACATAAGGCAGCCCTCACTTATCACAGGGTTTTTTGGGGGGACAGGATTGGTTCAGAGGGGGTTTGCCACCATGGCTGAGAGAATGTGACTTGCCCAGAGTCTGAGCAGGGATTTGAATCCTAGTCTGCAAAAGCCTTTAATAAATAAACATTTGAATATTTAAATAAATATTTGAATTTTTAAATATTGAGTTAAGTCTTGGGGGTTCCCGGCAACAAACTATATTTATAGGGAGGCCCCAGTAAAGCAAAGGTTAGGAACCACTGTCCTAGAGAAGGGGTGGGGTCCCTTTCTGTGGACATCTTCAGAAAGAGTTCTCTGCTCTCGTTGGGAGTTCTTGCCTTGATTCCATGGCTGAGGAGGAGGCGGCCCTGGCTAACTCTAAGATTACCCCCATAAAGTAACATCTCTTTTATCATTTGTGCTACTTTCGAAACATGATTTTGTTCTACTTAGAAATAACTTGCTTGTGAAGAATTTGTTTGCCCAAAGCCCAGCATTTCTGTGCAAAAAATATTCTTGTTAAAATTCCTTTTGTGCAAACAAATTTTTTACGCACACCAAAAAAACAAAGCCTAAAGGAATAATTGAAAACCATGGAAAGGTGTTCACAAACACTCTCATCTCATTCAGCGGAGGCGGAAAAAGCATTGACATTTTTGTTCTTTCATGTGAGAATGAGATAAGGGCAGACTGGCATCCTTTCTGCTTTCAGAAAACTCTCTTTCTGGAGCAAGACCTGACCGCTGGAGGAGAGGTTGCACGTTTCCTTTCCTGGGATCCAGAACAACATGGGGGCCTTCCTCGCCCGGAGGGCAAGTCGATTTTCAGGCAGGCAGGGTTAGCACTGGAAAAAGAGCACCAGGGACCCTTTTCTTGGGTTTCTTTGTTCGTAAGAAGAAAAACTCGATGCTGATGCTAATGCAGAAAAAGCCCCGGGACTGAAATATCTGAGGTGGTGCCTTCTTTCTTATCACCCTGCCCTCAACAAGCAATTGAGGGTCTCTTGGTGGTTCCACATAGGTGTGATTTTTCTGCTTAGTGTCCACTAGGACTAGGGCCTTTGGTACCTTTGGTCTCCAGTTCTGCGGAATGCCCTCCCAATGAGGTTGGGATAGGGCAGACAAATGTATTGGGGCTGGATGCCAGAGTCTCCCCACGGGCCAAAATAACTTCCCATTCTTCCATATCTTGGGGACAACTGCAGTGCTGTGCCCCCATTTTGATTGGGAGACAGGGGAAGCAGAAGCCATTTTGAGGAGTCCCTGGTGAGTTGAGTTGGGGGTGTCATAATTTTCATAGAGGAAAGGCTTAGGATATGATTTTGGGGGCAATTTTCACCAGAAAATTGTGCTGAGCATAATTTAAATGCAGGTTTTAGATGCCTATGGGTTGCGCTCCCCCTCTCTATTAGGGCACGCACAGAATGTGGGATGTTAGTTGCAGTGAACACGACAACTCCAGCAGCCTTGCCAGCTGCACAAATTTGTGTGCTGTAGTCCAGACTTCTGCAAGCTCTGGGCAGGCCGTGTTGTTGTGTTGTGCCTTCAAGTTCTTTCTGATTTAGGGTCACCTTAGGATCACCATATCACAAGGTTTTCTGGGCTGAGAGTGTGTGATGTTCCGAGAGTCACCCAGTGGGTTTCCATGGCTGAGCAGGATGCTGAGTGCTGGTCTCCAGGGTTATAGTCCCAACGTTCAAACCACTACACCACTTCTTTTCAGTCTCTTGGTTGAAGACTTCTGACCATAGTGTCCCTATTTACCAGAAATGCTACAATACCTTTTATTTCCGAAATCATTGCTACTGTTGTGCCCGATATTTGTTTAGCTTTGACCCATTCTGTGCCATTGTGACCTCTTTGGCACAGGGCAGTTTATAGGTTCGGCCGTATGACGTGGTCAGCCGGCGCATTAGTTGGCTGCAGCACCCACCTCTCTGCCTGCTTCCCTCTGGCAGGAACTACTCCTTCTACGCCCTGGACAACCAGAACCTCCGGAAGCTGTGGGACTGGAGCAAGCACAACCTCACTATTGCCAGGGGGAAGCTGTTCTTCCACTACAACCCCAAGCTCTGCCTCTCCGAGATCCACAAGCTGGAGGAGATCTCGGGGACGAAGGGGCGTCAAGAGAAGAACGAAATTGCACTCAAGACCAACGGGGACCAGGCCTCATGTAAGGAGGAGGGAATGGACAGAAAGGCAAGGGGCAGGTGGAGTAGGAGGGGCTTTGGTTGCCCTTGAGAGAGGAGGGGGCAGAAGGGCATTTAGCATTACTGGGTTCCCTGGTGCTTGGGAAACCCTGTCGGGAAGAAGAACACAGAGGTGGGAATTTTGCATAGTTCTCTGCTGATGTTGGCACATCCCAGGGTCCTTGGAACAATCACTCTCTGTTGAGCAACATGGGGGGGTGGGGTTGGTGGGGGAAAAAACACCCACTGTGCATACAAAACCTCACCACTGTTTCCAGAAAGAAGTGTGGGGTTTTGTGGAAAATCATTTTTTTGGACAGAAAGCCTGCCATTTGTGTTTTTGCACACAGTAAGTTCCTAAAAAGTTTGGGATGTGCTAATACTGGGCAAAACCTGCGTGGAAATATTCTTTTTTTCCTTGCTGAGGAGAAAACTAGGGAAGTTCTTGCTCTGGGGGCTTGGCATACTAGGATGAAATAGTCACCTGTTTCCACACCTAACAGAGTGATTCCTGTACTGTGGAGAGGGGAGGAAAGGTCCTTTCTGTGTAGGAATTCATCCCAAATTGGTGTCAGAGCCCCTGCGTGTGCTCATGGGCACTTCCTTCTGCTCATATCAGCCCCTCCTTTGGGAAAGGTGGACAAGAGGTAGCAGTGGAAAGGTGACTCATGATCTCGTGCCCTTTCCTGGTAGGGAAGACCCAAGACTGCCGGGCACATGCCACCTGCCAGGTTAGCTTTCGGCCTGCTCTGAGGCAGGCTTTGGTGCCCGTCCGGCGGCAGCTTTGCAGCAGCTTTCAGTTGCCTCCTTGCTCTCTAAACAAAGGTGAGAGGAGGCAGTGAGGCTTTCCTTCCTGGTGGGGCTGCGTGCGTATGTGTGTATTGTTTTTGTCACATCTTGGCCCCGCATGCAGGCCTGGTCTCTCTGTTGGGCAGCATCCGGTTTGTGTACAATATGTATGTTTGTTCAGCCTCAGCTGTGAAGCAAACAACAGTCCCTCTCTTTCTCTAGTGCACGCACCTAATCTCCTGCCAGGCTGGCAGAACACAGGACAAAGTGTCCTCTCTCCCTCTTTAAGCAATAGCAACAGGCTGCTGTGGGCGTGTGTGTGAGAGAAAGAGCCCCCCTGCAGTATCCCTGAGTGATGCATGTCACTCATTGTTCATTCCCTGGAAGGAGACAGAACACCCGGCCGCCACCACTTCTCTTTCTTTTTTCTTTTTTTTTAAACCAGTATTCCAGTTTAGATCCATCTGATCTAGATCCAAATCTACCCCACTCAAATTTTGCAGTGGTCCCTCACCTCCTTGCTTTAGAGACCGATCGCCCTGGCTGCTGGTTTCTAGACCGATGTCCAGTCAGGCCTCATCCTTTCCAGTCCTGGCCTCCTGTCCCAAGTTCTACTTTCTCTGGGGTGCTTCATTGTCATTTGGCATGCCCCCCAACAAAGGCACAGCTCTGCGTTGTAGCTATTGGTGGTGGTGCTGCTGCTGCTTGTCCAGACCAGTGTCACCTTCCCTTCTGCACATCCTGCCGTGGTGAGAGGGCCGAGGCAAGGAAGGCAGAGGCCTTTGAGCAGTTGCCGCCCTTTCCCCTGCCCTTTCAGTGCTGATCCGTGGTGCTGTCTTCCTCCACAGGTGAGAACGAAGTGCTCAAGTTTTCTGTCATCAAAACATCCAGTGACAAGATTGTACTGAAATGGGAGCCGTACTGGCCGCTGGACTTCCGCGACCTCCTCGGCTTCATGCTTTTCTACAAGGAAGCGTGAGTGAAGGGCCACTCTACCCTGTCCATCCCCAGGCAAGGCCAAGCCACTTGGCTGCCAGTCAGCCAGCCAGCCACTGGAGCTGTCCTGTAGGGACATCTGCATGTTACCAGAGGACCAGAAGGTGCCAACTTGTGCCCCTTGCCTCTCTGCACCTCTGGCAACCAGGCCAGCCTCTTGAGCAAAATATGCCAGTTGGCTACATGCAGACTCCAGAGGTTTGCAGCATCAGGAGATGAGCCAGTCGAACGGGGGAGATGTGAGAGGGAGAGTTCAGGAACCTCCCAGAATCCTTCACTCCATGCTGTTTGCCTGAAGGGCTTCTAGGAGTTGTATTCCTCCTCTCCCCAATAACCTTCCCCTGCTCTGGGTGCCTTCGAGGCCTCCCTCAGCATTGCCACCACCAGAAGGGAGGAACAGAGGTCACCTGGGTGCCCTGACAGGTTTTGTCCTTACACTGGTCACCTTCTTCTGAAAAGGTGGAATTTGCTTTACATGTTCCCCCTAAGTGGCTTCTGCACCATTAGGAATATACAGCAAACCTAACAGAATGGTTAAGAGTGCTAACCAAGGTTTTTGGTGAAGGAAGCAATTCAGATGTGGGGAGGTTGGCTTAGAGTTCCATTTAAAAAACTCAGTGAAAATTAAAAAGAGATTTTTTTTTTTGTAAAGAAAGAAATTAAAATGGAAAGCAAAGTAACAGCAGCTATTTTTGAAAATTCACTTGTGCTCAATAGGTGGAAGACACCTGTGGGTTCAGGAGGCTTGCATTCCTGCTCTGGTTTAGAGACCCCTGCAGTGGTATCCGGTGGCTAGGAGGAGCCATTTTGCATGGCTACTGGGCTTGGCCCTGGCACCTGACTACCAGGGGAGTAGCAGCCTCAGCCCTACCAAGGCTAGCCACCCAGACCTTCCCCTCTTTCTACATAGGAACAGCACAGGGTTGAGCTGTGGGACTCACTGCCTCCGGGTGCCATGGCGATTGCCAACCTTTAACAGGGGTTTAGGTAAATTAATGGAGATGATGGGGCCATTCATGATTAGAAACAAGAACCAGTCCACCTCTGTGTCTCATTTGCTGAGGAGAGCCTGTGAGTGTCCTTGCCAGTGAGGCAATTGGTTGGCTCCCGTGAAACCAGAATGCTGGGCTAGAGACGACTGTTTGGGCCTGGTCCAGGACTCTTATTCTGTTCTGTGAGCGTGGGTGTCAGCCCTGAGGCATCCCCACAGCCACGGGCCAGTGTGATGGCAAGCAAATGCCTTTCTCGGCCGGCAGGGCTTCTGTTTTAAATGAAGTGGCACTCACACGTGGGCCGTGTCTTTTGGAGTGACAGCCCCCTTCCTCTTTCTCTTGTCTGCCTCGGGCCAGGCCCTTTCGAAACGTGACGGAATTTGACGGGCAGGACGTCTGCGGCTCCAACAGCTGGACAGTTGTCGACATCGACCCTCCCCCCGGCCAACGGACGGCAAGCAGCCATTGCACCCAGGCTGGCTGCTGCGGGGCCTGAAGCCCTGGACACAATACGCCATTTTTGTGAAGACCCTGGTCACCTATTCTGATGAGCGCAAAACCTACGGGGCAAAGAGCGAGATCATCTACGTCAAGACCAATGCTTCTGGTGAGCTGTGCACGCCTGTCTTTGCGCATGCGTGCAGAGCTTTGCGGAGTGACTGGTTTGGGCTGTACCTCCCAGAAGAGCCTGCAGCCAGCAAAATCTCCCTGTCAGCTCCCTCTCCTCCAAAAATTAATAGATAGGTTTAGCTACCCAGGGACGTGCTGCCAGCTTAGGTGGTTTTCAGGCCAGAGCAGGCAAGCCTCTGGAGGCTGGAGGCAGGGGACAGTGCTCACCTCTTCCCCATTCCACACCTGAGAATGCAGAGTGTGCTTGAGCAGTTGGAAGAAGTATTTGGGTAGACACTTCTGGGTTTCTTCAGGAGGGATTTTACTGTTTTGGGAGGTTCCTAGAAAGCTGCCACTCCTGGAGGTTTCTAGAATCAGAAATGGGAAGCTGTTGAGGGAAGCCCCTGTGAGAGCCCCATGTCACCTGTCGGCCTTCTATCCACCCTCCTGTCGAGAAGGGAGATGGAGCAGTTTTGTGAAGTGGGGATAAACCTACTATGGGCAATGAGCCAGGGTGGCTATTTGGTACTCCCAGGTTTGGAGAGGGTCTCTCTGAATGCTAGAATGAATCATCAAGATGAGGGACCCAGGTTCACCTTCTTCCTATCTTCCACGGACACTTCCCAGGGGCATCTGACATCCCCTGTTGGAAACAGGGTGCCGAGGCAAGAGGCCGGGTTTTTTGCCTTGCTTCTATTTCTGCAGTGGGTAATTTCCCCTTTTTTCCTCTCTCTCTTTCTCCTCCCCCAGTGCCTGCTGTCCCCACGGATCCGATCTCTGTTTCCAATTCTTCATCTCAGATTATTCTGAAGTGGAAGCCACCCTCTGACCCCAATGGAAACATCACCCACTACTTGGTCTCCTGGGTGCAGCTGAATGAAGACAAGGAGCTCTACGAACTGGACTACTGCCAGAAGGGTAAGTGGGGTGGGCTTGCTCCCCACAACTCCCACCTACTTACCACTTGGGCACCCTTTGTGATTATCTTCAGGGCGGCTGGCCAGCCCCCCTCCCCTGGCTAAAGGGGTAAGAAGCTCCTGCTGTCCTTGGTTTATTTGGAGGAGGTTGGTTGGACCATGCAGCCAATCCATGGTGCATAACTTTGTTCTGTCAGGGAGGTGTTGACCTTGGGGGGAGATGGCTCAGTGCGAGGGCTGGGCAGTTTTGGAGGGTCTCAATGCCATTTCTGCTCACTCACACACCCCCATGCAAACATGGCCCATTGCAGGTCTCACGGCCCCTTCCCACTGAAACCAGAAGAGGCAGGAAGTCGAGTCCCAAAGAAATCTGCTTTCACTGAGGAGAAAGGAAGGAAGGAAGGAAGGAAGGAAGGAAGGAAGGAAGGAAGGAAGGAAGGAAGGAAAGGGCTTGGATGGGATCCACCCCGTGCAGTTAAAAGGCAGCCAGACTTTGTAGAACTATAGAATCATAGAGTTGGAAAAGACCCCGAGGGCGATCCAGTCCAACCCCCTTCTGCCATGCAGGAAGGCACACTCAAAGCACTCCCAACAGGTGGCCATCCAGCCTCTACTTAAAAACCTCCAAAGAAGGAGGGGAGACTCCACCACACTCCACTGAGGCAGCAGCATATTCCACTGCTGGACGGCTCTGACTCTCAGGAAGTTCTTCCTGAGGTTCAGGTGGAATCTCCTTTCCTGTAATTTGAATCCATTGCTCCTTACCCTAGTCTCTGGAGTAGCAGAAAACAAGCCCGCTCCCTCCTTGACATGACATCCCTTCAGATATTTGAACTTGGCTATCATGGCTCCTCTTAACCTTCTCTTCTGCAGACTAAACACCCCCAGGTCCCTAAGCCGCTCCTCAGAGGGCTTCATGGCTTCCAGAACCTTCATCACTTTGGTTGCCCTCCTGAAGCCTTTTGGGAACGTTACTCTTCATTCCTCTCATGGAGAAAAGCTAATTTCTACTGGGGACCCCAGGAATGGCTAAAACAGACAGCAGAGGCCCTGTCTGGTCCATGGGCTATGAGCTGTCCACCTCAACTGAGCAGAATCTGCAGGGGCAAGGGCTGAGTTCCAGAAAGGGGCAGGAACATGCTGAGGCTGTTCCCAGAAGCAACTAGCTGTTCATGAACCTCTGTGTCAGGAGGCAGAGCAGGTGGTGGCAGCAACACCCTCCAGATAGCTACCAGACAGGTTGCCCCACACAGACCTGGCAGTTGGAGAGAGAGAGGATCAACTGAGCAGTGGGGGTGAGGAGCACCGAAATTGTGCCTACCCTTCTCCTGTCCCTCCTTCCTTCCTTCCTCCCGTCCCTCCTTCCTTCCTTCCATCCTTGAGAGCCTGTGATCTTCCTGGGGTGCAATTCCTGAGGGTCTCTGAACTACTTGGAGCCTGAGTTTTGCTGTGCCCCACCTGTCACTTTGCAGGCTTGAAGCTGCCGTATCGGACCTGGTCCCCCCTCTGGAATCAGAAGACGTCCACAAGCAGAACCAGAGCGAGAGCGAGGAGATCAGTGGGGATTGTTGCTCCTGCCCCAAAACCGACTCCCAAATCCAGAAGGAGCTGGAGGAGTCGGCCTTCCGGAAGACCTTTGAGAATTACCTCCACAACGAGGTGTTTGTCCCAAGGTAAGGCACTGGAGCGTGGCTGCTGGCGGCTCCCCCTTTCTGGCTCTGCAGGCCCTTAGGAAAGCCCTTGCCCCGGACTCAGCCCAGCCTCCTAAACTAACAGAAGAAGCAAGTCTCCAGGTGTCCTGTTTGTGGCTGCCTCTCCATCAAGGTCTTTCAGGCATTTTTTCCTCCACAGCTGGCCTTTAAAGACGCCGCATTTATTTATTTTATTTTATTTTATTTTACTGCCTTTCTCCCAACATAGGACTCAGGGTGGCCTCAGCTTTTGCAGCATCTTCAGAGGAGGTGGTGGAATACCAGGTTCTGTTGGGCATGCACCCCAGGCTGAGGCGGGGGAGTCAGGACCTAGAGCAGACCCGGGAGCCATTTGCCTCCCCAGGAACTTCAGGGGGAAATGCCCCAATAGGAAAGGGGGGAAATGGCGGTGGGGGAGAGAGTGGCTGCCAGTCTCCTTCCTGGGTGATCAGGGCAGTCCTTTGGATGGCCAACTGTGCAGGGGTGTTAGTGCTTCTGCAGCCTGGAGAAGAGGTCAGTTGCTGCTCCTGGGCTCTTTCAGGAGAGGCAGATCACCTTTCCTTAAGGCCAGGGTTTGGGTGGTTTGGGGTTGGCCCTTCCCTACCCTGTGGTCTGGTTCTCCTCCTCCAGCACCAGCAGGGCAATCACCCTTCGTCTCCATAAGAAAAGGGCTCCAAACCTGTCTTGGAATTGGGGAGGGATATCTGGAGATGCATTTCCTTCTAGGCAAAGGTGGTCTTGGCCTTTCTCTGTTCCGGGAGGCCCTTTCCCTCAACTGACGCAGACCTCCTTTGTTATGTGTGCATATGTGCCTTGAAGTCACCTATTAACTTATGGCAACGCGGCCGTGAATTTCATGGGATTTCTTAGGCAAGGAATAGTCAGAGGTGTTTTTACCAGTTCCTTCCTCTGAAATAGAGCCTATAATACCTGGTACTTGTTGGCAGTCTCACATCCAAGTACTAACCAGGACTGGCCCTGCTTAGCTTCCAAGACCAGGCAGGATCTGGCGCATTTATGCTGCACTGTTATTCCCAGAAGGGTAGACAAGCGAAGATACTTCTGCTAGCCCAATTCCTCTCCTTTTGTAAGTTGGGCATGGAAGGGCTGAGAAGTTCTGTGCGCAGACCAACAATGGGTTTTACTTAATTTTTTTCATCCATGTCTTTTATAGCATGCATTTGTTCCAGTGACTCAAGGCAGCTCACAGCAAAACTGAAAGAAAGAACAGATTAAAGCATTTAAAAGTTACCATGTTAGTTTGCCATCAGTGCAGGATGGAGCTTGAGAAACTGAAAAGCGCAGCAGTGGAAAGAAGTGTGGTGTCACCCTTGGAAATCTCCTTTCTCTCCGTGGCACGCCTGTGAGTTGCCCAAGGCTGCCTACCTGAATGAGAAGGCCTTTGCCTGCTGGGGCAAGGAGCGTAGGCAGGGGGCCGAACAGACCTCTCTTGGGAGGGAGTGCCACACCCTCCTTCTGGAGGCAGTTTCCAAGGGGTGAAGAGCGGAGGGGAACCTGAGCTTAAGGGGCTATTAGAAAAGACCCTGGGTCTTTCTGGAAGCTCCACCCTAACCTTCTTGCTGAGAGCTGTGTGCTGAGGAAGAAGCTGTTAGATCGTGGCACCTTTTTGACTCACTGGCTGCATTTGAGACCCTTTAAGGGAGGAAGAGAGTCGTCTTCTGATGGAAGCGCAGTTTGTGGCGACCTCAGTGGAGGGGAACATAGGCTGAGACAGCAGCGTTGACCACGAAGGAAACCTTGGTGGGGGAAAGTTTCAAGTGCCAGTTGGCCAAGAAGCTGCCAGTTGCTCCTCTCTCTCTCCCACCTTCATGAGGGTGGAAGATGCCTCTTTTCCCCTGCCCCTGAGCCATAGAGGACATCTTACTGGGTCCTCTTTGGGCATTAGGCAGAGAGAAGTCCACCAGCGGGAGGGACTTAGCCCCAGACAGCTTCTGGCCCTGGACCGACACGGCCTGTTTCCTTCCTTCGCAGACTTCAACCCAGACTGTGGCTGCTGACCCCTACCGTGCCAAGCGAGTCTGTTTTGTTTTAAAATGTCACCAGCTCTTTGAGTTGGGGTGGATGAACTTGTCGGAAAGGGCACAGTTCAGAATGATGTACGTGAGCCAGAGAACTGGAGCTCCCCCAGAGTTAATGAGTAAATCTGAGGAACACAGGGCCGGAGCTTGCTGACTCCAGAGAGACCCAGGAGCACGCTGGCTTCTCTGCTGGGCCTCAGTGAGAAGCCTGGCGTCCCCAGGGACCATTTACAAGGGCCTGCCTGCCTGCCTTTCCCTCTGGGTGTAGTTTCATCCTTTTCAGACAAAATAAGAACTGGAGAGGGCTGTACTGTAGAAGCTTGGCCCAGTCACATATTCCTTTCCTGCTAGCTTGGCAACCCCAAAGGTGCTCAAGCCAGTCCTTTTCTGTCCAGCAACACAGGCTTGCTGCTTCCTTGGGCTGAGCTGCCGGAACGGGTGCCTCCTCTCTTCGGTGTGATGCTGCAGTGTTTGCAGCAAGTGTGGGCCCCAGAGGTGGGTCTTTCTGTACAGAGTGCTATATATTGCAAATGAAAAAAGAACCCCAAAGTGGTCAGGAGGTCTCCTAGTTTTTGAAAATTATGGTTTTAAGGTGTTAAATGGTTCAAAGAAGGGTAGAGGCCTATTGAAAAGGTAAATGCCGCTCCCGAAGACCCACGAATTACCCACTCACATCTCTGGCTTTTTTTTTTTTTAAGGCGAGGTAGCCTGTGAGCTGTACTCTCTTCCCCAGTTTATGGCATCAGTACACCCCCTTCTTTTTCCTTCCTCTATCCAAGGACATGGATCATGGGGAAAAAAGACAAGGAGAGGGCAGATTTCTGTATGGTACACCCAGTTCCTTGGAAAGGTATAAAATGGAGTTGAACAGGAATCTGTGGTGGGGTTCTTTTTAAAAAAATCATTTTTTTAAATTTTAAATAATAAAAAAGACAAGAAAGAACAAGGAAAGGCAATAAGAATACTATACACAATAACACTGCAAAAAAATTACAAAGAAATAAGCTGCAAGACTGATCTACACAACAATACAATATTAAAAAAAAACTACAAATATTAAACTAAAGTACAACATAACTACACATAACTAAAAATTAGTTCCCGCCCTTGCTACTAACAGCAAATAGTAATGCAGCAGTAACAACTAACCATTTGATCCTAAAATAAAATTGGAGTCACTACTTGTTGCCTATTATTTATTCTCATTGTAGATCGATGCTAACAAGATTAGTTAATAATTAATGGTTCTGAATAGCTTGTTAATAACAATTCTAACTTGCTTGTCAGGTATCATTTAAAAAAATAATAGTTGCATAACAATGTTAATTATTAACAGCTTATTCTTATTCTATTAAAATTAATAATTCTTTATATATAAGTAGTAAAAACAAGAAACAAAGTAAAACCATTTCCCACCTTCCAGTCACTTTTCCTGCAATAATAAAAATATCAAATTTAAAGTTAAGACACTAATAGAGAGAGAAAAGGAGAGAAAAAAACCCTATCTTTAGAATCGTCAAGTATTTTCTGTGGTGAAGACGCTTTACAGTCAAATAGAATGCACAAATATAGGATAGGGGACACGTGGCTGGATAACGGTCTGTGTGAAAGGGATCGAGGAGTCTTGGTGGACCCCAAGCTGAACATGAGTCAACAGTGTGATGCGGCAGCCAAGAAAGCCAGTGCGATTCCTGGTTGCATCAGTAGGAGTATGGTGTCCAGATCAAGGGAGGTGAATGGTACCACTCTATTGTGCTTTGGTCAGACCTCATCTGGAATAACAGTGCGTCTGGGCACCTCATTTCAGGAAGGATATGGACAAGCTAGAGCATATCCAGAGGAGGGCGACCGAAATGGTGGAAGGTCTGGAAGCCATGAAGCCCTGTGAGAAGAGACTTAGAGATCTGGGGATGTTTAGTCTGCAGAAGAGAAGGTTAAAGAGACCATGTTTAAATATTTGAACAGATGTCATGTTGAGGATGGGGCAAGCTTTTCTGCTGCTCCAGAGACGGGGACGAGGAGCAATGGATTCAGACTACAGGAAAAGAGATTCCACCTGAACCTCAGGAAGAACTTCCTGACGGTCGGAGCTGTCCTGCAGTGGAATCTGCTGCTGCCTCCATGGAGTGTGGTGGAGTTTCCCGCTTCTTTGGAGGTTTTTAAGTAGAGGCTGGATGGCCATTTGTTGGAAGTGCTTTGATGGGTGTTCCTGCATAGCAGGGGGTTGGACTGGATGGCCCCGGGGGCCTCTTCCAACTCTAGGATTCTATGATACAGTCAAGCGTACATTTCATTTATTGCACAGTCTGACCGGAATGGAATTGTTAGTCCCAGCTGGAGATTTTCTGGCTGTGGTCTCTTTGTTCAAGAGCTGACTCAAAGCATCTGCTCTGCCTGCGACTCAACAAAGGCCTCGGGCTCAAATCAGTGGAGGTGGAAGATGAGACACTCAAGCTGGTAGAGCAGCATGGCAGTGTAACAGAAGCTCAGCTATGCAGACATTATTGTAAAATCCAGGAAGTAGTGCCCCTTCACACACAAAAATGAAGACTTAAAATGGACCCCTAGCAAGAAGGTTGAAGAATTCCAGGCAGATCCAAAAAAAATTGTAAGGAGCAGAATCTCTGGCAGCTTCCCAGAAGCTCCATCAAATGAGGAGTGGCGAGCCTGGCCCCTCTCATGCTGATGTTCCCTAAGAGAGTCCTTCATCCCGGCCAGCGGCACTCGAGGACACACGGGAGGCTGTTAGGCTTTGGACTGAGTGGCTAGCAGAACTGGTCTGAGGCCGAGTCAGTCCATCCACTTTTCTTTGTACTGCCCAGTGGAGCTTGACCTGTTTGCAGGCAGGAAACTGGCAGGCGTGCCAAGAGCGGGGTACGCTGCCCCCAGACTCCCTTCCTTGTAAGAGAGATCTCGTCTATCCCTTTGGGGTATTGGAAGCACTGCCAACATATTTTGGTTGACCAGATCTGGGAACTCTCAGGCAAACCACATGCGAGATAACAGCAGGGGAGCAGTGCTGCATTGGAAAGCGAAGCGTGCTGTGAAGAAAGTGGACAGAGAGGGGGACACACACACACAACCACACACACACTTCATAGGGCCCAGGTAGGAGACGACCCAGTGAAGGGCGTGGCTGGTGTGTTCAGGATAGATCAAAAGAAGGACTGAATAGATCTGAAAAAATGCACATCATCTAGCGTTAGCTATATTTTCATATCCCATCACCTTCTCTGACCCCCTGCTCCTCCTCGTTCCATCGTCTTCATCGTTTTTTTATTTATTTGGTGCC
Source organism: Iguana delicatissima (assembly GCA_948472985.1). Lineage (NCBI taxonomy): Eukaryota > Metazoa > Chordata > Lepidosauria > Squamata > Iguanidae > Iguana > Iguana delicatissima. The sequence continues at coordinate 107,250 of CAOKZL010001477.1, read as the reverse complement.
ATCTTTGTACAAACAGTTCCCTGCCCTCAGGCTCACAATCTAATTAAGACATGGCATAAAAGGAAAAGGTGGCAACGGTGTCGGAAGGGGTTCAGTCTAGCAGAGACTGCCTCTTCTTCCCTCCCTCCAAGGCCAGGGCAGGGTCAGTTGGGCCTTTCTGCTGCTTCTGGGTTCATGTGAGTTTCCTCTTCTCCTCCTCACTTCATCAGCCTGGCTTAGCAGTGTCCCCACCCCCCAATAGTTCTTTTTTTTTGTTTTTAATTTTTCAAAATTTTTATTGGTTATTTAACAACATAACAATACATGACAAACACATAACACAATACCAAATACATAATAAACATATACTAACAAACCTCTGTGTACCATATATTCTTAATCTATTCTACAATTAAATCAAAAGTGCTCTCCACCACCGGGACCATTAGAGGTATAACCTTTAGGAAGTTCCAGTCTCCTTCCAGAATTGTAACAATTGTTCAGTTGGTTTGCTTCCTTTCCCCTTTATTAACACATGATCAATACATTTGCCCCAAGTACCTATAAAATAGTTTTATTCCCCAATAGTTTCATGGCTCAGTGGACACTTGTCCCAGTACAAGCCTCTTACCTTTTGTGCTACACTGTCCTTTGGAGAGCTGCGCGGTTAAGTTGTGGACTGGAACCCAGATCCGCCAAGTCTCAGTTCAGTATTCTCACCAATATACCACACTTCTTCTCCATTCATATATCGGATTTGGCATCACAAAGTGGCAAAGGTTAGTCGCTTGCGTGTTTAGGTGGTAGGGGGGCGGAAGTCAGGTCTGACTCATGTGTGGAGGAGGGAGCAGAGTGGAGGAGAGATCTCTTCTTTAAGGGGTGCTACCCATGGTTGGCGGCATGGAGCCTCCCTGTGCAGAGGCATTCTGCCTTTGAATACCTGCAGAGGAAGCTTTCTGAACAAAGGTAGCCCTTCCATGTTGTTGGTATTATTAGCACAGTTGGTCCTCCACATTCACTAGGGTTAGGGGTGCAGGATCGCAGCAGAAGTGGAAAAATCACAAACGTGTATGTGTGTCTGTGGCATGGTGGGGAGACACACAGTAGAGACAGTGGGCACCCAGGGTCCATACCAGGTCAGGGAAAGGAGAGGGGCTCAGCATGGGGGTTGTACACTTCTTCTCTCACACCCATTTCCTTTCTTGGTTGTACTGGGGGCATGGGGAGAGGGTTTGTGGTGCTGAGAAATTGGGGTGAAAGCTATCCTTAGCTGGCCAGGCAGCAGCTGGTGGGGCAGGAGGAGGACCGGAGTGGGTTTTTAAAGGTCTGTGTGGCCTGATCACTTAGAGGGAAGGCTCCCCAAGAAAGGAGATTGCACCTGAGATTGGGGGTGGATAGGTCAGGGGTTGGAGAAACTCACTAAGAATCAAATCTGTGAAGGTCAAACCCAGAAATGTGTAGAGATGCCTGTATTATTATCTTTATTTACATCCCGCTTTTCCCCAAGTCTTGGCTCTCTCCCAGGAGATGTAGCTCGGGGAAAGCCAGGACTCTGCCTCTGAGCTGGTGCGGTCCTCCCACAAACCTCTCAGGCACGGCATTTTTCACAGGCCCTCGAGGAAGCGGAGGGATCTCGGCAGTGTGGCAAACAGCACAGTGGCACCTCCCACCATCCTGGGCTTGGCGAACGCCTCCACCGTGGCACCAGAGGGCCCCGAGGAGCCCCGGCCCTTTGTGATGGTGGTCCTGAAGGAGTCTGTGGTCATCTCCAACCTGCGGCACTTCACAGGCTACCGGATTGAGATCCAGGCCTGCAACCGGGAAGCCCCCACCGAATGCAGCGTCTCCACCTACGTCAGCGCCAGGACCATGCCAGAAGGTGAGGCAGAAGTTACTGGTCCTCCTTGGCGTCGGGGCGAAAGGAGGGCCTTCCTCCACTTGTCCCAAGCGATAACACTTTGTCCTCCCCATGTTGTCCCTAGCAAAAGCAGACGACATCGTTGGGCTTGTCACCCATGAGCTGGTAGACAAGAGCACCGTCCACCTGAGGTGGCAGGAGCCGAAGGAGCCCAACGGGCTCATCATCCTCTACGAGGTGAACTACGGGCGCCTGGGCGATTCTGAGGTAGGCACCATTTCTGTCTCTCCAGACTGCCCATCTCTGGGGTGACAGGAGGGATTTGGGGGCATTAATAGTGCTTTTCAGTAGCTTCTCAGGGAAGCGTAACAGGTGTTTCCTAGTGAAGAAGTAGCTCTGTGTGTGTTTGTGTGAATTGGTGGTTGGGCCGGATGGCCCTTCTGGTCTCTTCCAACTCGATGATTCTGTGTGGCGCCACTTGCTTACCTCCTCCAATCACAGCTCAGGCTGAGCTACCATAGGGCAGTGGCGTATCTAGCATAAACGGTGCCTAGGGCGAGCATGGAGGTTGAGGTATTCTCGGACCAGTTTTGGCTGCAGGTAACTGAAATCTCAGAAAGCAAAACTGTAGAAAAGGGGGAAACTGCTGTAGCAGCACTCTACTTTGGTGGCCTCCAATAAACGATTACTGGTGATGTGTTACCTTTCAGCACTGCTGAAGTGGGTTCCATTTTGGGGCCGAACTGCCCTCTCTACTGCTGTGCCAGGGCCCCCAGTCTGGTCAGCCTTGATTCCTCTTTCTTGGGGCAGGGAGGCATAACATGGCACCTCCACCATCCCCCCCCTCGACACACTGCGCTCGGTTCGCACGGCTGCCTCTCTCAGGAAATAATGGTACCGTTTTGTTGCTGCCCCTCTGCCTTCAGGAGCAACGCCACTGCGTCTCTCGCCGGCAGTTCTCCGTTGACCAGGGCTGCCGGCTGAAGGCCCTGCCACCTGGGAACTACAGCGTGCGTGTCCGAGCCACCTCGCTAGCAGGGAATGGGTCGTGGACAGAGCCCATCTACTTCTACGTTTCCGATTATCGTAAGAGAAGCCACTTCCTGGCACTTTGTGTCTCCGTCTCTCTTAATGGGGGAGAAGGGGTTGAGAGGACAGGAGGATCACTTTGGGAAGGAGGCCATGGGTTTAGCATGCCCGTGACTTGCAGTCATGGAGTTTAGGTGGAGGGAGTTGGTGGTGAGAGAGAAAAGCACTGCTCCTGTAGGCATTTGGGAAATTGGGAGAGGTACAGCATCTCCTTCAGGGTGAGGCCAGTCCACCATGGCTCTTCGTGGCCCCCAAGGGTCCCGTGTGGCATCGGAAAGACCAACCAGCTCTCTTGGTCAGAATAAGCTTTTCAGGAGCTTGCCAGCATCGCCCTTCCTCCTGTGTGCGGCACGTAGCCTCAGCCGGCAGATGGTCAGCCGTCCTGCTTTGGGAGGGGGCCCTGCTCTCCTGCCTGACCCTGCCTTGCCTCTCTTCTCCAACTCCAGTGAATGCTCCCCCCAACCTCGTGAGCATTGTTGTCCCCGTCGTTTTTGCCATCATCTTCGTCCTGCTCCTCGGAGGCACCTTCGTCTTCATCAAAAAAAGGTAAGCATGTCACTGTCACAGTCACAACTGTAGGGCCTCACTATGGCCCGGTGTGGAATGGCTACCACCCAGTTGCCCATAACAGCCTCGGGCATCTTAGCTTTGAACCGAGAAGCTGCACAGCAGGAAGGATGGTGAGTCAAGGAAGTTCTTTCTAAGCAACAGAATGGTTCCTAAGAACTGACTCCCCCAGCTCTTTTCCCGCCCCCATTGTGAGGACCGAACACTTCCATGGTGTTTTTTGTCTTCAAAGAGACAATTTACATCCTTCTAGAAGGGCCAACCCTCCTTGGTCGTTTCCAAGCTTTTCTACTAGAGTGCTCAGCCTATGCCTGTTTCTAGAGTAGCTGTTACATGCAGACAATGAAAGCATTCCGGTTGATGGACAGTTCTTGTTCTTGCTTCCCCTTCCTCAGGCAGACAGAAGGACCGACGGGGCCGCTCTACGCATCTTCCAATCCTGAGTATCTCAGCGCCAGTGATGGTATGAGACCGCCTGTTCCCACTGAAATCGTTAGCTTGTCACCACTTTTTGAAATAATTATTCTTGCTCCCAGGAGTTTAGGGGGAAAATGCATCCTGTTGGTGGCTGCTGAATGTCTGCAGCCTTTTCTCTTCTTCCTCTGAAGCAGCAGTGATGGGCCCACAAAAGCCTTTGCCAAGTCCCTGTGCAGCAGTCACAAAAAAATGAGGGGCACACCAAGCCTGTCCTTGGGGTCTGCAGGATGGCAGTATGGCTAAAAAGGGTTCCCCGTGCCAGCCGGAGCGGCTTTCAGTCAGCTGTGATTAGAGTCCCACAAGATTCCACCATTTGGGAGTTTGGGGACAGTGCAGCCTCCAGGCGTTTTTGGACTGCAAATCCCAGCAGCCTTGGCCAGCATGGCCCATAAGGAGGAATGCTGGGAGTTGTCATCCAATGGCGCCAGCAAGGCTGCCTGATCTTCATCTTTGGGTGGCTAGCTGCTCCAGCAGGCCTGAGCTTGGCCACCCTTTCCTAGTGCAGGTGTTTGAAAGAGAGCAGAAGCCCAGAAGAGGGGAGGCTTGATGGTTAGAAGCACAAGAGGCAGGTGGGAGCCGAGTCAGGTCTCCTCTGAGACAAGAGGAAGAGTAAGGGCAAAAGTCCACCCACCCGAAAGAAGGCTGGCCAGGTGGGGCTAGCAGTCACTCAAGTGCAAGGCGGCCTGAGCAGGGAAGAAAAAGCAAAAAGGGGCTGAAGAGGGAAGCAAGTACTGCCTTCTTTTCCTTTGATGTGGGAGAAGACAGAACGGGATCTGCTGAGATCTCTCCCAGATCTACACACCTGCGATCTGGGTGGTTGAGAGGAAAGAGCCCTGCCCAGCTATGATGGAGACAAGGGGAAGCGAGGAGGACTTTGTGGAAGAAAGCAGCAGGGCTCATTTTCTTCTGCTCCCAGACAGGAGAACAAACAAGCTGTGGTTGCAAGGGAGCAGATTTTTATCTTTGCTTGAAGGAAAGTTCTTCAGTCCAGAAGAGAGAGCTTCGGCCCTTGGAGTGTTGAAACTGCCAGCCCAGGCTCAGGGGTGGGGGATTGTCAGAGCCCCAGTAGCCTCCTTTCCCACTGACTGGGCATGTGTCCTCCCCCCACCCCACTTGGCTGTCTCTCCCTTGCAGTGTATGTCCCGGACGAGTGGGAGGTCCCTCGGGAGAAGATCGCTCTCCTGCAAGAACTGGGCCAGGGGTCCTTCGGCATGGTATACGAGGGTATCGCCAGAGACATCGTCAAGGGCGAGGCCGAGACACGGGTGGCGGTTAAGACAGTGAATGAGTCGGCCAGCCTGCGGGAGCGCATCGAGTTCCTCAACGAAGCTTCTGTGATGAAAGGCTTCAGCTGCCACCATGTGGTGAGGGGGAGGAAATGGAAAGGTGTGGGAGGGGGCCAAGGAACCATCTTGGGGAAGAACTGTAGAAGGTGTGGGGCCCGTGTATGGAGCCTTGGTGCCAGCAGGGATGGGGAGATCTTGAGACCCTGTAGAACATTGGCACTCACCTGGGAAGGAGCTGCCCCTCTGTGCCAGTGGCCCACTTGGCTTTTCAGACAGACATCCCCAGGTGGAACCCCTTGTAAAGGGGGAGCAGAGCAGCGGGAGGCGCATAAGTCCCTCCAAGGCAGGTGAGGTGGGCTGAGTGGCCTAGTGGGACCCCCCTTCGATAAGGGTCACTGTGTTGCCATCAGGACCTCTCTGTCCTGTGCCAGGAGCCCTGGGGATGGAAGAGTGAGATTTCACTCCTCTTCTGGTTTTATTATAAAAACAGATCTTTACTCTCTCTCTCTCTCTCTTTCTCCCTCTCTCTCTCTCTCTCTCTTTCTTCCCTTCCTTTTTTCTCCCAAAGGTCCGTCTCTTAGGGGTGGTGTCCAAAGGGCAGCCCACGCTAGTCGTCATGGAGCTGATGGCCCATGGAGACCTGAAAAGCTACCTGAGGTCCTTGCGCCCAGAGGCGGAGGTAACTTGGGGCTTGGAGTGGCTGGCTGGCTGGCCAGCCGGATTGGGGAGCGGCCACAGGCCAAGGAAGGCAGTTGGGTGTCCAAGGGCTTGTGGCCTGTCTGTGGTGGCTAAATCTGTTGGCCTGGCTCCTCAGAACAATCCCGGCCGGCCGCCCCCGACCCTCCGAGAGATGATCCAAATGGCTGCGGAGATTGCCGACGGCATGGCTTACCTCAACGCCAAGAAGTTTGTCCACAGGGACTTGGCAGCTCGGAACTGCATGGTAGCTGAAGACTACACTGTCAAAATTGGAGGTAGGGCAGAAGTGCCTCTTCCACGGGCTGGGCAGGGGGCCCCCCTCAGGTTTCCTCTCAGTGGCTTGTAAGAAAAATGCAGATGTTGCTTTGAGGCGCCTCCCGTCAGGGTAGGGGAGAGCTTTTAGTCAGGAGAGCCAAACCACCACAAGCCAGTTTCACTGTGTTGCTGATTTATTTATTTGATCTATGACCTGCTTTTCTTCAAAACTGAGGCTCAGAGTGGCTCACAGATAGATTTAAAAGAAAAAAGAAAGGAAAAGAAAGGAGGCACAGATAGAAACACAAGAAGTTCTAATATGAAAACAAAATTAAACAAATCATAATAAGTTGGATGAAAAAGGACAGCAGCAAAAACCCCGTTGACCCCAATATAAGACTTCTTTCTGTATTTTGTGACAAAGAACTGACTGATTTTCCATTTTGCTGCCAGATTGGTGCTAGTTTAGCACTGGAAGAAGTGGGAGCACCTCTTGATTGAGGCCTAGGATAAAAAAAAAAGTGGGGAAAAGCACTTTGAGAGAATCTGTGATTTGCTGTGCACGAAAATGGAAAAAAGCCGCCAGAACTAGGCTTCTTTTTGACTTGGTTTCCCCTTGTTGATGTCAACAGTGACGGCAGGGAGGTTGCACCTCCCTGTGGTCAAATTGGGGGGCCTATGAAAAAGTGTTTTCACTGGATGGTAAAATGATTGTTATTTTCTTGTGCTGTGAACCTGAGAACCAAAGACATCATATAAACAGTAAAAACCTTACGGCAGGGTGGGGGGAGTAATATGCAAGGCCTGGGATCTTTTTGCTATTTCTGTTTCTTAAAAAATGGTTACATTATTGCAATGTGTCATGTTGTTAATAACTCAGTAATTTAAAAAATGGAAAGAGGGCAACCCCTTCCTGGTGCTTCACGCCTGCTTTCCCCAGCAAATGAGCAGCTGAGACTTTCTTTTTCTCAGACTTTGGCATGACGAGGGACATCTATGAGACAGACTATTACCGGAAAGGAGGGAAGGGCCTGCTGCCCGTACGGTGGATGGCCCCGGAATCCCTGAAGGATGGCGTCTTCACAGCCTATTCCGATGTGTGGTGAGTTGGAAGAAAGGCGCTTTGGCCCTAGGACTGTCATCCACTCCCTCCAGGAGTGTGGGAAGGGAGAAGGAGAGGTTCGCTGGCTCTTGCCAAGGACCAGCTGTGGCCCAGCGGGGCTGCTTTTGTTTTAGGGCCCCTGCCCCCTCTGAGTTGCTTTCCTCCCTGCTGTCAGTGGGCTCTAGAACACCCCCCTCCCCTGAGCAGTGGGACTTCTGCATGGCAGAAGCAGAGGCATATCTAGGGTGGGACAAGTAGGGTAGATGCCCTGGACGCCGGAGGGACACAAAAAAGCAGTGCCGCATGTGGCAGAGGTGGGGTGAAACCTCCACTCCTGTCCTAGGTGCTGCTTATGCTAGATATGCCTCTGGAGAGAAGATGGGGGTTCCGTGGGTGGGTGGCTGGCCAGGGAAGTCCTTCTGGTGGCTGAGCCTCGCTTCCCCCAGGTCTTTTGGGGTCGTCCTTTGGGAGATCAGTAGCTTAGCAGAGCAGCCCTACCAGGGGCTCTCCAACGAGCAAGTCCTGAAGTTCGTCATGGACGGCGGTTATCTGGAACAGCCTGAAAACTGCGCAGAGCGGTTGTAAGTATCGCGGGAACATCTGCTTCAGCGGGGTTCGGGGTGGTATTCCCCGTGTCTGAAAAGAGAACAAGCACACTGTGTTGTGGAAACTGTCTCTCTTTCCCCTCTGTGGGAGGAAGGATGTGAAACGGCCGCAGTCCTTCCCACTTGTTGTTGCGCCACCTGTTTCAGGAACATGACCCTGCCACTCCCTTTAGCAAAACATGAAAATAGGCACAGGAACGCATTTGCAGCCAGTTAAACCCAATAGCTTTTACGATTAATTTGTTTTGTTTCCCACCAAGGTGGTTGCTGGTTAGAATCCCTCCCATTGGAGTGGGGTGGTGGAACCAAATCTGGTAGCCCCCAGCCACTGCCAGCTCAGTCCTGGTTCCAGGTTGTTGGAAACTGGATGTGGGCAAAGATGCCTGCCATCTGGAGGAGCCCCTGCTTTTTGGGGAGACAGGCAGGAGGTTGGCAGTAGGGTTTTGAGTGGCAGAGTGAGGAGGGGGAAAGAGAAAGTATCAGAGTTGGGGAAGCTCTGAGGGTACCGCTGGGCCTGACAGTGGAGCAGAGAAGGAGGGCTGAATCAGGGTCCGGGGGAAGATTTGGAGAGAAGGCTGGGAGCTTGGTGCCATGGCTAATGGTATTGTGTTGTGTGTCTCTTTGTGCACGTGCCGTTGCAGCCACAACCTCATGCAGATGTGCTGGCAGTACAACCCCAAGATGCGCCCCTCCTTCACAGAGATCATCGAGATGCTGAAGGACGACCTTCACCCGACCTTCCGAGAGGTCTCATTCTTCTACAGCGAAGAGAACAAACCGCCGGAGACGGAGGAGTACGAGTTGGACTTTGAGAACATGGAGAGCATCCCGCTGGACCCGGCCTCCTATTCTCAGCGGGACGAAATCCTGGGGCGGGACAGCAGCCCCTCGGTGGGCCTGAAAGGGAACTACGAGGAGCACATCCCTTACACTCACATGAACGGGGGCAAGAAGAATGGGCGCATCCTCTCTATGCCCAGGTCGAGCCCCTCCTAACAGCAGGCGCCCCTCGGGCTGTCTTTCTTTCTTCACACCAATCTCAGGACTCGCAGTATTGCTGACACAACCTACGGAGATGCACAGACTCGCTTTCTATTCAGATTTTTAATCACCAGAAGATTAAAACAGACGCTGGACCGGGCGGGGAAACGACGTCCGCTCGAGTGTTTCTGCTTTGTTTGTTTCTCTTGGGTGCAACAGCTGACCTGCCGTCAGCCGACTTTTGTCTGTGAAACACAATTGGACAGTTCTGTGGCTGCTGATTCTCCCTTCACACTATTCTCTGCCCGGGAGATGCGGGGACCTTTGGAAGGAGGAGGGCGTCCCAACTGGCCCCGGGTTCTGGGCGCCTCTGCACCGGTGGAAGGGAAGGGAGCCTCACGCCAGAATCTTCCCCAGCAGAACCGGAAGCTGTTCTCCTTCGGCCAGCTTTTTCAACAGGGGAAGTTCTTGCCGTTCCTGTTTCCCAAAAGGCTGAAGGATCTTCAAGATGTGTCAAACATGAACTCTCTTGCTCTTTCCTTATTTTGTTTCCCCCTCTGATTTGACCAACAGTTGCTGCTTTTCTTCTTAATGGGTTAAGCTGTGTGTGTGTATGTGAAAGAAAGTATGTGTGCGTATGGGATCTGGCTGCGTACGTTTGTAGACACACCCACACGTACTAAAACACACACATGGAACTGTATGTGAAAAATGGGTGGGTCTTTTTTTTGTACATAACCGTTTTATCTCTACCGCAGAGTGTGCGTGTTGCTCTCCTCTCCTCCTGACCTACACACCTGCCCAACAAATCTCCCCCCCACTGCCCCAGCATGAGTGAATTATGAACAGATTATTTTTATACTGAAGAACTCTTGGGGCGGAACCTCTCAACCCCCAGGCAATTCAGCAAAATGAGGTAGCCAAAGCAGTAGCCAACTTCCTGTTCAGGGTTTTGTCGAAGGAGGGCTCACGAGACGAAGCAAGGGGGGCCGGCACCAGCACGCCCCCTCCCCACACTCTTTCCTCATGGTTCTCCAAATCTTGTCTGGTTAGCATTAAGTGCCCGTCTGTCTGTCTGTACATTTATGTTTGAGCGTGTGTGTGTGTGTGTGTATATATATATATGTGTGTTTGCGTGTGTTCGTTGTGCCATGTTTATATCTTAGCCAGCCAGCCACCTTATAAATTATTGATGCCTTCCTCGGACGGTCTTTTGTTTGGGCTCCTCTGAGGGGAGAGGAAGCTACCCTTGCTTGGTCTTCAGAGCCGGCCCTAGAAAGTCTCTGAGCTGGTGAGTTTTAACTGCCTGGGAAGCGTGGTGCACAAAACCTCTACTTTTAACATTCAGATAACAAGAGCGCTGCGCTCCTGTGTGTGTGTGCCTATGTTTAATTTTTAAAGGTAGTGCGCTCTCTCTCTCTGTCCCCCTCTTTCTCTGAATATGTATTTTAAACCCACAGTTGTACCAATCCTGAAACAGTTGACTGCTGGAGGTGAAATCTTCAGGCAGAGAATAATGCCGGGCAGCCTTCTCGCAGCTCAAAGGCAGTCAGAACTTCCTGCTGCATTCATTCACTCAGCCACTTTTGGTTTCTCCTCTCCTTCCCCTGCCTTCTGTCTTTTTCTGTTTTTCAGTCTAATGTGCCTTCCAGACAGTGCCAGGGAAAATCTGCCTGCAGCTTGGGAAAGTTCCTTTTCTCAACTGCACCCCCCAGAATCTCTTAAGGGTCATTCTGGGAGCTGATGCCCAGAAAAGGCCCTTCCCCCCCCCCAAGTGCTGTTGTTGGTGCCTGTCTCTTTCCTGAGGTATTCTGAGATATGCGCAGCATGTATGTCGAGCATGACTGCTCAGGGGGCAGAATTGTGCCCCCCTTCCCCTTCTTCCTCCTACGGTAATCGTTTGGGAAATGATTCTGCACGGGCTCCATTGAAATCAGTGAGGTTGGCACAACCTGCACAGATCTTGTGGATGGGCTTTGTAGAGTAGCAGTGGCTTTGGCTTCCAGCAAGAGAGGAGGGATTTGGGGGCCCTTCTAAATCCAGTGCCCAGCAGCCCTCTGCCCCTGGAAAGAAGTACGGGAGGTGGCTGGGAGTGAGGGGGATGTATTAGAAATCCCTTCTCTTGGGCCGCTCCTGCTCTTGTCTGCCACGACAGGTATTTTGGGGGGCAGGGGAGGCAGGCTGTTCCCTCTCCCTGGGGTGCATTGGCCCCTTGTGCCCAAGATGCTGAGGCTCTGGCCTCTCAGGAGGGAGCAGCCAGTCTTAAGAATGGAGTCACGCTTTCTCAGAAGCCATCCTCCCCTTGCTCGCTTACTCACTGGGGGTGCTGCTGCTTGTTTGGCCTTCAGACCAGACTGGAGGAAGGGCCCATGTGCGCTCCTATCTCTTCCTGTGCCTCTGCTGTGCTGTGGGTGCTGTGTGCAGATGCCCTCCTCTCTTAGTAGCTCACTTTTCCATATTTGTGGCACCTTTTTCTTTTCCTTTGGGGTTGGGGAGTCATTCCTTTGCTCTGTCTGGACTCCTGGGGCATTTTAGACTTCTCTGTTCCCTGGGTAATATTTTTCTGCTGAGATAGTGCCCCCCGCATCCATGCGCGCGCACACACACACAGAAACGTGGGAGGACGTTTCTCTGCCCCCTTCCCTTGCAGCTCCATGGGCCCCTGGCTTTCCAGACCCCATCAGCGCAAGCCGAAACAAGGGCCTCGCCAAAACCCTTCACAATTGCTTTGTGTTTTTTCTGTCTTTTAAATAAGCTTTTTAAAAATCAGTTCCGTATAATGTGAATGATTGTTAGGAAAATAACAAAACCACAGAAGGATCTTATTTTCTTGGTGAAAAGTGTGTGCTTGGTAAAACATATAGATTTTACAGGGAGAAAAAAGCTATGCTCACACAAGGCAGTCCCGTCCCATCCCCCCGTGTGCCTCCTTCCTCCTGCCTTGGCGGTACTTCTTTATTTCCCTCTGGCGTCTCATTGGAAATGCTTTAATTTCTATTTTTATTTACTTTTTTGAGTGGGAACGGCCAGATTTGAGTTTTGGGGATGGCTTGGGAAAGCCAGGCTGGCTGTCTGCAAGAGGGTGGTGTCTTCATTTCCGGGGGACCAAGGGCAGAGCCCCCCGCTAAGCCAGGAGAAGGCACTCTCTTTGTTGATCTGCCAGGGGTGGGGGCTGGTGGTCTGTCTGGGGAGGCATCATCCTGAGGCTCTGCGGAGAACAAAGCCCCCTGGGGGGAGCTTTCCAATGGCACGGGCGGCCTGGGGAGGAACAACAAAGCCGGTGCCCTCTTTCCCACATCCTTTCCCTGTGCATGGAGTGCCATGCGCCTAGAGCACCAGGGAAAGGGGTCCAGGCAGGATGGCCACATCCTGTGTCCCTGGGCGTCAGAGAGGGGGCAATGGCACCTCTGTGGGCAGTTGAAGATGAGAGGAGCAGGGCAACCGTGCCTTTTGCCTCAGGTGATCCGAAGCAGGGTCTCCCCAGGGTGTCCACGGTGGGAGCTTCGCTTTTTAACGTTGGAGGGGGGCTTTGGATTATTAAAGTTCTCTCCTGTCCCCTGGCAGAAGAGGCTGATAATGTCCTCGTTGGTGCTCTTGCAGCAGTGGAGCCGTTTTCTTGCCCTTGGCGGGGGTGGGGGGCGGACTCTCCTGGCATGGGGTCCCACTCCTTCCCCTTGTGACTCACTGCCCCACACTGCTGAGCATTTCAGCAAGAGGCTGCCCAAGTGAGGGGCTTTGCCTTCAGGTTCAGTAGCCTTAATGCTTCTGTGTGTGTGTGTGTGTGTGTGTGTGTGTGCATGTGTGTGCGTGCATGTGCATCCATAGCGTGGGAGTCTGGTGGGGGGAATCTTGTGTGAGATGGGCAGTCTAGCAGGAGCGGGAGCAGTTCTTGCTCTGGGCACATGATGGGGGGGCACCAGAAGGCAACCACTTTGGTTGGCCCTCCCATGTGGCCGTTCATGTGCACGCATGGCACGCACACAGCAACACCTCCCCTTGTCCGTAAGCGCCTCTCCCGGCTCAGAGACTCTGTGCCCTGTCACTGCCAGAAAAGGCCTGGGGCTTTTGTGCCTTGCCTCCCTCCTGCTCCCTTCTCGGGTGGCTGCAGACCCTCAAGAAACAGAAAGACCAGTTCTGGTCAGCACGTGTGTGGGGGGGAGTTGAATTCCGTTTTCCCACCAGGCTCCGTTCTGTGACTTTCTTGGGGACTGGGGCTTCAGTCTGGGCTGAAGGCTTCCCTTCCACCATGCAGGCAAGCATCTTTTTGGGTAATTTGGTTTTTGGTTCCTGGGGGTCCAGCGTAAAGGAACCGGGTGCTCCCATTTGGATCCCCCCATTCCCCAGCGTTCACTCCCAGCGGTTCGTTTTAGCCCAACAATCAAAAGCGTGAAGTGCTTCTTGGTCTCTGAGAAGCCCACTGAGATTTTTCGGATGCACACTTGATCTTAATCATGCCACTCGCGCTGTTCCTTTATTAGTATTACGTTATCATTGTCTTTGCGATTATTATTTTAGGGGGCAGGGCGTTAAAGACTCTTTAAAATTATAATTCAAGTGTTCATAGAAAGCACCCAAGTCTCATTCAACTGCCAGGCATTTGGAGAGGTAGAAATCTTGATGCTGGGGGAAGATGGGGGTCTGGCTTTCCCTCTTCATGGGAAATGGGGGTCTTAAAAGTAGGGAGAGAGGGTGGGTGGACCTGAATGCTGCCCGCGGCCCTCCTCTGGCACGGAGCATTTGCCATGCCGTCGAGTGCCTGGGCAGTGGCCCCTTGTTCTCCTGGTGTGCCCACTCCACGGCCCCCTTGTGCGTCCAGAGGGTCTCAGAGCACAAGAGAGGAGGGGTTTTTGATACACAAACAGCAAAATACCTCTTGTTTCAAAAATAAAAAGTATCAACACAACGTGCCATGGTTTTGTTTTTGGAAAGGGGGAGGGATGAACAGAAAATATACCCACTTGATTTATTTTTTCAGTGCTTTCATATAAAGAGCCAAGCAGTGATGTGTTCAGAGAGTTATCTTTGAATATAAAAGTGGAGAACTTGCTGTGTGTAAAATATTGAACAATTAACTGTTTATATTAGAAAAAAAATTCTGAATAAATTATCCAGTAATATTCTCAGACTCAAATGTCTGCCTTTTTTGTCCCTTCTGCGATCTCCGCTTCGGTCCCTATCTTGGCATCCACAGCAGTGTCTGCTTGGAGGTGCAAAGCCTCTTCTGAGAAGAGTGCAGGAAGTTATTTTCGGAAAGGTAATCCGTTCCCATTACTTAGAACAACATTTGCTGGACAGGGAAGTAACTGGTTATTCTAACTCTTTGCTGTCTAAAGCAGGGCCTTGTGTTCATCGTTGGTTTCCTGTTCTTTTCTGATCACCTGAGAAAGAATTTAGGATTAACAAGAGGAAAGCCCTTGAATGTCCTTTAAAAGGGATTTTGCAAAACTATGAATTGTTGTTCATTGTGTAAGTAAAGTAATTCTGTTCCCTCTCATTACTTTCCTTTTGAAATGTGGGTTCTTTTCTGAACTTCTTGATCTTAAGAGCGGTTCGACAGCAATCCGTTCCAGCCTCAGTGGAGCCTCCTCTTTTTTCGGAGATTTTTAAAGAGGCTGGATGTTCATCTGTCAAAGGGAGCGCTTGGATTGTGTGTTTTCTGGCATAGCAAAAGGGGGCCGGAGCGGACGGCCCTTGGGGTCTCTTCCAGCACTTGGGTACCGTGATTCTGCTCCCGTTGACCAAAACAGAAGCTGTGGATGGGTTTGTGAATTGTCATAACAATTATAACTGAGGAATGGTCAGAGGAATTGAAGATGTTTAGCAGTGGGAATACAGAGAAGAAATTTACATGATAACAGCCATTTTTCTCTGAAAAGATGCCGTCATTATGGAAAAGGGCAGCGAGTTTGTTTTGTGCTGCCTTAGAGGGCTGGACCCAAATCCCAAGAGGTTCGAAGGAAAAGAAAGAAGGTTCTGACTAAAGGCTAGGAATAGCTTTCTGAGGATGACAGCTCCTCAGGAGTGGATCTGACTATTTGGAAAGGAATCTCCTTGGGGAAATTCATAGAATCCTAGAGTTGGAGGGGTCATCCAGTCCAACCCCATTCTGCCATGCAGAAAGACCCAACCGAAGCACCTCCGACAGATGGATGATCTGTTTAAAAACCTTCAAAGAAGGAAGGAGACTCCACCACCTTGAGGCAGCAGCATATTCCATTCTTGAAGTGCTTTTACCGCCAGAAAGTTCTTCCAAATATTTAGATGGAATCTCTTTTCCTCTAGTTTGAATCCATTGCTCCATGTCCTAGTCTCTGGAGCAGCAGAAAACCAGGTCAGACCTCTATCTGCCATCTAAACAGAGAATTATAGAATCCTAGAGTTGGAAGAGGCCCCATGGGCCACCCAGTCCCACCCCATTCTGCCAAGCAGAAAGTATACCTGTGGGAGAGGTGGCCATCCAGCCTCTTCTTAAAAAAACTCCAAAGAAGGAGATTCCACCACACTCTCCCAAGCTGCAACATATCCCATTGTTGAACTGCTCTTACCCTCAGGAAGTTCTTCCTAATGTTTAGATGGAATCTCTTTGCCTGTAGTTTGAATCCACTGCTCTGTGTCCTGGTCTCTGGAGCAGCAGAAAAGAAGCTTGCTCCATCTTTGCACACAGCATCCTTTCAAATTTCTAAACATGGCTATCATGTCACCCCTTAATCTTCTCTCTAGGTTAAACCTAGCCAACTTCCTAAGCTGTTCTTCAGAGGGCTTCATAGTTTCCAGGCCTTTTACCATTTTGGTTGTCCTCCTCTGGGCACGTTCCACCTTATCAAGTTCTTTAGAATCTCAAACAGTCATTCCAAGGCACTTGGGTTGGCGATGTGAGTCACAATGACTACTCCTCACAACCATTGGGTTATCTTGGGATAGTGTGTACACTACATGGTTGTAGTACTTAGGTACCACTTTAATTGGAACAGCTCCACCCTAAGGAATCCTGGGATTTGTAGTTTTTTGCGGGGGCTCTTCAGCGTTCTTTGTTGGATACCTCTGGTGCAACAGTTCAGAGGAGAGCGGACCAAGCTGAGATTTGGGATCACCAACTGCAAATCCCAGGATCCTTAGGAATCAGTTTGGTAGATAAAGTGGTATGAAACTGCTATAACGGTGCTATAGTGCAGATGCCTTGTTGGGAGCTGGTTTCTATTTCTGTTCCTCCTGAGAGGTATGACCAGGCTGGCTGTTTTTCTGCCTGAAGCGCAGAGCTTTGGGTTGGCCAACTTCCTTGTGGCTTTCCTGAGTAACATCTCATGGCCAGAGGGCCGGCTTCTTCTCACCCTCCGGAGCCGTCGCGCCTTCGCTTTCCTGCCCGGAGGGCCGCCAGGGCAAGAGGCCTTCCACCTGAGGGATGTTCTTGTGGAAGCACGGAGGCAAGGCCCTCGTGGTGCTGCTTCTCTGCCAACTCCTTGGCAGCCCAGGTTTTCCTCCATTGCCCCATGATGTTCACTGCATTTTCTTTGGGGAAAAGGAAGATTTTTCTGTGTTTCTGTGTTGGCTGTTTTCTGCATCTGCTCTCTTGCTCGGCTAGGAGGGGAACTGGCAAACCAAGATGGCCTCGGCTGGCAAACCTCTTGGCTTGATGGTGCCATCTTCTTTCCTGCCTGCTCTGGGCGGTGAGATTGAAACCCGCTCTGTGGATTCAACAACCCAAAATGTCCCTTCACGGTGAAGGCCCAGTATGGTTTTTGCCCCCAAACAACCAAAAATTTGATGGCCCTTGGAAAGATTCAGAGGTTTTATTATTCATTTTATTTGGCATAAGCTCGTTGACTCATGAAACTTGGGAATATTTAAAGTGGCCCTAGAGTCTTTGTTGCTACAAAAGAGTAAAGCAGCTCCCCTCTTCCAAAGATGCTCAGGAGAAGAGCCAAATCCTAAAATTCTCCCCGGGCTTCCAGATGCTTTGAAGCCTTGCGCCAAATGGATACGGAGGGCGAGGCATCGTATTTGGAAATGTCTTTATTAAACCTCACATCCCAGTGAGACCCCCTTGGGCAGATCTGACCCCTCGATTACTTCCATTTCCACCTTCTAAAACAACAGAAATTGTAAGGGGGTCAAAAGGGTCTCCCAGCGGTTATGCTCATCTTGTACGAGGCAACAAAGAGTGAGCCCCCAAAAGGAAGAGGGGGAGCTTCGGGGAGACGCTGCATGGCAAAAAATGGCATCGGACTCAGTGGCCATTGGGGTCTCTTCCAACTCTGTGATTCTATTAAAATTATATTTAATTGCAAAAATAAACGGGGGGGGAATCACTTTGACAATACATACAGTAGACATAAGCCAACAGGAACACAGTGCTATACGCAAAAAAAAAAACAGAAACAAAAAACAAGATATCCCATCTATATAAAAAGACATTGCAATTAGCATAAATTGCAGTATACTTTCGCCTCTGATAGGACTACAGGTTGAGCATGTCACTTCTTTGACTATTCCCCCTCTTTTCTTATCAATTACAAATTCTCAGTCTTCTGCCAAAATCTCCTCCTATTATTAGTGTGTCGAATTAGTCTTCTTTGCACAATAATTACTATGTTATCTCCTTGTACAGAAACTAATTATGAAGACTTTGACCTTGGCAGAACATCCAAACATCAACTACAATAAAAAAAAACACGATATCGTTATCGTGGAACATACATCTCATCATATCCTCTTATTTTATTGCCCACAACCAATTCACTTGCTTCCGTCAGGAAAACACACACACACACACTGTATATATACACATGCACACACATACAGATTACCCAATGATAGTGCCTCATCAGTTTGGTTGCTGTGTTTGGAGAAATCTATCATTTGTGCTGTTGTCTAAGAGAGAGATAAGTTTATCCTACTATCAGTTTCTCTATCCATTCTTTAGGTGGGACTGAAACCTTCAAACAGTGTGCTGTGACACATTAGTGTGTTGCCTGAAGTGCTTAGGTGTGTCGCCTACAATCTTGGAAATGAATGTTATTATTTATAAATAATATATTTTTAAAATATATATGAAAGGTTTTCATGAGATATGTTGTGTCCCCATAGATTTCGTTATTAGAATGTGTGTATATGTCTGTATCTCTTCTAAGGGGTTAGTTTAACCTACGGTTTGCTAGTAAAACTGAATGACTGTGTCGCAAAATGATGCATGTCTAGAAAGTGGGCCACCAACATGAAAAGCCTGGAAAGCTCTGGTCTAAGAGAGAGAGAAGTTTATCGCACTAGCAATTTTTCTATCCATTCTTCTTTAGATGGGATTGAAACCTTCCTCCAATGCTGAGTGCATACATCCTGGAGAGGAGTGACTGGTGGGGTGCCAAAGGGTTCTGTCCTGGGCCCAGGGCTATTCAGCATCTTCATCCATGACTTGGACGAAGGAGTGGAGGGCAGGCTGATCAAATTTGCAGATGACACCAAATTGGGAGGGGTTGCTAATACCCCCCAGAACAGGGTCAGAATTCAAAATGACCTTGACAGCTTGGAGAGCTGGGCCAAAGCTAACAAAATGAATTTCAACAGAGAGAAATGTAAGGTCCTCCATTTAGGCAGTAAAAATGGAATGCACAAATATAGGATGAGGGACACGTGGCTGGATAACAGTCTATGTGAAAGGGATCTAGGAGTCTTGGTAGATCACAAGCTGAACATGAGTCAGCAGTGGGATGCGGCAGCCAAGAAAGCCAACACAATTCTTGGCTGCATCAATAGGAGTCTGGTATATAGATCGAGGGAGGTAATGGTACCACTCTATCCTGCTTTGGTTAGGCCTCACACTGAGTAAAGCTGTGTCCAGCTCTGGGCACCTCAATTTAAGGATATGGGCAAGCTGGAACGTGTCCAGAGGGAGGGCAACCAAAATGGTGAAGGGTCTGGAAGCCATGAAGCCCTCTGAGGAGCAGCTTCAGGAGCTGGGGATGTTTAGTCCGCAGGAGAGAAGGTTGAGAGGGGACATGAGAGCCATGTTTAAATATTTGAAGGGATGTCATATCGAGGAGGGAGCAGACTTGTTTTCTGCTGCTCCAGAGACTAGGACAAGGAGCAATGGATTCAAGCTGCAGGGAAGGAGATTCCACCTGAACCTCAGGAAGAAATTCTCAATGGTCAGAGCTGTCCGGCCGTGGAATATGCTGCCTTCATGGAGTGTGGTGAAGTCTCCTCCTTCTTTGGACGTTTTTAAGCAGAGGCTGGGTGGTCATCTGTTGGAGTACTTTGATGGTGTTCCTGCATGGCAGAAGGGGGTTGGACTGGATGGCCCCTGGGGTCTCTCCCAACTCCAGGATTTTGTGATTCTATAATTCTAGCAGATGTTATCATATGCCATATTAGCTAATATGGCAACTCTGATTCTGTGTAAGGAGGAACCAGTTCAGTAGAGATGGGGCCGGCTGGCCGGCTAGCTATAGAGAAAAGGGGAAGTCCTCCAAGCGGGTGAGGAAGGGAGTGTCAGAGTTAGCAAAGTGGGGTCAGCCGTTGCCCTCCATCCATCACTCTGGGCGACCCACAAACAAAACAGCAGGTGGACGGGGCAGGGGGAACACATAACTGGAGAGACAGGGCAGCTTGGAAGTCCCCTCGGTAAGTGGATTTAGCTATCTTCTGTCCACAGAGAACTAGCACTTGGGTCCTAGCAGCCGCAGAGGTTAATCAAAAGCAAAGAGAATTAAAAAAGGGGAAGAGGGATGAAAAGGAGGGATCCTTTTCTTCATATGTGGTAAGATAGCAAAGAAATATTGGAAAGAAATTCATGATGAAATTCAAAGAGTGTATGGTTTTAAGTTTGAGATGAAGCCAGAGTTTTATTTGTTAGATATGTGGGGGCAGCAAAGAGAAATAAGATGTCATCAGAAGATATTATTATATAGGATAACTGCTGCAAGACTGACGTATGCACAATACTGGGGGGAAAAGGGAATATGTAGATTTTATAAAAGAATGGAAACTCAAGGTACTGGAGATGGTAGAAACAGAAAAATTAGCATTTTTAATGAAAAATAAACCTATCCAGAACTTTGATAGGGAATGGAGAGAAGTGCTAAACTGGATAAAGAAATAATATAGAATGGGAAGTAACAAGGAAAATAAAGAAAAGTAATAATGTATAAGATATTTTACAAGTAGTAATGTGTTAATGTAAGATGTAACAATGTCAGACTTCTGTAATTGTTAAAATATGCATGTAGGAAGATAAATAAGCAGATTAAATTGGGAAAAAGATGGAAGTGGGGAAGGATTGGGGTTTTTTTGTGTTTAATATAAAAAAAGGGGGAAGAGAGGAGGGGGAGAAATGTTTCTGGCCAGGGTGGAGAGGTTTGCCACGGCCAAAGGGGTGCCGCAATGTGGCCACTGAGGTTTAAAACTAGCTTTCGGATGACTTTTCTTTTATTGTTTAAATCTTGGTCATTTGCATGCTCCCCAGATGGGGGAAAGTAATTAGCAAATGCTTTTAATTGAACCAATAGGCAAGATTGCAAAGGGATGGGGAAGTCCTAGAAGGCCGAAAAAGTTAAACGGTGTGACGGGGACCGCGGGAGGGAAGCGGCCACGGAGACTGAACAGTTGTTGACGTGGACTGCGTTCTTCACCTTTTAAGATTTGGAAGAAAATTCTGGGGACGGATTGGCCTGTGATGTCACAGGAGATCTTCAAAGAAGGCATTCTGCTACCGACGGTGCCGCTCCTTTAATAGGAAAAAAATGACCCAGGCAAATTATTAGGATTCCACGTATGGCTTAAATGCAATGAAGGTTTAGGATTAGTATCTTTGCAAAATGAATCAAAAGCCCAAAATTGTCTGGGGAAAAAACAAACAAACAAAAAAAGACTGAAACTTGCTAGTCCGTCCTGAGCAGAAGAATGTAAACGTCACGTTGGTCAAAATAGATTCATAAAAGTCCTAGAAGAAAAAGGCAGGGCTGTCTGAAGTTGGTTTGGGAGGAGGCACCGGAAATTGGATTTTGGGAGTCCGAAATCTTACTCGGCTCGTTGTTTAGATGACGGGACACGTTTTGTGGATGCTGTGATAAAGCGACTGGATTTGAGGAGTGTAGCAGGCAGGGAGAAGCTTAAAATGGCGGCGGCGTGGGGGACAGAGAGGTCACGGCCCCAAAACTTAGCCACCAAAAGGAGCAAATCCTGTGGCCACTCCCCTGAGCGTGTGTTGTGTGATCTATAAAAGTCAAGGTTTGTGAGTGAGTCTGTCTGTCTGTCTGTCTGGTCAGGGACGCAAAAACTTCATCCGATTGGCTGTCTGAGGCAAAGACCTCGTAGGATTGGCTGGCTGTGAAGATTCTGTGGAATCCTGGGGCTGGAAGTTCAGGGAGGGGCCTTTAGGATTCTCAGCCAGAGAGCTCTGAGTAGGCCGGTTGCTATGGAGATGAGGCCTAGCAGGAACCCAACCTCTGTATGTTAATAACTCTGAATACAGATTGGAGTGGGGAACGTGGGGGTAAGTTACAGGTAATGGAATAGGCTGGTTGCTATGGAGATGAGGCCTAGCCCCAAGTCTCCTCATGAAACCAAACTCTGAATACAGACTGGATTATGATTGGCTGTGTAAGGCGAGAGGACCTCATGTGATTGGCTGGCTGTGGAGATTCTGTGGAATCCTGGGCTTGGCAGTTCAGGGAGGGGCCTTTAGGATTCTTGGCCAGGGAACTCTTGGGCCTAGTTGGTTACTATGGAGATGAGGCCTAGCAGTGTCTTTCCCTCAGGAACCCAACCTGTGTTTGTTAATAACTTTGAATACAGATAGAATTGGGTAATGTGGGGATAAGTTGCAGATACTGGAATAGGCCAGTTGCTACGGGCATAAGGCCTAGAAGCAAGAAGGAGGAGGGCAGTGCATTCCCTCAGGAACCCAACCTCTGCATGTTAACAACTCTGAATAGAGATTGGATTGGGGAATGTGGGGAAAAGTTACAGGTACTGGAGTAGGCTGGTTGCTATGGACACGAGGCCTAGCAGCAAGAAGACGGCCTGTGATTTCCCTCAGGAACCCAAACTGTGTATGTAAATAACTCTGAATACAGATTGGATTGGGAAATAAGGGGAAAAGTTACAGGTACTGGAGAAGACAGTTTTGTGAATTCTTAAGAGGAAAATAAAATCCAGGGCAATGCCGGGGAATAGGCTGGTTATGGAGACGAGGCCTAGCAGCAAGGAGGAGAACTGTGTATGTAAGTAACTCTGAATACAGATTTAACTGGGGAATATGGGGATGTACATGTACTGGACAAGACAGATTGGGGAACTGGAGACATGGGATCTCAAATCTCTGTATTTCAGCAACATCTAATTCCTAAAGTATTTATAACAAGTATTACTTATGAGAAAATAAAATCCTGGGCAACACTGGGTAAATACGCTAGTAGTTAATAAGCATAATGATTTATTTTGACATCTGTAGCCCTTCTCCCCCGAGCCTAGGGCAGCATGCATGGTTTTCCTCATTTTATCCACACAACAACCCAGCGAGGTAGGTCAGGTAGAGAGAACTTGTCCAGCCCAAGTTTATGGCTAATTAGAACATTTCTTTTAAATTAACGCAAATACATTGAGAAAACCCAAACAACCAAACCAAAATATAGTGCAGACAAACCACAAAATCAACCTACCTATAAGATTACACTAAGCATACAAAGAAAGAAAATTATATACTTATATACCATACTTGAACTAAACGAATAATCAAATTCTACTGTGCTAAGTTGTTGCTATAATATGTTTAAGATAGATTTGATTTGATTAAAGAGAGTAATAATATAATGGAATTAAAATAATAATATTTTAAAAGAGTTAATAATACTCATTTTTGAAATGGAAAAGATATTCCATATATAAGAAATTTAGGAAATTAAAATAGTTTGGGAAATATAAACATAAGGAGCAACAGTAGAAAGTAATGAATTTTAAGTACACTTTCATATCTTGAAGCTGTTTGCAACAAGGGTCGGAGCCTTTTTTAATTAGATGTAGTCTCTTTTTGTGGTTGAAATGTTTTGGGTTTTGACGTACAGAAAGATCCCCAGCCGTCTGCTGCCCTGCTCAGTAACATTTGCTATTTAGCACATATTTTAAATGCTTAGTGCTTCTTTCCCCAGTTTTCGTGTCTGCTTCCTCTTGATCTAATCTTGCTTTCCATTTGGGACATTCTGCATATAACTCAGAGAGACCAAATATCACCCACATTTCCCTTGCCAACGGAAAACATTTCTCCGTATTTTGCCGTGTCCAAAGTATTGGAAAATTAGACATTGTGGGAATTCCAGACATAATTTCTCATGGTCTGTGTAAGCAGAACTTTGGCTGAAATCTATAAACCATCTACGAACCACATTTCTTCTGAAATGTTCTGGTGCATTCCAATATCCAATATATATTTGCAGTATGATCTCTGGTGCCTCTTCCTTTTCTGGATGTTTGGCATTTCTTCTTCCATACAATATATAGTCTTTCTTGTAAAATCTTGAACATCATTTTACTTGCATGTGAGATCAGGGCAACAATCTGATGGTCGCTACAACCTCTGGTGTTTCCAATCTGCCAGCCCTTGTTTTATTTTCCATATTTCTGAGCAGAAAATGGATCAGTTCTGTCCCTGTAGCTCGAAACAGTTCTACTGGTATGCCCCCTGTGATTTAGTTTTCTCCCAAGCCTCTTCACTTTCTAAAGTTGTGGACTCGTTTCCAATTGAGAGTGCCTGAAATTACGTAAAACTGAATTAAAATTACTTAATTGCATTAACTTCCAGAAAGAGAGAGAAAGCAGCTTGTTCGCTCTGTTGGCACTGAAAGCAAAAGCAACCCCTCACTTTCTCGTCCCCTTGAGATCTCTTTTACAACTATAGTGCTTTCCCCACTTTGACTGCCTTGCTCTCGCCCTTATGCAATTATGGGATTTGCAGTTTTGGGGAGGCCCAGGAACTACAAATCCCAGGACTCCATACTGTGATGGAGCCAGGCCAGAAGCGTGAAAGAAACTTGGAGAGTTGCATGGGATGGGGTATCCCCGTAAAATCTGTGAATCTTTACAGCTTAAGTTTCTCTTTCCTGGTAAATTGGGTGTGGCCTGATCTGGATACTCTGGGGGCAGCTTTTGTGGAGGAATTTGGGGTACCCCTGCCCTGGAAGAGAGATTAAAATTCGGGTGTCCTCTTCAACCATGGGTGCCCAGAGAGTGCAGAGGCGAGCCATGCCCGCTGGGTGGCAGTCTGGCATCAGAATCAAGCAGAGGGAGCGGAACCCCAAAATCAGGATTCGGAAACGCAAGATTGAGACCGAGAGCATCCACCCCAGCTGTGTATCAGCTATTCTTTTCATCACGTTGGTTTTTGTTGCAAACCACATTGAGGAAGTAAAGGCAGCATGGAGGAGATGCTGCAAAATGCAATACAGCCATGGTTTGCAATGAGGAAGGGACTTTTTGTTAGCCATCCTGATATGGGATGGATCAGAGCTTGGGAAATTATTTCTGAAACATAGCTTGTTGTGTTTTTCAAAGATGCTCATTAGTTTTTGTTGTGATAAAATAAGAAAAGCAACTTAGGGATAGTGAGAGGGCAAACACTTTGAAAAACTTGGTAAATTCAGACTGTCAAAAGGTAACTTTTGAAAAGATAACTTGGAAGACCCACTGCCCTGGTAGAGTATCCTGTTCCCACCCGTTCTTAAAAAATGTTTTTATTAGAAACTTTTCAATGCAAACGAACAGAAAAACAAAGCAAAACAGAAAAGACAAGAAACAACAAAGAAAAGAAAGAACAATTAATATTGACTTCTGTTATATATTTTATAAGATATATATTTTATAAGATAAATTCTCCTATTATATACTGCTCAAACACTTGTTCAAGTTAGTAAAACCTAATAATTATCAAACCCCTCATAATAATTACCACCCTCATTATTCTGCTAAAATACAATCACAGGTTCCCAATCTTTTAAAATGACCCTGATGATTTTTTTGTCTCTCCCTAAAATCCATGTTGACAGTTTGTCCATTTTGGTCAACTTCAGCAAACAATCTTTATTTGCAGGAATTGGGGTACTTTTTCCATTTCTGTCCATATGTTAATTTTGATTGTATATTGTAGCAACCTTCCATATCTCTTCTCCGTTTGGTCACCCAACACACCCGATAAATGCAGTCCAGGCTTCAATTGCGTATTAGTCTCCAAAATCTTCTGTATCGGGCTATCTGTTTATCTCCAAAATTCTCCTTCTAACAAGTCCGCTGCCTATGACAAAATGTAAGTGGGAACGGTTGGCACCTCTTTGAGTTTCTTTGGCCAAGAGCAGAGGGTGGAAGTTGGGCATTAGAAGTAACTTTTGCTTCCTACAACTACTTAACTTGCCTGAGTAATGGATTCTGAGGGAGGGGTTAAGGCCACATTTCCAAAACCATGCAATTAAGGGAGCAAACTTAATTTCATAGAATCATAGAATCCTAGAGTTGGGAGGGACCCCAGGGGCCATCCAGTCCAACCCCCTGCTATGCAGGAACACCCATCAAAGCATTCCCAACAGATGGCCATCCAGCCTCTGCCTAAAAACTTCCAAAGAAGGAGACTCAACCACACTCCCAGGCAGCATATTCCACTGCTGGACAGCTCTGACCGTCAGGAAATTCTTCCTGAGGTTCAGGTGGAATCTCTTTTCCTGCAGCTTGAATCCATTGCTCCATGTCCTAGTCTCTAGAGCAGCAGAAAACAAGCCTGTTCCCTCCTCGACATGACATCCCTTCAAATATTTAAACATGGCTGTCAAGTCCCTTCTTGACATTCTCTTCTGCAGACTAAACATTCCCAGCTCCCTAAGCCACTCCTCATAGGACTTCGTGGCTTCCAGACCCTCCACCATTTTGGTCACCCTCCTCCGGGCACACTCCAGCTTGTCCATATTCTCCTTGAATTGTGGTGCCCAGAACAGGACACAGTATTATTCCAGATGAAGTCTGACCAATACAGAATAGAGTGGTACCATTACCTCCCTCAATCTAGACACCATATTCCTATTGATGCAACCAAGAATTGCATTGGCTTTCTTGGCTGCCGCATCACACTGCTGACTCATCTTCAGCTTATGGTCCACCAAGACTCCTAGATCCCTTTCTCATGGACTGTTATCCAGCCACATGTCCCCCATCTTATATTTATGCATTCCATTTTTTCTGCCTAAGTGCAAAACCTTACATTTCTCTCTATTGAAATTCACCCAGCTCTCCAGCCCCTCCCAATTTGGTGTCGCCTGCAAATTTGATCGGCGTGCCCTCTACTCCTTCATCCACGTAATTGATGAAGATTTGCTCAAGTGATCAGTTGGGTTTCTAGACAATTTTCTTTCAGGGGGCACTTTGCAAGGCATTGTACCAGAATTTCTTCCTTATTCGTTTCTCCATTCTTCATTTTACATTCATTTCTCCCTTATTCTATACCATTCTCTGATCAAGCCTGCATTGTTGTTCTTTCAAAAGTAATACAAAACGGGGGGGGAATTAATTTCCTCAGATCGCCCCCCAAAATTTGACTGCAAGAAGGTACTTTTCCAGGGCATAGCTGGGGTGGAGAAGTCCCAGGGAGGGCAGTGCCTTCCCAAGATGGGAATTCTGCCCTGAAAAAATTTCCCTTCGGTCTCCAAATTTCCTGCAGTGCGGGGGGGGGCAGACTCTGAAAATCATTCCCATCCTTTGTGGGGGTCTTTGCCCTGGCTGGACCCCCTGCCCTCTTCTTTCAGCGCCTCCGCTCTCTTTCCTTTGCTCTCCAGGGAAGTTGAAATCCCTGCAGAGCGAGAAATTTGGGGGCTGCAAGGAAAACTTTTGGGGGGGGGGAGCAGAATTCTTACGGGGGGAGGAAATTCCCTCATTTTGCCCCCCTCCCCCGCCTGCCTGTCCGCCCCACCACCGCCTCCAAACCTTGCAAGGAGAGGGGGAACTTTCCGAAAGAAACTTTGCAAGCGTCTCCAATTGTCCAAGCAAGCACAAATCCAATTGCGCAAAAGCAGGAATTGCAAGAGACCCAGGGATTCCCCCCAAGCGCCGACCCCAGCTGGCCACCCTGTCCTCCTCCTCCTCCTCTTGGCCTGATGTGCCGGATCGGGCCCCTCTGACAGCCAAATCCAGCCCTCCTTCCCCCCTCCGCCCGCCTCTCCGCCGCCGCTGCGCCTCTGGCTGCGCTCCCGATCCTCTCCTCTCCTCTCCTCTCCTCTCCTCTCTCCTGGCGCGCCCGGGCGCAAAGCTCCCTCTGGCCCGCGACTCCCCTCCGGCCGGAGCCCCACGGAAGCCCCCTCCCCTGGCTTTCCTGCCCCCTCTCCCCCATCCCACCCTCTCCCTGGCCGGCCAGGCTCCCTCCTGCCCCATGGCTGATTCCCTCCTCAACCACTCCTGGCCCTCTTTCTCCCGGCGATGGATGAAGCGGTGGTCTTTCAAGCGAGGTGAGGATGCTGCCTCCTCTAAGGGGGTCTCCTGGGGGGGGGTGAGGGCCTCCAAAGGGAGGGGGTCGGGGTGGGGAGGGTGCATTTAGCGTCTTTTCCCCTCTGTCTCTCTCTCCCTCTTTTTCTTTCTCTCTCTTCCCCTCTCTCGCGGGGGTTTCCCCACCTGGGGAGGCAGCCCAGCCCAGAGAGACCGAAGGGGACCCCCCCTTCAGGGCCTGGCACTCCCCCCCTCCCCCCCTCCCCCTCACGGGCCCCCATCGCCCCCGAACCGGGGCTCCAGGGCGCATGCATGCCTCTGTGTGTGTGTGTGGTCGAGGGAAAACCACCTGTCCAGCGCTCGGCCCGTCCCTCTTCCAGCCCTCTCCCCCTTTCCTAGAGATCAGCCCCACAGCCGGTTCAGCCCTGCCTCCACCTCAGGGGTCCTCATTGCCCTCCAACCTGGGCTCCAGGGCAGCCACGGCTCTCTCTATGTGCATATGTGGTCAAAGGGAAGCCACCTGTGCTCCCCCTCACACATATATGCCATTTCTCCTCCTCCATGTGGACCCTCCGCGTTTTGCTTACCCCTGCGCAACAGCCCTATGAGGCGGGCGAGGCTGAGGACAGCCGAGCAGTGGGAAATGTGGCAGGAGATGAGGGTCATGGAATGAGGACATTTATGTGGCTGCAGGTGCGCAGGGGGCTGCATAGAAGGAGGGATTGGGGCCTTTTGGGAAACTGGCCGGGGGGCAGGGAGGAAGGGGGCCGAGGCGGCCAAGCGCAGCTCCAAATGGAAATGAAAGGAACCGGTGTTTATAAACAGTGGAAGATGTGTTGGAAGGAAAAGTTCCTCTTTTGTGAGATTTCTGAGAAAATGTTGACCCTGTGCATGTTGGTTTTTACCTGTGATTAAAATACACACACACACACACACACACATCCATCCACACACACACACACACACACACACATCCCAGTTGACACAGAGTTATTTTTTGAGCCCTGGAGAGGGCAGAAAATGTTTCCATCCAAAATGGTTGCTCTGTTTACAGATAATAACTGGACAGATCTCATTTGGCACTGGACTTGCCTTTCACCCTCTGTGACCTTTCAAATAAAGGCCAGCCAGAGAGAGCCGAGCAGCCCCTCTCCAGCTCACCTGGCCTGGCCTACCTTGCAGGGTGGTGTTTTGTGGGGATGGGGAAGGAGGAGGAAGACGAGAGGGCCCACATGCCCCACTTTGAGCTCCCTGGAAGATGGGGGGCAGCAGACATGCAGCAAATTCCCCATGAAATGAAACTGCGGAGGCCCAAAAGAGGAAGGAGAGCAGACAGTTTGGGGGTCAGCAGAGTCAGGAAGGGGGACCATGGAAAGAAATGCAATGGCTGACTTTGGGCAGGCCCCATTCTCTCAGCCTCAGAGGACAGAGGCCATGGGGGCCAACCACCTCTGGATAATAAGTTTTCCAGGAAGAGGTTGTTGGAAGTCGGCCTGGGGAAGAACAGCGAGTGTGCTCCCCTTGTTTGCTTGGCAGTGTTTGCCTCGGGGGGCCCCCTTGCGCTTCCAAATTTTGGGCCACCCCACAAGGAGGCCCAGGAAACAATCCTTTTCCTCCCTGCTTCAACTCCACTTCCTCGGCCAGGTTTCTGCGGGATGCAGCCTTCCTCCTGTTCTTGTTTGCTGGCCATCATCACCTTTTATGGTTCCCCCCTCAGGACGAGGGGAAGATGAAGGGAGACGCCCCCGAATCTGCTTAATGTCTCACCGGAAAGGAAAGTGAGGGAGGCGACTGGCTTTCTCTCCTGTACTGGGCTGTGTGTGGATTGTGCACACATGAGCAGAGGGGAGACATGGGGCAGCTGAGAATAAGGGGGTGCTAATATACCCCAACCCAGGACCTTTTCAGTGACATCTCTCCTGCATGAATCCCCTCTTACCTTTTCACACTGACACAATGCTTGGGAATGGGGCTTCTTTGGACTACAGTTCCCAGCATCCCTTCAGCCAGCTGCCCATCCAAAGAAGTCCCATTCCAAGCATGTTGTGGCGTGATGGAGGACCCCCTTTGGATGCCTGTTGCATTTATACCTTCTTTTTCCTTATCCTCCAAAGTAGATTCTGGATTGGCTGGGTCTGATTCTCCTCCTCCATTTGGTTTTCCCCTTCATAACAGCCCTGCGAGGGAGGGCAGGTGGAGGATTGTGACAGAGAGGTCTGAAGACAGACCAGCTTCCTCCCAGTCTAATGGAGAGCGTGGTCCAGCACTCTGTGAGGGTGCCAGACTTGTTGCATTTTAGTTGTGTGCTTGGAGGAGGTTCCACTTCTACCCCTGATTCTCATGGATCTGAAATTCTGAGAGAGGGTGCAAGCAAGGCCCTTAAAGGCCAAATCCTTCTCCCTGAACCTGGGGGTCCCACAGGGCCCCGAACCCCCTGCCTCCATTTTACTTGAAAGGTCTTCCTGCTAGGAACGAAGCCACGGTCGGAGAACGGTTTTTCAGCTTTCTGCTCTGGTGGGAAGGATCCATATGGAAGTTGGGAGAACCCCCAGCAGTGACATCCTGGGAAGGATGCCCAGAGGGGCTGGATGTGTCCCTGGGGCCTGAAACCAAAGGTGGGTGTCTGTCTGGTAAGCAGCAAGCAGGATTGGATTGGCATGAGAGGGTCCCCTGAAGGATGACTCTGTCTGCTGTCTTGGGGACGGTGGCAAGTGACATTTTCTGACTCCATTCCCCTCTCATGCTTTTGAAAGGTGATCGGTGCCTCCCTGCAGCCTCGCACGGCCGCCTCAGCTCCCTTTCTCTTCTCTCTCTGTCTTATTGAGGTGAAACCTCTCCGTCTCAACTGAAGCATCCGTGTACACACTACGCCCAGTTTGCTTTCGGCCCCTCTCCACGGTGCTGCCAGGGGGAATCACTTAACCACCGGGGCAGCCGAGGGGAAGGTTGGCACGCCCGTCCCCGAGGCTTTGCACATTGCCTAAAATGGTCTCTCTCCTCTGCCCTTGGTCCCCTCTGCTCTCTCCCTTGCGAGGAACGCAGCCACACTGTGGGAGACGAACGGCAGGCGTCCCTGATTTATCCTCCCGTGGGGCTGGAGCGTGGGGTGGGGTCCAGACTGGAGATAAATGGTTGCAATCCAGGTGATAGTTTAGGGAGCGAAACCTACTGACTCCATCCTGCTTTAATTGTGGCTGTACCCCTGTGCACATCTTTGGAACGAAAAGGTTTCATTCGGATTGTCACAACGTACCTGATTCCAGCCAGGACTGCTTAGGGTGGAACCAGGCAGATGTTGCCATGCAGAGAAGCTTTGCAAGACCTAATGGTTCCAAGGTCAACCTTCCCAGACCTGAGCTGCTTTGCGTATTCATCCTATGCAAGCAGGAAATGGGTTGAGCTGCCAAGTTTCCAAATCAAGAATGATGCAGATGATGGCCATGGTGCTATACTGAGGGCATGCAATATAAGGCCATTTCTGTGCTACACTGTTATAGTGCTATTCTTCCACTTTCAACATCCTGTGGAATCCTTGGTTAAAGCACCCCCAGCAAGTGGTCACCCAGCCTCTGTTTAAAAACCTCCAAAGAAGGAGACTCTACCACAGCTTGTGGCAGCAAGCATATTCTCTTTTCAAACAGCTCTTACTGTCAGGAAGTTCTTGCTAATGTTTGGGTAGGATCTCTTTTCCTGTAGTTTGAAGCCACTGCTCCTTGTCCTAGTCTCTGAAGCTGCAGAAATTAGACTTGCTCCATCCTCCATAGGACATCCCTTCAAATATTTAAAAATGGCTATCGTGTCTCCTGTTAACCTTCTTTTTGTCAGGCTGACCATACCCAGCTCTCTAAGCTGCTCCTCACAGGGCTTCCGGCCCAAAGTGATGGTTTGATGTTAATGGCTATGAGATGTGGGAGTGAAGTGTAGATTCTACAAAGGGAAATTGTGGGAATTCCACCAGGGGACGGGGTGAAATTGGGCAGGAAACGGTCTGCTTTGCACAACTCCTCACACCCGGCACCTTCTGACAAGCTCCCCTGTGCTCCTCACCTGCAGGTTCGGAGTGCAAGCCAGCCAGGCGCTCTGGCCCAGCCTCAGGTTTCAGCAGCCCCGATGCCGTCTCTCCGTCCCTGATGGTGGAGGATGAGGTCTTCTTTGGCAGCATGGCCGAGGAGAGGGTAAGTCAGCACAGCGCTGGTAGATCAGGTTCTGCAAAGCTAAGGAAGCACGGGGATGGACTCACATCAGAACGGTTCTGTTTGGGAGTTGCTTCCTCCACTCAGAATAAGCTTTCTTGACAAACACTAGCTCTCCAAGTGAGGAATCCCCATTCTCCCTGTTTTTGGCTGAGGAGGAACAATCCGAGGCTGGGAATGTGGGCAGGAAAGGCTTCCAGAACGGCCAGCAAGCTTGGAAAGGTGGCTTATTTTTGTTTAAAGCCTGACTTTTCCCTGTTCTGGGTTCAAAGCAATTTGCAAAAGTTAAATAGGATACAGGCATCTCCTACTTATCAGATGGATTAAGGACCGAAGCATGGTCAGAAAGAAGAACTGGCTCAAAAGCAGAACCCAGTCTTTGGTCAGTCTTTCTCTTGCCTCCTTCCCGAAGGAAATAGCAGGGAATTATGGAGGCTCTCTGACAGTCCTGCAGGGATATTCCTGTCGGAATACAGACCCTAGGGGTACATTTACACCGCAGAACTGTAGCACTACTGTCCCACTTTAACCACTATGGTTCTGGCCTGTGGAATCCTGGGACCAGCAATGCAGGTAGGGACATTTGGCATTCCCAGCCAGAGGGTTCCAGGCCACCAGGATTCTACAGGACAAAACCACAGCAGCTAAAGTGGAATCATAACACTCTAATTAAGTAGTGTGGGTGTCAGGCTTTGGCTGCTGTAATAGGCGGGGCAGGTGAGCTGTTGAGGAGAGGCTTGGCCAAGCTGACCTTGGGGGTTCACTGTTGTGGTTCTCCTAGGAGGATGATTCTTCTTCTCTGGAACACAATGCCGCTGGCCTGGACCCCGTCCACAGCAGCACGGAAGACCTCCTCTCCATAGACTCAGCTCTCCACGGCTCGGAGTATTACAAGGATCTGGGCCTTTCTGGGCCCCCTGAGACCACAAGTGGGGCAGGGCTGCAGCTGGAATGGTCGCCCAACTTTGGCTCCTCGATGGAGAAATCCAGAGGCAGTGGTGTCCCAGTGGCCTGTATCCCTGACCCCGAGGTCATTGCTCCTAGCTTGGAAACCACCTCCCACTTCCTGGATGAGTCCCACATCTGTTCCTGCAGCAGCTCAGGAAGCCAAGGGGTCTTTGCCTCAGGAGGCCCCCCCAAGAAAGAAGAAGGTGAGGAAGAAGCCTTCCCCAGTTTGGTCAGGTCCTTGTCCAGCTCGCGGCGGCACAGCTGGGAAATGCCCGCTCCGACAGACGCCCAGCGCAGGTGAGTCTGATCTCTACCAGAGCTGAGTCTGTGATAGGTAGCAGCTTAGGTTAAGCACAACCTTCCTGATTATCATCTCAACGACCAGAGAGCTCATCCTTGAGCTCTGACTTTGAACTGTAAAACCTGCAAAGTTTCTTTTTGATGCTGGTTTCCTGCAGGGAATGGTTTGGCTTTGTTTGAGCCAGCAAAGATCTTGCAAAGATCAGAAGCCCTAGATTTTCAAGATATTGTAGAGGTGGTCCCCAGTGATGCCACGATACATTAAGTGCAAACCACAATTGCACATTCAAATAGAAAATGCCAAGTCCAGCAAAGAGACGCAAACTTTTGAAAGCAGCGCTCTTGCTCTGAGATTCCTCCCAAATGAGGCGAAGGGCAGGAGCCAGAGATGGCAGCCCCCAGGTTGTTCCCAGTTTTATAGAAAACCCACCAGTTTTGGTGATCTAATTTAAGATGCTACTGAACACAGAGAGCGAGAGATGAGTGGAGAGAAGGGGAGGCTGAGGGAGAGGGAGAATGGGCTTAAAATTCAGACTCAGCGAACAAGAACCAGAGGTCCTGCTTTACGTTTAATGGAGCACAGGGCTTTCCTTTTTAAGGCTGCGGAAATCAAGGGCCTGCGAGCCGGGCGGGCCGGCAGCCGCCTGCGGTATTGATCTTGTGGCTGGGACAGGGCAGGAGAGGGGCGCCTCTATTTTTAACTCTGTTGTCCCTCCTTATAAGGTGCCATGGGGAAAACAATCTCTGCGGAGCATCTTGGCAGGGCCGTTTGTCAAAGTGGGGCAGTTGGCAGGCAGCGGCCGGTGGGGGGGCCTCTCCACAGGCGCGATGATGACAAGACAGGGAAGGACGGATGGAGGCCAAACTGGCTCTTTGGGGAGTCTTCTCCCTGCCCCCCAAAGAACCTTGTGGGTCTGTGCCCCAAATTGGCATTTGCTGCAACCTGACTTGTTGTTGCTGCAAAAATTTGTTGTTGTGATTGCATTCTTTTTCTGGGGGACTACAGCTCCCAGAAATGGCTCTGAATCCTAAAGGCACCATCAGATCCCATCTGATCTTGGAAGTTAAGCAGGGTCAGCCCTGGTTAGTTTTTGGATGGGAGACTGCCAACAAATACCAGATGCTAGAGGCTCTGTTTCAGAGGAAGGAAGTGGCAGAATCATAGAATCATAGAGTTGGAAGAGACCCTAGGGGCCATCCAGTCCAACCCCCTGCTATGCAGGAACACCCATCAAAGCATTCCCAACAGATGGCCACCCAGCCTCTGCTTAAAAGCCTCCAAAGAAGGAGGAGACTCCACCACACTCCGAGGCAGCAGATTCCACTGCCGGACAGCTCTGACCATCTGGAAGTTCCACCCTAGGAAATTCATGGGGTTGCTATAAGTTGACAGGTGAAATGAAGGCAATTTGCACACGGACACACATGCATGCACAATGCTCCCAAATGTAAGGTTTTGCAAATGGTAAGGAATTCTGGGAGCTGCAGTGGGAAACCCTTGTGGAGCCAAAGGTTGAGAGCTTGTGTATGCAGGTATGTGCATGCCACAAGGAGCAAATATCAATAAAGTAATATTAATTTAAAAAACAAACAAACAATGCTGACCATTAAAGACTCAGACCTCTCACCCTGCCAGTCTCTCTCTCCCTGCTCAGGCTTAAAGTTCTCAATGTGAATCGGAAA
Source organism: Iguana delicatissima (assembly GCA_948472985.1). Lineage (NCBI taxonomy): Eukaryota > Metazoa > Chordata > Lepidosauria > Squamata > Iguanidae > Iguana > Iguana delicatissima. The sequence continues at coordinate 72,787 of CAOKZL010001477.1, read as the reverse complement.
GGGAGACACATAAACCTTCCGTTTGTCCTGATTTGGACAGTCCCGATAAATCCCTTGCCATCCCACTTTTCCAGCTGCTTTTAAAATGTCCTGGCTTCTGTCTCCTCCTCTCTCTTTCCCCCTCTGTTCCTGCCTTACTTCCATTGCTGCAAATTGAGTTCAAATTGCAAAAATAGTTTGCATTCGATTAATTCAGCATGGTGGGTAGGGCAGGAAAGACAGAATCTTGCCCTTCCCAGAAGATTCTGATGAAAGCAGACAGTGGCAGCTTGTATATTCCTCATGAATTACTTTTTCCATCTTGACCACACTCTTGAGTTTTCATCTGTGCCCCAGCTGACATCTGTGAAGAGCTGGAAGGCATGGAATTCGGGTTTCTGTTCAGCAAAGGCAACTGGGTGTCTGTGCAGACCTCGCAGAAGCCTCCACACATGCGGTTGTGCCATGGTTTTTCTGTGGAGTCCTTGTGTTGAATGTCAGCCTTGCACAACCAAAAGTGTGCCTGAATATGTGTACACACATGCACCCATGTGCACTCCTGCATGTGCAGCGGCACCAAGTGTGCACCTCTGCTTCTAGACCCTAGCATTGAACATAGTGTTGCACATTGAACAAAATTTGCAACTTCCAAGCATGGCCATAATAATCTAACCAGATTTGGGTATATTTGTACTTGGACCTGTATGTGCTACTTATGCGTAGCATTCATTTGGCTTCCAGATTTGACAGTTTCAGGGTTCAGAAGGGCACGAGTGTAATTTGTGAAGAAAGCACAAGAAGGGGATGAGTGGGGAGCGGAACGGTATCATGGACTGCAAGTCCCATAATCTTTTAGCCAGCAAGGCTGTGCTGTTTGGGGATTATGGAATGTGTAGTCCCAAATGTTGTTCCTCCCGCCTCTGAAAAAGGAAGGGAACAAGGAAAACATGTTGGCCTCCTATGGCAGGGTAGAATTGTCATGCCCTCCAGAGGCTGCTGGACTGGCAGTAGCCAGAATAAATGCAGCAGAAAGAAAAGAAGAGTTGTGTGCCGCAGCGGAAAGACAACACGTCTGCCTTCTCCTGAGCTGGATCCAGGCCTGTTGCACCCTTGTGTTGGAGTTCCTTCTGCCATGATATGTTTTTCTCCCTCATCAGGTTCAGCCTGGAAGCCTCTGAGGATCCTGGGAGCGATATGGAGAAGGAATCAGGGAAGGAAAAGCCCCTTCTGCAGCCCGACCTTGGACCCCTGCCCTCCCTGTGGGCAGGACAAGCAGCTTGGAGTGGAGGCTACGCCGTCCAAGTAGAGACCAAGCCAGTGGGCACGGAGCTGGGTCTGGGGCCAGAGGTGGCGAGTCTTGGGGTAGGGCAGGTGAGGAAGAGGGGGGATGGCTGACAGGCACCCGTTCCCCAACCCCCAGAGAGCCACCCTGGTTGGCCAGTGGTTGCATTGCATGCTTAGCTTCTTCTTCGTGGTCTCTGTGCCTCATACATTAGGAGCTTTCGCGCCTGCGCGGTAGCGTGGATGCTTAGCCTCCTTCCCACTAGCCCACAGACCGGCCACAGCATTCTCCTCTTGGATGGCTTCCAGAGCCCCCCAGTGACTGGCCTGTTCTCCGCTTTGTAGGACCCTGGCAGCAGGGGGAAGCGGCTGAGGTCCCGATCCGTGCCATCCCCCTGCGACCCTGCCCTCTCCCCACGGCTGTCCCGCAGCTTGGAGGCCTCAATGACAGTCAACATGGGTGAGTAGCTTCCTCGGACCCTCCGGCAGTCCCAATCTGGCAGAAACAGTCCCAGCTAATCCTCTCCTGACCTGCTTTGTCAGCTGCTTTTAAAATGCCTCAATTTCTCTCTCTTCCCTCTTTGTCCTCAGCTTGCTTCCATCACTGCAAACCCAAAGTGTAAAAGTAGTTTGCATTCCACTAAGGGCCTTTCTGCACTATATAACTCTTGCACTATGATTCCACTTTAATTGCCATGGGTCTGTTTTATGCAATATGGGATTTGCAGATTAGGGAGGGATATTTAGCAGCCTCAGCCGTAGAGCTCCGGTAAGTACGTCTTGAGGCTACAAACCCAGGATTCCATAGGAGGCAGCCATGCTCGTTAAAGTGGAATCATAGTGCGATAGTTATGTAGTGTGGAAAGGCCCTAACTCAACAGGGAAAAGAGGAGGGGGCCGAATTGTGCCCCTTTCCAGCAAAGCAAACTGCTGCCCCCTTTTCTAGCTTGTTTGTTCTTCCTTTGCTATCTTGACCACAGTCCTCTGAGTTTTCTTGGCCACACATTCATGTAATTCATGCCCCTCAAAATCTCACAAATGGAAGAATATTTCTAATGGTTGGAAATGAAGTTTTTCAAGCTCTGGACTAAAGAGAAAGAAAGAGCAAGATTTCCCCATCTCTCACTCTGTTTTGAAACACTCCTCTGAACATTACTTTTCAGAGCACTTGGGAGGCGCGATCTAAGCCACAAAAGTTTTCCATACTCTGCTTTGTACAGAAAAATCCACATTTTTCCTGATATCTGTTTTAAACCTGTTTTGCAAACTTTTAAAAGTGATGCTTAGGAGAGGGAGAGAGAAGGGAAAGAGAAGATATTTAGCCAGGAGACATGGGTGGGAAGGGAAAAAGCAGAAAGGGGATAATGCAAGAGGAAGATGTTTAGCCAGATGTGTGTGCACCTGTTTTGTGAGAAACTCTCCAACATATAAGGCACGTGGATCCAATATAGGGGTGTCGCTGGAATGCAGGTCTCTGCAGCTTCAGCCAGCACTTTAAAGAATGCTGGAAGCTGCAGTCCAAAGACATCTGAGGAGGACGCATGATTCCCAAAACCTAGGAGTAACCACCAACTTCCCTTTAATGATGCTGGCCTGGAATCAGACCTTAGACAGACGTGGTGCTTGGGTGAAGTGGGGTAGGAGACCTCCAGAACTTTGTAGTGGCCATGCTGGCTAGAAGATTTCTGGGGAGCTGTAGTCCAAAACCAGGGCCACATTAAGGTTTCTGTAGGCCCTAGGCACTGTGCCTAAAGTGCTTAATGGATTAAGTCTGCAGAAGAGGAGGTCCTGAGAGCACTTGATAGCCATGTTTAAATATTTGAAAGGATGTCATGTTGAAGATGGAGCAAGCTCATTTTCTGCTCCTCCAGAGACTAGGACAAGGAGCAATGGATTCAAGATGCTGGAAAGGAGATTCCACCTAACATCTTGACAGTCAGAGCTGTTCGGCAGTGGAATCTGCTGCTGCCTTCATGAAGTGTGGTGGAGTCTCCTCCTTTTTTGGAGGTTTTTAAGCAGAGGCTGGATGGCCATCTGTCAAAGGGGGTGCTTTGAGGTGGGTTCCTGCATGGCAGAAGGGGGTTGGACTGGATGGCCCCTGGGGTCTCTTCCAACCCTGTGGTTCTAAGGCAGCCATGTCCAAAACAATGAATTTTCCAAAGCTGTGAGGGAAAACGGCAGCATTGCCTCATCTCTGTTCCACACGGAAGCCTCACTCTCTCTTTCACTCTGCATTCCAGGGATCGTGCCGCCTCCGCTGGATGTTGTCGAAAGGGAACACGTTGCCCCGGAGCAATTGTAGGTTGTGCACTGTGGAGGCAGCTTCCTCCCTGCCCCTTGCCCTCTCCATCTCACCTTGAGGGCAGGAAACCTTTCTAGACCCTTGTCCCTGAAGGATTGGCTTCCCCAGTTGGTTCAGAAGCTGCTGTGTGTATGTTTTCAAACTCTTGGCAAAGACCTCCCTTCCCCACAAAGTCCCGGAGTGTTTGTGTACACATGGCTCAGTTACAGTCCTTTGATCCCATTTTAAATGCCATCAGGGCTCCATCCTGTGGCATCCTGGGATTTGTAGTTTTCAGAGGTCCTTAATAGTCTCTGCCGGAGAACTCTAATGCTGTAGTTTGGAGGAATGGACGAGAAAATCTCTCACTCACCAGCATGGCTGGTTTAAAGCCCTGGAAAATTTTTCAGGAAACAGGAAGCTTGATTTGCTGGCAAACTATGGCTTGTTTTAAAAAATAGAGGTAATGAAGTCTGCATTTTTCCACCTCTAATGCTAACAAGAATTTTTTTTTTAAACTCAACAATGCTTAATGGCTGGGCTAATTTTTCAAGCTAATGTTCTAAGCTCTGGGCAAAGTGGATGAGTCTGATTCTCTTCAGGTCTTTCTGCACTCCATAACTATTGCACTATGATTCTGTTTTAACTGCCATGGGTCTGTTCTATGGAATCATGGGCTTTGCAGTTTAGGGAGGGACATTTAGCGGTCTCAGCCTGAGAGCTCCACTACCTCCCGAGACTACAAACCCCAGCATTCCATAGGAGGCAGCCATGCTAGTTAAAGTAGAATCATAGTGCAATAATTGCATGGTGCAGAAAGGCCCTTAATAACTTTCAGTATCTTTTTCTATACTGGTATTTTAGGTACAGTAATTAATCTCTCTTTTTCTCTGTCTGATTGCCCTCTTTCTCCTAACAGGCTGATGGTTCAACAGGTGCTGAAGGAGCTCACAGAATACCATGGGTGAGTCCTGGGAGAATTTGGACCCCCGGTTAGGTTGCCTCCCCTCTTTGTCCCTCTTTTTCCACACTACCTAACTATTGCGCTATAATTTCACTTTAACTGCTCTGAGTCTGTTCTATGGAATCATGGGATTTGTAGTTTAGGGAGGGATATTTAGAATTCTCAGCCAGGGAGCCCCAGTACCTCCCGAGACTACAAACCCCAGCATTCCACAGGAAGCAGCCATGGTAGTTAAACTGGAATCATAGTGCAATAATTGTGTCATACAGAAAGGCTCATAGTTAAAAAATCACAGAATACAAAAGTTAAAACACAATTAAATAATCAGGAAGAATTAAAACAGAGTTAAAATACTTATTTAAAAGGTACACACTCATAAGTCCAGCAACTTTAGCATAATTAACAAAATCCAGCACCTTTTAGCAGACAGGCCATGTGTAACCCTATACGGAATGCCTGTCGGAATAAAAACGTTTTTGCTTGATAGCAGAAAGAAAGTAGGGAGGGTACCAGTCTGACTTCTCTGGGAAGGGGATTCCAGAGCCTGGGAGCAGCCATCAGGAGGGCCCTCTCCCTCCCGAGTTCCCACCAGATGTACCTGTGAAGATGGTAGGACGAAGAGGGCCTCCCCAGCAGATCTCAAAGCCCCGGCTGATTCGTAGGGGAGAATACCCTCCTTCAAATCACTTGGACCTGAGCCACAAACCAAGTAGGACTAGGTCCTTGAACAGCTTTTGGCCAGGCTACTGAAATACTAGCTAGATCTTTGCTTTGGCCTTCTGGGCTTTAATTTGGGTCTTCTTCCCCCGCATCTCCCCTGCTATCTCTCCATGCCAGGAAGAAGAAAGGCCTGTGTGTGCCAGAAGGCAGCAGTGAAACGCCACAAAATTTGACCTGGTTTGAATTTCTCTCCAACGAGTAAGTGTTTGTGTGAGTCTATGGCTGGGGGATGATAATCTCAGGGGGCTCTGAAGCAAGGTTTTGGGTGCCTCTCAATGGTGCCAACCTGAAAGGATTCAGCACCTCAAAGGCTCCTTAAAGTCTGGATTAGAACATGGAGTAGATTCACTGTCCCACTGTCTTGGGAGCTAGCAGCTGCCACTTTTCCATTCCTGTTGCCCAACAGGGCTTGCAAGGCTGCTAAGAGGTTGTCCTTAAAGGAGCTGATGGTGGGGTGGTCCCATGGAGCACGGGATTGGTTCTTTTCCCCTCTTGTTCTGCCTTAAATGACATTTATGGGAAATATTGCATAGGTGCTTAGCTCTCCCTCCTGTTTGGCAATTTGGTTTCATCTGCTTCTGCTGGCATCTTTGTGTTGTGTGCCACTCCAGCCAGGTCTCTGTGCCAAAGGAATGGGGCGTAACACACTCCATGGTGCAAATGCCGTTCTCCCCACTTCATCCTCCTGTTTCTCTAGGGCTAAACCTTCCCTTGCCTTCTTTCCTCCCACAGGAGTGAAGAAACAGGAAAGAGCGAGAAAGCCGAGCGAGGGGCCCCCAGAGTGAAGCGGAGGCTAAGCAACCTCCGGAACCGTGTCACGGGATCCTGGCAGAAGGAGAAGGTGAGAGGGCTGCGCGTACCAACCGCTTTGGCCTTGGGGTCAAAGTGGCAGCCCTGATGAAGAGAGATTGCAGTCAAGGTGCCGGCAGGACGCGTGTTTTGGGGTTGCAAGGTCCCCGGGGATTTACTGACTCCAGCTGGGATGCTCTCAGCCTCTCGGGAACCAAACTCAGTTTCAGAGACATTAATGGGGGCCACATTCTGGACGTGGGCATGGCCACAAGGGGAGAGCCCAAATCTACACGCATTCAGTGCCTCGCGGAGATATTCACCCCCCTCCCAAATTTTACATATTTTTGGTTGCATTACAACCTGGAATTGGAATTGATTACAGTCGTCCCTCCACATTTGCAAGTTCAACTTCCACAAATTCACTTGTGGCCAGAGCCTCTTCCTCCTCCTCTGCTTACAGCACTGCTTTTTTGGCATTGGCGCCAGGACACATGCCCCTCTTCCCCCACTTGAAGCACTTCTTTCTGGAGGAACCTTCCCTCTTGGCACCTCCATTCAGGCGGTGCAGTCTTTTAAAAACCCACCTCTGGTTCTCCTTCTCCACCAGCCACTGCCAGGCCAGCTAAGGGCAGCTTGTGTCCCAATTTCTTGGCACCACAAACCCTCTCCTGATGCCCCCCACATCCCCAAGGAAAGAGATGGATGAGAGAGAGGAAGTATAAGGACACCATGCCATCCCGCCTTTCCCAATCCTTTCCCTAACCTGGTTTGGACACTGGGTGCCTGTTCTCCGCAACCATGCCTCTGCCTCCTTCCCATTTTGATATTTGCGTTTTTTTCCAGTTTTGTGGGAGTCCTGTGCCCCTAACCATAGCAATTACGCAGGACTAACTGTATATGCAAGATACTCAATACTGAGTTTCACTGTGCTGCAAAAGTCAATAAAAATAATAAAACTTTTCCTGCCCCAAACAAAGCCTGAAAGGAGACACTGCAAATTTTTTTTTTTTTTAAAGGAGTGTGGAAAACCTGTGGAACGCATCAAACCAGTGTGTAGTTGTGGGGAAGGGGATGTCCTGGGGAATGATCCCAATTCAGGCCCAGGACTGGGCGTCCCGCTGGAGTTGCCAGTGTCAAAACTGGAGAGGGCACCTGTACCTGTGGAAGAGGGAAATTTATCAGGTGTTGTTACCTGGTTGTGCCACAAACAATCGGTGCTGAAATTTGCTCCTCTAGCAGCCATGAGAGATACGGGACCCCTCTCCAGTTTTCAGAGGTGTATCTAGGGTGGGACAAGTAGGGCACCTGCCCTGGGTGCCAGTGCCAGGGGGCACAAAAAAGCAATGCCAGAAACGGCAAAGGAAGAAGAGGAGGAAGTGGCCCGGGAGGTTGGGGTGCAACTACCATGCTTGCCCTGGGCACCATTTGTGTTAGATACACCTCTGTTCAGCCTGGCTGAACTCCACGGGCAGCGGAGTGCCAGTGAGGGAAAGGCGGATGTGCGTCTGCTCTCCGTGCTGTCCGGGGAGACCTATCTGGCCTGATGGTTCCCCCTTTTCTTCTTCTTCTTCTTCTTTTTTTTTAGGGTAAGAACAAAGACCGGGAGAAGGAAGCAGCGGAGCTAGACCCACAGGCGTTGCATGGGCATGAACTGGCACCAGGGGTCTTTTCTAAGGGCACCTGTTGCTCTCTCTGTGGCAAGATCTTGCTGAACAAAACGGGGCTGCAGTGCCTGAGTGAGTAGTTCCCATCCTGGGATGCAGGCGGCGGGGCTCACTGGAGTCTATGGCAGCAGCCCCCTATGCGTGAGCCCCCGGCTCCCACCTCTTGGCATAACCTGCTCTCTGCACGTGCACGGAGAGCAATCTGACTCTCCCCTCCGCCCCTCCGTCTCAGGCCCTCCCCCTGAAACCGCTGTATGTGTCCTGCTGCTTCTGGCCACCGGCATTGCCCGTCTGGGGTGGCCACATTCATTGCCAGCGGGGCTCCTCTGTGTTGTAATTGTTGCATGACTGGCAAACATCCAGATGGTGCCTGTTTCACACAATTGCGTGCACCCGTCTCCAGTGGGCTGGAGGAAGCTGCGCATGCTGTATTTTACCTTGCTGGGCAGCCCCCAGACCAGACCTCGTGAGGATGGAGCGCCTTTGACGGCATGTCAGGGTTTATTTATTTTATATGTATGTGTGTACACACACGCACGCACGCACGCACACACGCACACATATATATGTGTGTGTATGTATATATAATTTATAAATAAATATAATAAATAATACATGTATAAATAATAAATCATAGAATCATAGAAATGTAGAGTTGGAAGAGACCACACGGGCCATCCAGTCCAACCTCCTGCCGTGCAGGAACACCCTCAAAGCACATATATTTGTATTTATTTATAAATATTTATTTCATTTATATCCTGTATTTCTTTCAACATGCCACATCCCTCTTATTTATTTTATTATTGCACAGGGTGGCTAGACGGTTCCGCCTCCCTGCAATCCTTTCACTGGCAGGCAAAAACTTTTATTTTTAAACAAGCTTTTAAAAGTAAAGCCAGGGAGCTTTATTTATTAATTTGTTTTAAATTGAATATTGTTTTAGGATTTTTTAAAAAAATGATTTTATATCCTTGTAATGTTTTTAACTGTTTTTAATGTGTTTAGGTCACCTTGGGTCCCATTCTGGGAAAAAGGCAGCATACAAATATAGTAAATAAATATATTTTTATTGACTAAAAACACAAAACATGAAGGAAACAAAAGAGAACGCATCAAAAAAAAAAGAGTGTATATTAAAAGCGACAAAATAACAATCCATAAAATAAAATAGCACATAATAATAAACTAAATAACGAATCTAACAAAAAGCAAACTATGGATTTCTATCATTCTAAGCTAACAAACAGCACACTTTATTATTATTTTTTTAAATTATTATTTGAGAGTAGGATAGGACTGCAAAATGCCTCTCTGTATATTTCAGATTTGGCATTCCTGACTTTGCTTCTTTGCCTCTGATAAGGAATTTTTTTAAAAAATTAAACTTCATTTAATTAATTAGGAAACCTCTGATAAGGAAAAATTGCAATTGAAAAGCCCGGGATAGCTTTTCCAAGCTCTGAAATAAGGATAAAAAATAAATATATAAATAACAATATGATTTATATAAAATAAGAAGTGATAAATAGTGAACACTCACAGGAGTAAAGTTGGACTAATTAAATAATATTTTTTATTTTCTTATTTTCTGTAAATAAAATGCAAAAACCTCCTGGTTTCCCTCAAAATTTCACATTTAATATATAAAAAAAAATAAAAAAATAAAACGTATTAAACTTTTTAAAATTTTAAATATTGAAGTTTTAAAAGTTTAAAATGCCCGGCATTAGAGTGCCATGCAGAAAAGGATGACACATTTTGAAACATTTTGTTTAATAAAAATCTGATAGAAAATAACGTGGAAGAGTTACTTTTTGCACTACAACTCCCAGCCGCGGAGGATGCTGGGAGTTGTAGTCCCAAACAGTAACGCTTAAGAAGCGGCAGGCCGGGCAGAGACGGTTACCAAGGCAACCCGTGGCGCGAGATGCAGGACCTCTCGCGATATTTTGAAGCGCGGCGTTCTGGACTGGAAGGCGCGAGGGCGAGGGATTTGAAAAAGGGAGACCGAGGTCTCGCGAGCTCAAAGGTTGCGGGAGACACCTGTCTGCCGCTGGGGGGCGTGGCTTAGGCGAGGCGGCTGCTTCTCTCTACCTTTGTTGTGAGGCGTGGCCCGGACGTCTCGCGAGATTTCGCAAGGCAGCTCCTTGGGGTGCCAGTGGGAGCTGTCCAAGATCCCACGGGAATTGAAGAGAGGTCGCGAGAAGTGGGAGTATTATCGCGAGAAGTGACCGGTTCTTGGGGGGAGGGCCGGAGGGGGCGGGTGTCTTTGCCTTCGGGGGCCGGAGGGGGATCGTCGCCTTCTCCTCTTCCTTCTCCTCCTGCTGCGCCTCAAAGAAGCGTCCTTCCTGCAGGTGAGGCAGCTTCTCCGACCCTATGACGTCATGTGACACCATACTCCATCAAGACCCCGCTCCCTAGTTTGGGCCCCTCATAGTGGGGCGGTGGGGGGGCTTTTTCATAGAAATCCTCTTGAACTCTGTGTGTGTGTGTGTGTGTATAGGTTCATTGTATACTTTAAATGCCTGCACATTTACGTGTTAAGTTTCTAGTCCTCATGAACCTAAAATTGGACTGCAGCTCCCAGCATCCCCTACCTTTGAATATGCAAGCCTGGGGCTCATGGGAGTGGCAGTGCAACAGTCTCGAGGGAGGGCCACTTGACTCCCAGGTCTGATCTAAAGCCAAGGTGGGGGTGAGTGAGGTGTGACTCTCCAGATATGTTTTGGGACTTGAGTTCCCATCATCTCCTCCAGCCAGTGTGGGGCTGCTCTGAAAAACTGTGGAAGACCACTTGGAAAATTATGATACGGAGTTTTTGCAGGGTGTAAGTCGAGGTTTTATGATGTGGAAGTGCAGGTCCCAGCGGTTCCTTGGCCAGCATGGTCAGTGGTTAGAGATGAGGGGAACTGGTGTTGGAAAAAAAGCCTGGAAGGAGACAAATTGCGCCCTCCCTCCCGAGTCTAAAGCGGAACAAGCCCAGGCTGCCCCTTGTGCCGAGTTTGCAAGGAACCGTTGTTCTGTTTTGTGTGTGTGTGTGTGTTGCTAGGTGTTTTGGCAGAATTTCTGAGAGAATTCTAAGGGCATTTCCGCACTACACTGTTATAGTGCTATGATTCCACTTTCAACCTCCTATGGAGTTTGCAGTTTAGGGAGGGGTAGTTATAGCTCTTTGGCCTCAGGAAACTACAAACCCCAGAATTCCACAGGATGTTGAAAGTGGAATCATAGGACTATAACACTGTAGGGCAGAAATGCCCTTAGAATTGGGGGTGCCTGAGCATTGGGGGTGGTGGTGGTGGAGGGGACCTGGGCTTTTCTCTCTGGATTTAAAAAGACCCCCTTGGAAAGTGCCTGACGAGCCGAGAGATGCTGAATCCCTTGCAGCAAATTGTGGCCCTCTGGTTGTTTGGGGCTTTTGACTCCCATCAGCCCAGACCGCTATTGAAGGATAATAGGAGTTGCAGTGCCAACACCAGCTGGGTCTAAATTCAGTAAAACTTTGGAAGACCTGGAATGGAAATGTTGACTTTCAGAGTTCTTATGGATTCGCTGAGCCAGTTCTTGGAATTAGCTCCAGGAGGAGGGAAGTAAGACACTATAATGTCATCTATGATCCCCGACATAATTGACAGTGTTACAGTTGGCTTAAAGGACCTGAGGTTGGGGGGGCTGCGGGAGGCTTCAGCTTGCCCTAGTGGGTAGTAGTGAGTAGGAGGAACCCCATATCGGATGTGAGTGGCAACTGGTTTGTATATAGAAAAACAGTATTAAGTTCAGTTCTGGCAGCGTCTCCTGTTTGGAAGGTATGAGGAGCAATGTAGATGTGACCAAGGCTCTTTTCTTTCTCTTCATCGGGGCTTGGATGCAACCTGAGATGTTCTGATATTCTTCCTTTGCCTAACAAACCTCATAGGGTCAATTCCCTACTTCTATAATTTGCATTTTTAAGTCAGAGGGGGCATGTGATTTGGGGGACAGCTGAGACCCAGAGCTCAATGCGTGAGTGAAACCCATGGATGGAGCTTTTCTGGAGGGACCCTTCCCACTGTCCCACCACCAGTGAAGGTACATCTATTGGGAGCATGGTTGACAGGGTGTCCTTGGTGGCTGCTCCCCACGTCTGGAACCAAGAGAGGTTAGGCTGGCTCTCTCCTTGTGGTCCCTCCATAGGGAAGCAAAGACTTTCTTGTTTTGGCAGCTTTTGCACACTAATGCGCCGTATTGTTTATATTCATTGTTATTCTTCTAAAGATCTTGCTTCAGCTGTCTCTAATTTTGTTGCTAGTTGAATAATAGTTTTGAACTTTCATATATATATGGTATAAACATTTTTAGTTGCCTCTGTTTTAGCTTTCGTAAGTGGTCTTGAGTCCCAGAATGGAGAAAAGTGAGATGTAAATATCATCATCATTACGAACTAGCTTGCTCCATCTTCAACGTGACATCCCTTTAAATATTTCAAGAGATGCCATGTTGAGGATGGAGCAAGCTTGTTTTCTGCTGCTCCAGAAACTAGAGCATGGAGCAGTAGATTCAAATTACAGGAAAAGAGATAGAATCATAGAGTTGGAAGAGACCTCAGGGGCCATCCAGTCCAACCCCCTTCTGCCACGTAGGAACTCACATCAAAGATTCCTGAGAGATGGCCATCTAGCCTCTGCTTAAAAACCTCCAAAGAAGAAGCCTCCACCACACTCCGTGGAGGCAGCCACAGGTTCCATTGCCAGACAGTTCTGACCGTCAGGAAGCTCTTCCTGAAGTTCAGGTGGAATCTCCTTTCCTGTAGCTTGAATCCATTGCTCCTTGTCCTAGTCTCCGGAGCAACGGAAAACAAGCCTGCTCCCTCCTCAACATAACATCCCTTCAAATATTTAAAACATGGTTATCATGTCCCCTCTCAGCCTTCTCTTGTGCAGATTAAACCTACTCAGCTCCTGAAGCTGCTCCTCATAGAGCTTCATGGCTTCCAGACCCTCCACTGTTTTGGTCGCCCTCCTCTGGACACACTCCAGCTTCTCGATATCCTTTTTGAAATGAGGTGCCCAGAACTGGACACACGATTATTCCAGATGAGGTCTAACCAAAGCAGAATAGAGTGGCACCATTACCTCCCTTGATCTGGACACCATACATCTGTAACCCCGTTGATCACCAGGGTTGATTTGGCTGATCTGGCTGGCTAGGCGGGTGTCCCCTTCCTCCCTCACCGCTCCATGTGCGTCCCTCCCAAAGCTGCGCGCTCGGTGGAAGAGGACGACCATCCCAGATAGGAGGAGTGTACCGTTCTTCGGTCAAGGGTATACGATAGCTGCGCTCCCCTGCTAGAACCTCCAAACAAGCTCAAGGTCCTTCTTTGGAGGTTTTTAAGTTTGTGCTTTGAATGTTTGTTCCTACATGGCAAGGGATTGGACTCGATGGCCATTGTGGTCTCCTCTAGCTCTATGCTTCTAACTAGAAATGAATCAGCTGTGTGATGTGGTGGCTAAAAAAGTCAGTGTGATTCCAGGCTACATCAATAGGGATTTAATATCCTCATCAGGGAAGCATTGATGCTGCCCTATTTTGCTTTGGTCAGATCTCACCTATAGAGGAATCCTGTGTCTCGTTCTGGGCATGACACAGTTCAAGAAGGATATGGACTTGCTGGAGGACAACCAAGACCATCAAAGGTCTGTTAACCAAGTCTTACGAGGAGTGACTGCTGGCTATGTTTAGCTTGAAGAAGACTGAAAGAGGATATGATAGTCATCTTCTAAGTATCTCGAGATACGTCATGTAGAAGATGGAATGAACTTTTTCCTCAGTTACTGCAGAGACCAGGGCACAAGCCAGTGGATTCAAATTACATGAAAAGGATAGATGGTGGACTCTCTCGATGGCCATTTTGGGGGAATGCTTTAATTTTGTATTCCTGTATGGCAGGGGGTTGGACTAGATGGCCCTTGGAGGCGTTTCCAACTCTGTGAAATTTATCTCTAGTCATAAACAAGCTGGCACAATACCCTTAAGGCACCAGATCTTATCTGATTTTGGAAGCTAAGCAGGGTTAGAACTTGGATGGGAGACCACCACCGAATCCCAGGTCCTGTAGGCTATATTTCAGAGGAGATAACTGGCAAACCTCCTCTGAGTATTCCTTGCTTAAGAAAACCCTGTGAAATTCGTGGGGTTGTTGTAAGTCAACAGGCAACTCGAAGGCATGTGCACACAAAAGACAATGCAGAAAATGGGGAAAAACGGAACGTGGTATAATATAATGTGAAATACAATATAGTGAGATAGAAACATTCAGATAGCCCAGTATAAAAACCTTTAATACAGTGGTCACCAGTGTGTCTGTGTTTTTGTGATGTCTGGCTGATGGAGGGATCCAGTGAACCAGGTTCAAAGAGGCAACCCCTGGCCACACACTTGTTATGAATGGGGAATTCATAGTTAAATGCATACTTGACGGATGTCCATCCAATCTCTGTTTCAGTCACATTCTTACTAATGCTTGTCATTTGAATTCATTGGTTCCTGTCCTGCTCTCTGGAACAGCAGAAAAGAAGCTTGCTCCGTCTTCTAAATGAAAACCCTTCAGATATTTAAAAATGGCTGTCGTGTCACCTCTCCATCTTTTCCTCTCCAAACTAAACATTCCTCTTAGGGAATTTGGTTTCCAAACCTTTGGTGATTGTGGTCACCTCATCTTTGTCTCTGTTTCCTTGTCACTTACAGAGTTTACACAAGTGGAGAAATCTGCAGTGGGCTTCTGTCACATTAGTGGGGGCAGGAGGGTCAGTATTGTGTTGTTGTTCTCAACCTCCATCCCACCAAGTTCAGTCGGAGTGTGCTTTGGAGGTAAAATTGCCCCATGGATGGGGCTGTGGTGACGGTCTCAGTGGCTGTCAGGTGTGGTGGAGAGTTTTAATTTTTTTGTTGGAAATATGAACAAATTAGGATGGAGAAATGAAACTCCAGCCAACCTACAGCTCAAGGGCAGGACGAGGGCTGTGCTCAGCCAAGGTAGCCCGTGGGGCAGTGGCACCCCAAAGTATTTCTGTGCTGTAGCAGAGTTAACCACAGTATCTTGTTGCCCGTTGACCAGCAGAAGTAGTATTGCTTGGCAGAACTTGGAGAAGGTTGTCATACACATTGAATATCCCTTGTCTGAAATGCTTGGAACCAGAGGTGTTTTGGATTTTGGAATATTTGCATATACATAGAATCATAGAGTTGGACCCCAGGGGCCATCGAGTCCAACCCCCTGCTATGCAGGAACACCCATCAAAGCATTCCCAGCAGATAGCCTCTGCTTAAAGCAGCCTCTGCTTAAAAACCTCCAAAGGAGGAGACTCAACCACACTCCCAGGCAGCATATTCCACTGCCGGACAGCTCTGACTGTCAGGAAGTTCTTCCTGAGGTTCAGGTCAAATCTCCTTTCCTGCAGCTGGAATCCATTGCTCCTTGTCCTAGTCTCTGGAGCGGTAAAGAACAAGCCTGCTCCCTCCTCAACATGACATCCCTTCAAATATTTAAGCATAGCTATCATGTCCCCTCTTCACCTTCTCTTCTGCAGACTAAACATACCCTAAGGCGATCTTCTTAGGGCTTCATGGCTTCCAGACCCTTCACCATTTTTGTTGCTCTCCTCTGGACACGTTCCAGCTTGTCGACATCTTTCTTGAATAATGAGAGTATGTGCTTTATTATATATAATTAAAGATATATAATGTGTAAAAGAGATTACATTATTAATTTTTACAAGTTCCTAGTAGACCTTGCCATGGAGACATGTGCTTATGGGAAAATAGTGTTGTAAAAATTGCTTGATTGTGTCCTGTTAATTTAACCTGGTTGATTTTGTCCTGAGAAAAAGGTAACCTTGGCAAGGTGGAAGAGGGACTGTCTTGTGGTAAAGGATTTGCTGAGCAACAGGCTGGGCACCCCCTTCCATGGAATTTTCCTTCTCTGAGGCATCCTGTGACAGCCTGGCAGGAGCTGGTCCTGGGTTTGCTGCCACTCAGAGGCTTGGAGCCAGAAAGCCACACTGGAAAATGGATCAAAGGAAAATGGCTGTAGGTTGAGTATCCCTTATCCAAAATGCTTGCGACCAGAAGTGTTTCAGATTTCGGACTTTGGAATATGTATATTTGCATATACATAAAATGCTAGAGGTGGAAGAGACCCCAGAGGCCATCCCGTCCAACCCCATTCTGCCATGCAGGAGCCCACATCAAAGCACTCCTGAAAGATGGCCATCCAGCTTCTGATTAAACACCCCCAAAGAAGGAAACTCTACCATGCTCCGTGGAGACTGCATGTTCTACTGCCGGACAGCTCTGACCATCAGGAAGTTCTTCCTGAGGTTCAAGTGGAATGTCTTTTCCTGCAGTTTGAATCCATTGCTTCTTGTCCTAATCTCTGGAGCAGCAGAAAACAAGCTTGCCCCATACTCAACATGACATCCCTTCAGATGTTTAAACATGAGTCTCATGTCCCCTCTTAACCTTTTCTTCTGCAGACCAAACATCCCCAGCCCCCTTAGCCACTCCTCAGAGAGCTTCATGGCTTCCAGACCCTTCACGATTTTGGTTGCCCTCCTCTGGACACGCTCCAGCTTGTCCATATCCTCCTTGAATTGAGGTGCCCAGAACTGGATACAGTATTATTCTAGATGAAATCTGACCAAAGCAGAATAGAGTGGCACTATTAGCTCCCTTGATCTAGACACTATACTCTTATTGATGCAACCAAGAATCACATTGGCTTTCTTGACATAACACTGTCTGGTCCAGGAGATTTCAGAGAATGAACGAACGAGCAGAAGTGCTGCAGGAGGTGGATGTAGCACGGTCCCCAGGGATCTTCTGTCCAAGCATCAGGTCCTTAATATCCTCAGATCCTCAGTTTCTCCCCAGCCTCAGGTCTCATATAGAGCACAAGTAATGGAGGAATAAATTGAGAGGTTGAGGAGGGATGCGAGGATCTCTGAAATGGCAGGAGGCTCTGGATGCACACTGAGCACTGTGTTGGGATTCCCATCTCTCTCCAGCCTACCATCTCATTTGTGTTGCACGTGAGATATGAGGCTGGAGAGAGACTGAGGATCTGAGAGATAAATGAGCAGGAGCGCTGCATCCACTAAAGTGCGCAGCTGGGGGCAAAAAGTTTTTTGGAGGGGGCTGGTCTTGTATTTCCAGATTAGGGATGCTGAGCCTGTGTTGGGTGCTCACCATAGGATGAGTGGCCTGTAGACTTTGCATTTTGGCTGTCTGCAAAAAGGGGGCTGATTGTCTTCCTCTTCTTCCTGCTCCCTGAGCCGCCGCCTCCTTTCTAGGAGAAAGAAGGACTGGTGTCAGTCCCGGCTCATAAACATGCTCTACCAGTGTTTATGCAGCAGGCGCTGGATGAATCCCAGGTTTCTCTGAGGGATTGCCCTCATAGTCTGGATTGTGACAAAACAAGCGTGAGCCTTCTGGGCCCCTTCCTGATTTATTATCTCAGGCACCTTCTTGGGCTTTGAGGCAGAGAGCCTCCTCTTAGAGGTCCAGGTCTACAGCCTTTGCGCAGATGGGTGAGATCCAAGTAGCACTGGGAGAGAGGAGGGGAAAGGGGGCACAGGGAAAGTTACTTTTTAGGTGGCTGCAGCTTCCAGACTCCCAGCCAACCTGGGTAGCAGTGTCCCAAACCTTTTGGTTGGTGCCCACTGTTGAACTGACTGATGCGGGGGGACTTGCGAGGGAAGGGGCAGAAAACAAAGGAGCCTGTCTTTCCCAGAAGTACCTCTGCGTCCCTCTCCAAAAAAAAGGGGGTAAGGAAAGTGCAGCGGCTAGAAACGGAGTTCATATGGAGGACATGCAAGAAAAGAAAAAGGAATTTTGCGTGTGGTAAGCATTGGTGTCCTGTAAGGTGAACGAGGAAAGCCAGCCAGAGTGACATTGTGAGTGTTGGAGACTCACGGGGTGACCTTGGGCATCTCACACACTCTCAGCCCCAGAAAACCCTGTGATAGGGTTGCCTAAGTCAGAAAGGACAGCAGCAGAAATGAACAAGACACACAGTCAAAGTCTGTGACTCTCTACCTTTCACCTTGGAAGGTCTTCAAGAGCTTGAATTCCGTCCTTTCTTTCTTTCTCTTCAGACTGAGATGTAGATCACAACATTGAAAAAAAGGCACAAAATAATAATAATAAGAAGAAGAATAAAAGTATTAGTAGCAAATCACAACTGAACAAATTATAATAATAGAATGCAAATGAATGTAAAAGTAATAAAAATGTGTCTTAATAAAACAGGGTGGCACCCCCCTTTGAAAAATTTCCTTCTTCTTCTGGGGATGGCTGATACCTTTTCAGTTGTCTGGAGTGAACCAGAAGGAATGTAACTCTTGAGGGCAAGTGAGGAATCAAGCTTTGAGTGTCGTGAAGTATTTGAATGCTCAGGTTTTGTCAGTTTCACATTAGCCCATGGAGTGGTACGGTGTCATCATTTTTAAGGTAGCCTGTATTTAATTTAATGGTGAAAAACAGAGGACCGTTTATGTCATTTTTAGGGCATGTAAGCCTGTGTCCTTTAAGACACCTTTGTATTGCATTTTTTATTTAATTTTTTTAAAAACTTGCCTTGGTGGAGAGACTCATTTCTAAGTGTGTTTGGAATGATGTACTGAGACATGGTGTCTTTTTTTTTTTCCCTTTGGGGTTCCTGAAGTGGAAATGACCATTGTTCAGGGGTTTTTCCCCTTCTGTGTGGTGGACCAGAATGAGCAAAAAATGAATTTTCTGCTGTGAGCCGGTTCTGGGCCCTTTGTTTACTGACTACTTGCCCTCAAAATTTAAGCAGCTCTGGTGGGACTCCAGTGGGCATCCACTGAGCTCCAAATTTAGGGATTCAAGAGCTCCAAATTTAGGGATTCAAGAGGGGCACACCTGAATTGCAGTGTTTCCCTGTGCCTGCTTGCATCCGAAACTTAACCCAGGAGACAGGGGTGAAAGAATTGGAACGCTGAGGCAGGATGGGTCGGTTTCTACTGTTTCAGTATTTCTACTTCCTAGATGCTCTAAATACCTTTCAGGGTGAGGTCATCCCTCTGCCTTGATGTTCCTCGTCTCTCCTCCTTGGCTGCTTCCAATCCTGTTCAAACTAGTGGCTGGTTTGGGTCAGAACATGTTCAGGCCGGAGCAGCAGCGGGAGTCAAAAGGTGAGGAAGCTCTCTGCAAAGTGAAAAATGGTGCTGGGGCAAAATCAATCTGCCAAGGCGGTGGTTGAGGGTCCCCACAGCAAGCCCCTCCCGATTGGAGGACGGATTTTTAAATTTCTTTTGGAAAATGTCCCCTTTGCCTCTGGAGGGTGTGGGTTGGTGGACAGTTTCACTGTGTTTTGGCACACGCCCCTGCAGAGGCCTTTTCAGGAAGTAAACTGGAGTTCTCTACAGGCATCACAGCCTGGAGGCCAGGCTGTGCCAAGCCAACCTCTCTTCTCTATGGCGGCTTCTGCTCTCTGGCACTGTTTGTGGGGCATTCCAGAGTGTGGGAGAGGGCACTCTTGAGGGATGGGGTTGGGGCTTGGAGTCTGTGATCTGATCTAGGGTGAAGTGGCAGGAAGGGGGAAAGAAGCTGAGCGGTTTGTGTGTTTGGGGATTGGTGGCAGAAAGATTTTGTGTGGTTCTGGGGCCAGGGGCAAAGCCACACTACTTGGAAGAGAGACCCCAAAGGCTGTGGGCTGACTTCCTCTTCAGCAGTTATGAGATTGTAAGGTGGACTTGAGATCCTGGAACTGCCATGGATTCACATTTCTGGTCATTAGTGGCTGAAGGGTATTGTAGGGTATTTCAGTTAGGAAGAAAGAATGAAATGCACAGATACAGGATGGGTGATACCTGGCTTGAAAACAGTATGTCTGAAAGGGATCTAGGAGTCTTAGTGGACCACAAGCTGAATATGAGCTAGCAGTGTGATGCAGCGGCTAAAAAAGCCAGTGAGATTCTGGGCTGCATCAACAGGAGTATAGTGTTGAGATCAGGGGAAGTAATAATACCGCTTTATTCTGCTTTGGGTAGACCTCACAGAAATACTGTGTCCAGTTCTGGGCACCACAGTTCAGGAAGTATATTGACAAGCTGGAACATGTCTGAAGGAGGGTGACCAAAATGGTGGAGAGTCTGGAAACCTATGAGGAGTCCTATGAGGAGAGGCATAGGGAGCTGGGTATGTTTAGCCTGACAAAAAGAAGGTTAAGAAGAGACATGATAGCAATGTTTAAATATTTGAAGGGATGTTATGTTGAGGATGGAGCAAGCTTGTTTGGTGCTGCTCCAGGAACTAGGACACGGAGCAATGGATTCAGACTATAGGAAAAGAGATTTCCCCTAAACATCTGGAAGAACTTTCTTACAGTTGGAGCTGTTTGGCAGCGGGATGTGCTGCCTGAATGGAGTGCAGTGGCATCTCCTTCTTTGGAAGTTTTTAAGCAGAGTCTGGATGGCCATTTGCTGGGTGTGGTCTGACTGTGTGTTTCTGAATGGGGTTGGACTGGGTGGCCATTGTGGTCTCTTCTGACTATGATTCTGTGAACATCACTCTAAAAGCCCACTTCTTAGGGCAGGCAGCCCCCCAGTGGAAAGGTTTCTGAGGCACTGGAAATGGGCGTGCTGGGATAAGACTTCTGCAGCGCTCTCGGGGTTGTGGAGCGCGTTGAGAGAAGCAGCTGTGCCAGGACCCCAAAGGACCCCTGTCCAGCAGCCTGTTCCCAAGGTGCCCTGCCCTGTGGATGTCACTGCCCGGCATCCCAATGTGCGGGCAGCACTTTGGTTGGGGTGCTCCCTCCCTTGCTGGAAAGAGAGGTTTGGGAGGGAGTAACACCTTCAGGGGTATCTGGGATAATGGAGCTCCACCATCATCCTTACGTTAGCACAAGATCTCGGCCACCTTCCCTCGTGCAAGCTCAAGGAAGTTGCTGATGGGGTATGTGTAGTTTGGGAAGCGTTTATTCTGTTCGGAGCCTCTGTCTCCCTCCTCGCTTAAAAACAGCCCTGATGCTGAGCTTCTTCAGATTTCTGCTCAAGGCTGTGGGCCTGTGTGTGTCTTAAAAATAATAATGTGGACTTTTTCACGACAAACCTTATTCCTGCCCCTATGTACCCACCTCTGGGTAAGCTGAAGCCACTGTTCTTGTGTCGTTCTCTGGCTGCCATGTGGATGCAGAGCAAGCGGTTTCTTGTTCAATGCAGAGAGGCACGGAAGCAAGCCCTGCCCTGGTTCATCCCCGCCCCGTGGCCTGCTCAGCTCATCTGTGGCAAGGACGCGGTGTGTGGATTTCTCCTGGAGTGTGAAAGGCCATTGGGCTGGTGGCTGGCCTGTGTCTTGTGTGAATTATGTAATCTGGTTTTGTTTGTCTGAGAAATGGCAGCCCTTGAAGCTGTGAGGGAGGGTGGACTTGCGTGGCCGGGATTGCTGCCCCGATGAGCCCAGAGTGGCTGGATGTGGCCCCCTTCTTTTGAAGATGGTTTGTGGGAGACGGGGGGTGAAACTGCTCAGAAAAAGCAGCTGCCCCTGGTAGGCGCTTTTCTGTGATCTCAGGGTGGCGTGTGGAGCGTTCTGCTTTCCCGCGTGATCCTCACAACAGCCCTCTGAGTCACCTGTGGCTGAGTGAGGACGTTGGAACCTGGATCTTGTGTGTCCTGCTCTTGTGATCTAACCACCATGCTTAGCTTTGCACGTTCATTTCTGTGGGGGATTTGACATTGCTCTGTGTTTCCTGCAGAAGTGGGGTGGCTTGATACTCTAAAAATCTCCCGGAATGGCTGAGACCCTGTCAGGCCTCAGTAAGAGCTTAGGGGAGCATGAATGAGAAAATCAGCATCTCCTTTCTCTTTCCTCCTCAGACTGTGCAGTCAATGTCCACAAAAGCTGTAAGAACCTCCTGCCTGAATGCAGCAGCAGCAGCAGAGCCAAGGTAGGCCTCGTCTCTGCTTCACGGTGCCCTCCTTGGGGGGTGAGCAGGGCTTAGAATCGTAGAACAATAGAATCATATAGTTGGAAGAGACCCCAGGGGACATCCAGTCCAACCCCCCTTTGGCCATGCAGGAACACAGACTCAAAGCCCTCCCTTTGACAGGCAGCCACCAAAGAAGGAAGAGACTCCACCACGATCCACTGAGGCAGCAGCTTCCACAGTTCTTCCTGAGGTTTAAGTGGAATCTCTTTTCCTGTAGCTTGAATCCATTGCTGCTTGTCCTCATCTCTGGAGCAGTGGAAAACAAGCCGGCTCCATCTTCCTCATGACATCCTTTCAGATATTTAAACATGGCTCTCATGTCCCCTCTGAACCTTCTCTTCTCTAAACCAAACATCCGCAGCTCCCTCAGCTGCTCCTCAGAGGGTTGCCCTCCTCTGGGCACGCTCCAGCTCGTCAATACCCTTCTTGAAATGAGGTGCCCAGAATTGGACATAGTATTATTCCAGATGAGGTCTGACTAAAGCAGAATGGAGTGGTACCGTTACCTCTCTTGATCTGGATACCATACTCCTATTGATGCTGCCAAGAATCGTTTTGGCTTTCTTGGCTGCTGCATCACACTGCTTGGAGGAGGGCCCGCTGATGTGAAAACAGGGTTTGACCTCTTCAGGGCTCGCAGCAGTTCTGAGGAGGGGGCAGCTAAAGCCAAAAGTGATGGCACCCAAAAGGCCGAGATGTTTTTGCCTAATTTTGGTCTCTGAGAAGGGAAGGTAAAAGCATATGTATGCTGGCAAATGCCCCTTCCCTGAAGAAGGGGGCATGACCATCTGAGAAAATGCAGGAGGGCCGGATTGAGAGCCAAGAAGTGCCAAGTTCACTTCTGCCTTGCGAGGAGACAAAGGCAAACTAGAAGGCAGGGGTCAGAATTCCTGGGTTGTCCCGGCTTCTCTCAGTTCTCCATTGATTTTCTGCAAAGGACACAGAGCAATGGCTTCAAAATTCTGGAAAAGAGATTCCATCTAAACCTTGGGAAGAAATTCCTAAGGGTAAGAGCTGTTTGACAGTGGAATACACTGCTGCCTCATTGGAGTGTAGTGGGGTCTCCTTCTTTCGAGATTTTTAAGCAGAAGCTGGGCAGCCATCTCTTGGAAGTGCTTTGATGATGTCTTCTTGCATGCAGAATGGAGTTGGTTTGGATGGCCTTTGGGGGTCTCTTCTAGTTCTGTGTGATTCTACGAAATGGAGTTTATGTGCCTGAATTTCTAGTGGGGTCCAATCCCAGGTGTCTGTCTTTTGCCAAATGTATTGGTCCATCTGGTGCCATCTCTTTTGAACAGCAGTGGCTCCTTGGTGTGAAGGGGGTCCGGGAGAGGGCCAACTCCCCACACCCCATTCCTTGATCCTTTGGAATAATAGAGAGGATGGAACCAATGCATGGAGGACCAGTGTCCCCATCACCCATGAACCACATTTCTTTCTGTGTGTGGAATTGAGTGGAGCCAGAGGGACGGCCTGGGTCATCCACAAATCCACTGGGGTGGACCTGTCCAGAAGACCCCGGGCCTCAGCTGCTGTCCACTCTCCACCATCGCACTCTTCAGTCTCTCTCCTTTTGCTGCCAGAGATGTGGCAGGAGCGTGGCAGTTGCTGCCGGGAAGGTGGAAGTGGGTATTAGGTGGCAAAAAATGTCAGGTTTTGGAGGGTGTTTTTTTTAAATTAAGGGAGACTCAAGTCGTATTTACATTCCATGCCGTATGTTAAAGATGGGGAAGCTGAGATGGATGGATCTTTCATATTCCTTGGGCAGATCAGGCTTGTTAAATCTGTTGCTGCCAACACTGTAGAAGGTCTCATGGCCCCTGGGGCACAATTGGCAGGCAGGGGGGCTTTGGGGCCCGATCTTACCCTAGTCTCTTTCAATGAAGGGTGGGCCTCCAAGGTTGGTGCTAGCCACTTGGCCAGATTTGGTTTAGGCTTGATACGGGGGGTGTGTGTGTGCCTGTTTGGCAGGTTGGCAAGGGAGCCCTCAGGGCCTGATTTTGGGCTTCCGCTCTGCAGAAATAAATGTACATGCTGCTTTTCTGTTGGAGGGTGAGTCTCCTCCAGCATAGGAAACCCCCTCATGTCTCCTCTTTTTCTTTGCAGCAAAAGGATTTGCCATTTTGGACTAATTCTCTTCAGAGTCCTGCTTTAGGTTGGTATGGAAGATTTCTGCTTCTCTACTCTTGCCGTTGCATGCCATCTGCTTCCCCTACTTCTCTTAAATGCATTTTAAAAACTGGCAGCGGAGTGGAAGCTTGAACCTCAGCTCTCCTTCCCTCTCAAGGGAACGGTCTAGAATATTCCTGAAGCAGGCTCTCGTCTCCGTGGTCTTTCACATTTTTATTCTGCCTTATCCCACCTTGCTGTGAAGCCTCAGGGGGGAAAAGGTTTTGAGGGAGGGGGAAGAGAAGAAAAATCACGGAGCAGGGAAAATCAATAAGTTGGTTGCACATTGATTGCTGTTCCGCAGCTGTGAAAATGGGAGGAAATATATATATCTTTTTCTCTCCAGAAGGCCGTGCTATTGTTAAACTGTACCTCTGAACAGAGCTGCTTCAGCCTTAAACCTCTTCAAAAAGGAGTTGTTTCTTTTTAAAAAAAATTAATAATTTTATTGAACAAGAACAGAACGAGACAAAAACAAAGGAATTGTTTCAGGAGAGCAGCCAAGAGGGAGGCAGAGATATGGCAGCTAAAAAAGCCAGTGCGATTCTTGGTTGCGTCAATACAAGTGTGATGTCGAGGGACGTGATGGTACTACTTTATTCTGCTTTGGTCAGACCTCATCTGGAATAATCCTGTGTCCAGTTCTGGGCACCTCATTTAAAGAAGGATATGGACAAGCTGAAGCGCGTCCAGAGGAGAGTGACCAAAATGGTAAAAGGCCTGGAAATTATGAAGCCCTGTGAAGAGAAGCTTGGGAGCTGGGTAGGTTTAGCCTAGAGAAAAGAAGCTTAAGAGGGGGCACAATAGTCATGTTTAAATATTTGAAGGGATGTCATATGGAATATGGAGCAAGCCTGTTTTCTGCTGCTCCAGAGACTAGGACATGGAGCAATGGCTTCAAACTCTGTCCTGCTTTGGTCAGACAGCACCAAGAATAATACTGTGTCCAGTTCTGGGCATCACAATTCAGGAACGATATTGACAAGCTGGGATGTGTCCAGAGGAAGGCGAGCAAAATAGCAGAAGGCCTGGAAACTATGAAGTCTTATGACGAGAGGCTTAGGGAGCTGGGAATGTTTAGCCTGGAGAAAGTTAGAAGGGGGAAAAGATAGCCATGTGTAAGTATTCTTTAAAGTATAGTTTTATTAAAGCACTTTTAAAAATAACATAATATGTATGAGAAAAACAAATAGAGAAATAACATACTAACAAGAACTAAGCAAGGCTGCTATATAAACACAGATGACCAGCTAAGTAACAAAACTACTACAAAGAGAATGCAAATTTGAATTTCCTCAAGTAATTGGTTATTTTGTTCCTGTGTGCCTTCAGGTTGTTTCCAACTTGTAGTGACTCTTAGGCAACCCTTTCATGGGCTTTTCTGGGGCCAAGGTCACTCAGTGGATTTCCATAGCTGAGTGGGGAATGGAACCCAGGCCTTGGGATCATAGTCCAACCTCTGTGCTGTGCTGGTTCTCAAATAGGTTATTACTATACCCTTGTTGCACTTTGTCTATATCTATAAAAGTGGAAAATAGAAACTAGTAATAGTTAAAAATTAAGAACACCTCAAAAACTAGTATATTATCACTCCATTTTGATATTTAAATTCTAAGTTCACCAGCGGTAATGTCTTTGATATTTTCTTCCTGTCTGATTTGTCTGTTAAGTACTTCCAAAGTCAAAATGAAAAGCAAAGGTGATTGGGACATCCCCATGTCATTCCTTTTTGCATTTCACAAATGTAATTGTTAATAGTTGTGCCTCCTCTTCAGAATAAACAGTTGTCATTCGTATTAGGAAATGTTCCCGAAATTCCATTTTCTGTAATAATTCCACGATAAACATCCATTAATTATTATCAAATGCTCTCTATGTATCCAGAAAGATTAAAGCCACTTGGTCTTCATTATGCACTTCCAGATACTTGTCTTGATATTTGTCTTGTGTTGTTTCTCATCTGTCTTTTAGGTAAGAAATTTCATTGGTTCTCATGGATAATTGTTCCAATTATTCTTTTCAAACTCTCAGCCAAAATTGTAACAAATACTTTGTAGTCATTATTAAGTAAAGTTATTAAGCTGTTGTTCTGTGCGTCAGTTATGTCTCTATCTTCTTTTGGAATCAAAGTTATATTTGCACCAGTCCAACTCTCTGGAACTTGTACCCAAGTCAATTATGGCATTCATAAGCTGTTGCAAAGGCAGATACAACTGTTCTTCCATCTTTTTAAAATAGACATTTGATAAGCCATCTGGGTGGTTTCCCTGACTTAATTTTCTTAATAGCTTCCACCACGTTTGCTAGAGTTATCTTTATATTTAAACTAGCATGCTGCTTCTCAGAAATAGTTGATAACTTTTATAAATCCAAGTAGGATTGTATTTTTCCTGATGCATCTCTTTGTTCTTTATAAAGTGTTGAAAAATATCTATAACGGAATCTTTTTTATCCTGCTTTTGTCCGAAGTCGTATTTTTCCATCTCTAATCTCAAGAATAACCTTTTTTCTTTCTCCTTCCTCAGTCGTAAGCCAGCCATTTTCCTGGCTTATCTGCAAATTCAAAATGCTTTTGTCAAATATATTTCATCTTCCTCTCTGTCTTGTAAGGAATGCTCATAGAAAGCTGTTTTTCTAATTTTTTTTTCTTTCAACAAGTTAAGGCTTTTAAATTTCTCTATTAACTCCTCTTCCTTTTTTAAATTTTCTCTAAATTGTCTTAAGAGTACTTTTTTAAAAGTCTCTTTTTGTCTTTTTAAAAATCTTTTCATCTTTTAAGAAGTCTTCATATAGTCTCCAGATAAACTGAGTCTTTCTTTTCTTCATCTTTAGCAAAACTGAGCTGTGATCAGAAAAGGCTTTTTGGTACGACCTCCATCTCTTTCATTATAGCATTATAACCAGATCTTTGAGATTTATACCCCTCGATTGCTACCTTCCGATTATGACAATCATCTGACCAGATTTCAGGGATGGCTATTATATTGTACAGTCAACCTTCCATATTTGCAGGTTTGACTTTTGTGGATTTGATTATTCATGGATTATTTGCCGTCCCTTCTCCTGCCTCCCTATGCCATTTTTATTAGGGACTGTAAGCCTTACAAGCCTTACAATGAGGCTTGTAAATCACTCTTAAAAATGGTGTGGGGCAGCAGTGGAGGTGGCAGGAAGCCCCACCGACCCCCCACTTCTGGCTTGGTGAGGAACCTTGATGCCTCAAAGGAATCCACAGTGGGTTGAATATGGTGATCATGAAGACTTTGACAGATTGGAGAGCTGGGCCACAGCTAGCAAAATGAATTTCAACAGAGAGAAATGTAAGGTTCTGCACTTGAGCAGCAAAAACGGAATGCACAAATATAGGATGGGGGACATGTGGCTGGATAACCGTCCGTGTGAAAGGGATCTAAGAGTCTTGATGGACCACAAGCTGAACATGAGCCAGCAGGTGATGCGGCATCCAAGAAAGCCAGCACGATTCTTGGTTGCATCAATAGGAGTATGGTGTCTAGACTGAGGGAGGTGATGATACTACTCTATTCTGCATTGGTTAGACCTCATCTGGAATAATACTGCGTCCTGTTCTGGGCACCTCATTTCAAGAAGGAGATGGACAAGCTGGAGCATGCCCAGAGGGGGGCGCCAAAATGGTGGAGGGTCTGGAAGCCATGAAGCCCGATAAAGAGCGGCTGAGGGAGCTGGAGATGTTTAGTCTGCAGAAGAGAAGTTTAGGAGGGGACATGATGACCTTGTTTAGATATTTGAAGGGATGTCATGCCGAGGAGGGAGTGGGTGTTTTTTGCTGCTCCAGAGACTCGGACAAGGAGCAATGGATTCAAACTACAGGAAAAGAGGTTCCACCTGAACCTCTGGAAGAACTTCCTGACGGTCAGAGCTGTCTGGCGGTGGAATCTTCTGCTGCCTCCGTGGAGTATGGTGGAGTC
Organism: Iguana delicatissima; assembly: GCA_948472985.1. Classification (NCBI taxonomy): domain Eukaryota; kingdom Metazoa; phylum Chordata; class Lepidosauria; order Squamata; family Iguanidae; genus Iguana; species Iguana delicatissima. Next base: position 45,003 of record CAOKZL010001477.1, on the reverse strand, counting down.
TCCTCCTTCTTTGGAGGTTTTTAAGCTGGATGGCCATTGGCTGGGGATGCTTTGAGTGTGTGTTCCTGCATAGCGGGGGGTTGGACTGGATGGCCCCTGGGGTCTCTTCCAACTCTTTGATTCTATGATTCTATCATACTTTTGTGTGTGTTAAATATGGTTTGGGAGGGCCTAGAGTTATTCATGTTTTCTCCACTTTCACAGGGGTCCTGTGCCCCTACCTCTAGCAAATGTGAGGGATGACTGTATTTTCTTTGCCAGGTTAGGTGTTTGAGTTTGTCTTTTTTATTTCCAATGCTCTGTGCAGTTATGCAGAGACCTCTAAGACTACAAGTCATTCCTGTAGCTGCTTATTTAAGGTTTCTTCTCTCTCCTTGTTGTACTTTTGCATTGTTTGCCCATTTCACTATTACCTCCAGCACTTTCCCTCAAAAATACTTTCTTCTGCCCCCAGGTATGAAGGAGGTGGGTCGGTCTCTCCACCCAGAAGATTGGCTACTTGATTTTTACAGGTGGCCGGGACGGGGAAACCTTTGGCCCTTCTGTCATGGGAGAGGGGTTTTCATGGCTTCCAGGGCTGAGCCCCTCTCTCTGCCTCCATGGGGAGCTAAAAAAAGGAAGCAAGGGAGGGGTGGCAGCCTCAGCAGAAGGGAGGGCGTTGAGGAAATGGAAAAAACTGCTCTCTTTCTCTCCCTGTGGTTGAAACAGCTGCGGCGCGCACGGTCTGGTCTGTGGCAAGAGGCGAGTGGGGATCGATCGTTCTCAGCAGTGTGCAGACTGTGCTAATTGAACTCAGAAAACGTCTCCTTGGCTTTCGCCAGCCCCCTCCCAGGGAGCCTGAAAGTGGGGTAGGGGGAGAGGAGGGCCAGGGGACGTGGCCAGTGGCACTGTGGCCTGGAGGAAAGAAGATTTTTCCCCTGCAGCAAAGCAGGGTGTTGCTTTAAAAATACAACTGTTCCTTAGGAGTGTTGGCGTTCGGGGCAGATTTGTCCATCGCGTCCCTGCTTTCCAGCTGGAAAACTTTGTCTTGGCAATTGAAATACAGCCCTGCTGAGTAGGGGGTGGGCTGTCTGTGAATGCAGATGAGTGGCTGGAATAAGATACAGAAGGGGGCTGAAGTGGGGAGACAGGGCAGCTTGACAGTGCCCCCTGGATTCACTGGATGACCCTATGATTGGTTGCCCGAAAGGTCTTCCTCTTTGCCAGCTTCTTCCTCTACTTCCCATCCCCCCAAATGGAGTATTTTGCCAACTGGGAATCTCCCCTGGGGGGACCCTCATCGCACAGCCTTCCTCCCCCACACATGGAGAGCTGTATGGAATCCTAGAGCTGGAAGAGACCTCCAAGGGGCATCCAGTCCAACTCCCTTCTGCCATGCAGGAAGGCACAATCAAAGCCCTCCCTTTGACAGAGGGCCATCCAGCCTCTGCTTAAAAAACTCCAAAGAAGGAAACAGTGGATCCCACTGTTGAACTGCTCTTCAAACAGTGGATCGCACTGTTGAACTGCTCTTCCTATCAGGAAGTTCTTCCTAATGTTTAGATGAGATCTATTCTACTGCAGTTTGAAGCCATTGCTCCGTGTCCTGGTCTCTGGTCAAGCAGAAAATAGGTTTGCTCCATCCTCCATATGACATCCCTTCAAATGTTTAAACATAGTTGTCATGTCACCTCTCAACCCTCTCTTCTCCACACTAAACATCCCCAGCTCCCTAAGCCACTCTTCAGAGGGTTTCATGGTTTCCAGGCCTTCTATTATAGAATCATAGAAATGTAGAGTTGTAAGAGACCACAAGGGCCATCCAGTCCAACCCCCTGCCATGCAGGAAAACCCTCAAAGCACTCCCGACAAGTGGCCATCCAGCCTCCGCTTAAAAACCTCCAACGAAGGAGACTCCACCACACTCCGTGGCAGCACATTCCACTGCCGGACAGCCCTGACCGTCAGGAAATTCCTCCTGAGGTTCAGGCGGAATCTCCCCTCCTGCAGCTTGCATCCATTGCTCCTTGTCCTGGTCTCAAGAGCAGGAGAAAACAAACCCACTCCCTCCTCGACATGACATCCCTTCAAATATTTAAACATGGCTATCGTGTCCCCTCTCAACCTTCTCTTCTGCAGACTAAACATACCCAGCTCTCTAAGTCTGTCCTCATAGGGCATGGATTCCAGGCCCCTCACCATTTTGGTTGCCCTCCTCTGGACCTGCTCCAGCTTATCCATATCCTTCTTGAATCGGGGTGCCCAGAACTGGACACAGTATTCAAGATGAGGTCTAACCAAAGCAGAATAAAGTGGTACCAATACCTCCCTCAATCTAGACACCATACTCCTATTGATGCAACCAAGAATTGCGTTGGCCTTCTTGGCTGCCGCATCACACTGCTGACTCATGTTCAGCTTGTGGTCTACGAAGACTCCTAGATCCCTTTCACACGTACTGTTAGCCAGCCACGTGTCCCCCATCCTATACTTCTGCATACCATTTTTTCTGCCCAAGTGTAGGACCTTACATTTCTCTCTGTTGAAATTCATCAATATTGAATTAATGAAGATATTGAATTTTGTTGCCTTCCTCTGGACATGCTCCAGCTTCTCAATATCCTTCCTGAACCGCAGTGCCCAGAACTGGACACAGTCTTCCAGATGAGGTCTGACCAAGGGCAGAATAAAGTGGTTCTATCGCTTCCTTTGACTCAGACACTATCCTTCTGTTGATGCTGCCCAGAATTACATTGGCCTTTTTTGCTGCCTTATCACACTGCTGACTCAAGTTCAGCTCATAGTCTGCTAAGACTCTTAGATACTTTTCATGTGTCCTGTGGTCAAGCCAAGTGTCACTCGTTTTATGTTTATACATCTCATTTTTTTCTGCCCAAATATGTAGTACCTTATACTTCTCCCTGTTGAAATCCATTTTGTTAGTTTTGGCCCAGCTCTCTAATCTGCTGAGGTCATTTTGAATTCTGATCTTGTCCTCTGCGGTGTTAGCTACCTGTCCTAATTTGGTGCCATCTAATTTGGTGCTTTTGCAGTTTGTGATCAATTTTACCTTTTGTCAATTGATTTGGGCAGCTGTGCTGGTGGTGCCCCTTTGGATGGACTGGCCAGATGAAGCTCTGTCCAGCACAGGCTGCGAGGAGTGGCGTGGGATGTTTTTGCTTGAGTACAGAAGAAGCACTCCTACCCACTCTTCCTTATTCCCTGTTCCTTTGAGTGATGGATCATTAAGATTGGAGAACTCTGAGGGTTCTGGTTTGCTGGTGTAAATAAGAAGTGGTCTTTGGATGGGTGAAGTTGCTGTTTGGCAAATGGGTTGATGGATGAGGTATCAGACCCAGGGCAGCCCCATAACCTCCGTCCTGGCAGAAGGAGGTGGGTGAATAGCTTTGGTTTTCCAGAATGGCTTTGCCTGGCAGGGGGTCCCGTGCCCTTGGCAGGGTAGAGATTTCATGTGGCAGGAGCCCACTCTAGTTGTCTTATGCACCTCCCACATACACGCACCCGGGTAGGCCAGGGAGTCCGGTCTCGCCTGTGCTGGCCTACTTGGCCACCACCTTGGGACTGGTGCCGGAAAGAGCACAGAGAGAAGCAAACTCAGTCTCTGTTGGGCTGGGAAGTTTCCTAAATTTCCATTCTCCCATGTAAATTCATGAATGTCTTAGAACAGTGGTGCCCAACTTTTGGTCCTCTAGGTGTTTGGGACTTCAACTCCCAGAAACCCTAGCTACTTGGTTAACAGTCAGGAATTCTGGGAGCTAAAGTCCAAAGTTTGGACACCACTGTCTTAGAATCATAGAAACACAAGAGTTGGGAGAGACCACCATGGCCATCGAGTCCAACTCCATGCTATGCAGGAACACACACTCAAAACACCCCCAGCAAATGGCCATCCGGCCTCTCTCTCTTTAAAAACCTCCAAAGAAGAAGACTTCATCCCACTCCTTTGGCAGCATATTCCACTATCGAATGGCTCTTACCCTCAGGAAGTTCTTCCTGAGGTTTAGGTGGAATCTCTTTCCTGTAGTTTGAATCCATTGCTCCATGTCCTAGTCTCTGGAGCATCAGAAAACAAGCTTGCTCCATTTTCTCCCCACAAACGCTGTACTTGAGGACTGAGACTTTCAGATACCCATAGGTAAAATAGATGGCTGACCTGTGAAGGATTTGGGGGCGAGATGTTTTAGAGGGGAGGAGGGACATATTTTGGAAGGCAGAATGGACAGAGGACGTAGGTGTGCCTCTTTTCCTCTGGCCACTGGTGTCTTTGCCTTCAGCCTGTTTCCTGCAGATGGCAACCCTAAAACAAACCTGTCTTGGCCAGATTTCTCCAGGGGAGGATGGCCACTGTGGCCTTCCCCTGAGGCTGAGAGAGTGGGGACTTGGCTGAGGTCATCCAGTGGGTTTCCATGGCCAAGTGGAGCTCTGAATGCTGCTTTTCTGAGATCCAGTCCAGCATTCAGACCGTGAAAACACGCTGGCTTCCACCTTCAGGTTGATCCTGACTGTATTTTCGGCCAGTCTTATCCTGAGGAGGTTTTCCATCCCTGCCTTCCTCGGAGGCCAAGAGAGTGTGCTCATCCAAGACCACCTACTGGGTTTCTGTGGGTGAGCCTGATTTGACCTATGGAGTCCTGGAGCCTCTGCCCAGCAATGCTTTTAATAAGTGTTCGGTAGTCGAAGGGTGTTGGCTGGCTTTGCATATTTGCTTATAGAAAAGCGTTGGGCCACCGGTCCCAGCTTTCTAAAGAAGGGCCCGTCTCACTTTGTGCTTGTGCCAGGAGCCATGGTGGGAGGCAGGGGCCTGGCGGTCCTGGAGGGGGGTGCCGCTTGTAAAACTGCAGGCAACATAGGGCCGCTCCTGCCGGGGACAACGGGTGGGCTGTTTGTTTCTGGGCTTGTGGGCGGCATTGATGGGAGACGGAACTGGGGTCTGCTGGTGTTGCTTTCGTGGAGTGCCGTTGGCGCTCACAAAACAGGCTGTATTTGCCAGGAGGGGGATTAAATGGGCCCTGATCTGGGAGAGTTGTTTGTCTGCAGCCAAAAATTCTTGGAAGCCCAGGGAATAAACAGAAACCCCATGCGTGTTCTCACTTCTCTCTCTCTCAGACACGCATTTCTTAGAAGTCCAGGGAACAAATTCTTGGTGCTGCAGCAGCAGCTTCTTTGGATGGGACACCTCTCTCAGCGTAGTGAGAGTGGTCCTCCAAGGTTGGGTGCTCGTTGCTAATGTGTTTGCACCCTCGTGTCCTCAGCTGCCCCCAAACTCCTGTGAAAAGAGCCCAGGAAGTTGCTTCTGGTCTGATCCAGACACTTTGGGGTATGTCAGACGCTCAGTCTTGTCGGCTCTGACTGGCCTTTCTTGCTTGCTCTGCCGGAAAATGTTCTTGGGGAGCAAACCTGAAGGGGGCTGTCCATTGCCTTCAGACTGAGCCAGGCCTTTGGTGCCCATCTGCCCCAGTCTTGTCAGTTCTGACTGGCAACAGAAGGCTTTTTGGGGGGTTCCCTTCCCAGGCCTTAGCTGGACACCCCTCCAGGGATTGTCCCCCCTCCCGTCCCTGGGAGTCTCCTGTCCAAGGACTGTCCAGGCACCAAACCCTGTGTGGCTTCCCAAATTGGATGAGATAGTAGCTTCCAACCGTAGTGGCAGGAATGACACTTTAGCATTTGTTCAAAGTCAGTAAGTGTGCAACCAATTAAATCTTGCTGCCTTAATCCTATTTCTTTGCTATTGATTTGTTTTTATCACTTCAGAAATGAACCTAACCGGGTTGTGTTTACTTTGTTAATTTGGCTTGGGAGGCAGATGGTCTCGGTCTCTTAAGGGTCAGGGTGGAAATCTTTGTCCCTCAATGATCTGCACCTCGGGATGTGGGGGTGTGCTCGCAGGGATTCCCCTCCCTCCTGAGCTGTTGGTTCTTTACTCAACACCCAGGTGTGCACGGGTGTGAATAAGGAGATGGCCTGTGGGTGCTGGTGGCATTCTCCCCGTTTTGTCCTCGTCGAATGAGATCCTTTTGCCATTTCCACAGTGGGGCGCAGTGGGGACCAATTTCCTCCCTTGTAGACCTGCTGCTGGTTTAGCCAATACGGAACGCTGGCAGAGTGAGAGCGCGTTCGCCTCTCTAGACATTTCTAGAACGACCACGCAGAGGTATAAAGGCAGAGCGTTTCCTGAGCAGCTCCTGCCGCCGGCTGCCAGTTTGCCAGTATGGGGAACACCAACTCCAAGGGTGGTAGCGCCAGCAGTTCCCTCCCGGCCCCCTCGGAGCTGCTGTTCTGCGGCTCATTCTCCAACAAGTGGAACGAGAGCGTCTTCTTGGAGAACGAGCTCTTGACCTCCAAGATCCTGTCGGCCCTCCGCCCACGGCCGGAGAGCCCCCGAGGGCTGAGGGCTGGCAGCCTGCCCTTCGCTCCCCGGTTCCTGAGCTCCAATTCTGCTTTTGCCTCCATAGCCACCTCGCTCCGGGAGCAGCACCAGGCCCCCCAGCACCACCTCCCGTCCCGCGCAGCCCTCCTGGGCCAGGATGGAGGCATGACAGTCACCCACAGGGGAGGCTCACCATCTCAGCTGAGCGCCGCCACAGGGGCCGTCGGTAAGCTTGGGTGAGTTGGATCCGGGCGGCTGGGGAGCCTTCTTCTCTCTGGCTCCTTCACCTTTCTTTCATAGGAATAAGATGCAGCTTGTGAGCAAACTTACTTTGCTCCCTTCCCAAATTCAAAGTTTGTGCGTGCATTGCTGGGGGGGGGAGTTAGTACTGTTCTCATTTTTTTGCCGGATGGCTGGATGTCCCATCACGGCCATTTTAGCAAATCAGTGTTTGTGCTGGGGATGGGAAGGGGGTGCCGACAGGGCTCCGCTTATAGTTTGATGCATGAAAGGGGGAGTCCAGTGGGACATCAAAGATCCACAGCCCAGGGCTTGACACTGCGTGTCCCTGCCAGAGGAGGGGACCGCATTCTGCTTCTCAGTTTGCCAGGAGGACAAGGTGGTTCTTTAGATGATGGCAGCTTTTTTAGAAAACTTCTACTGGCGACACTGGGTCGAGAAGAGGCAGCTCTCAGCACTTGCAGGAAATCACATTCAGTGATGGGGAGGCATTTGGGCATTCTGGGCGAAGGAAAAGTCCCTGGCTCAGCCGCCTGTGGAGCTGGCTCTTTGTTCCTCATGACGCCGTGGAAGGAAACCGAGCGGAAAGAACGGTCCAGCACACCTGAGACTCGGCTGTTCTGTGCGTTTTGCCTGCATCTCACCTTCTTACTCCCTCTCTGTTGACATTTGCTTCTGGAGCCACCTTGAAGGGCTCTTGTGTGCTATTCTTCTGGTGCCCGAAGCAACCTCCAGCTCATTCAAGTAAGAAATGGCTTTCATCTGACCTGGCTTTGTGTCTTTCCTTTGGCCATTTAGACTCACCGGAGGAGAGATGGACGAAGGGGATTCTGGTCTCCTGAAACTAAAGCTGGCCTCCGAAGATGCCGTCTCGTTGGCCCTGTCGACCACAGAGTCAGTCTTTGTGGAAGGTAAGAGAGTGCTTCTGTGGGTGCTGCTGGCAGCTGACTTGGAGTCAGGGCAGTTGCTCCCCCAGCCTGCTTCCTAGCCCCCCCCCCATTCCTTAATTCCTTAAAGAGACCGGGCTGCCTTTCAAATGGGGTGGGCCACATTGGTCCTTATAGCCGTTCCCAAGTTATCTGTTAACCATTGGCTGTGCTGGCTGCAGGTGGCTGGGAAGTTAAGGCTGCAATCGAACACGAGCCCAGCCCCTCAACAGAGACAATGTTGCCCCCCTTGCTTTGCAGCTAGAGCTGCAAAAGAGCAGTTACGCTGCTGAGCTGGGGAAAAATGAGTTTGTTACCCTGTTGTCCCCAGAGACCTAGATGGAGGGAACTGTCTTGTTGAAACAGCCACTTTCCAAATTCTGGCTACAGAGCAAAGACCTCTGGTTGGGCCTTGCTGTTCTGAGACTCCTGTCAGGAATATAGCCCAGGGAACTGAAGCTGTGTGAAAACACTGTGCCTGTGGCAGAGGGAAATATGGCACGGCCGGGGCCATTCCCTTGCCTGTGGGAGGCCCCATGTCGTCAAAGAAAGAAATGAGTTACCTTGTTGTTGTGCATATTGTGGCCAGATAACATCTGCAAAGCAACTCACGGAAAGCACTGTATGTGTGTATGTCTCTCTCTCCGTACAAACAATTACTGACCCTTTTCTTCCTCCTCCTTGTTGCTTTCCTTGTAGACTCCCACTTTGCTGCTTTGCGGAATGAGCTGGAGATGGACGCCCGGGAGTTTGAGGCTCAGTCGTGGAGTCTGGCGGTGGAGCCTTCGTATGTGAAGAAGCAGGAGAGGGAAGTCATCAAGAGGCAGGACGTCATCTATGGTGAGGACGCACCGTTCGCCTCCACGAGGCCTGGGCTCTGGCCTGAGCCCTGTCTATCCATCCCTTTGATCTATGTCCTGCTTTTGTCTCAAGAGGTGGGGACTCCAGGTTTCTTCCAATTTAGCAGAACAAGTCCAGCTAAAACAGGAATGAATAATAGAGTAGCACATTTAAAGCATGGTTAAAACATTCCAGTAGAACCAAAACACAGAGCCCTTTCTGTTTCCGGTCTAAAAGGGGTCTCAGCCTGACTGTTTGCCAGTACCAGAAGAAACGCATTGGTGCAGGGGGAATTTGTTAAATCAAAATTTCTTGTTGACTCAGTCGGTCTGCTGTAGTCCAGTTTAGGCCAGGGTCTTTGCCGGCCAGTAGAAGGGGGCCAGTCTGACTTCCCTGGCCAGGGGGTCCCACAGCCTGGCAGTGATGCCTGTGGCTCTCTGGAGATAGCTGCTGCTCCCTGTCTGTGACAGGCAGAAACTGAGCGTGGGAACTGCTCTTCCATGCAGAAACAGCAAGGGTCACTTTCCCCCTTTGTGCTGGATGGGGTGGGAGGAGGATGACGGTGGTGGCTTGAGTGAGGACTCTCAGGGCACAATGGGAGAATGTGGGAGCCCCAACCCTCCAATCGCAGTAACCCTCCTCTGGGCTATCCCTGCAGAGCTGATGCAGACGGAGATGCACCACGTCCGGACTCTGAAGATCATGCTGAAGGTCTACTCGCGAGCCATGCGAGAGGAGTTGCAGTTCGGCAACACCGTCATCCACCGCCTCTTCCCCTGTGTGGACGAGCTGCTGGAGCTACACGGGGCCTTCCTCTTCCAGCTGAAGGAGCGCCGGAAGGAGGCCTTGGAGGAGGGCAGTGAGCGCAACTACATCATCCAGAACATCGGGGACATCTTGATGCAGCAGGTGAAATACCAGGATGTGTGTGTGTGTGCGTGGCCGGCTTCTCTGTCTAGGCTTTGAGGAGCCACTTGACTTGGCTCCTGCGTGAAAGCAGAGGCAGCAGGGTTTCTTGTCTCCACCAGGAGGGCTGGTCATTCAGAGGACTTTGCAGGCAGTGAGGCCGGTGGTGATTCCTTCTGGGCTGCAGCTCCTCAAATCCCTTCCAACAGCGTGTCCACTGGCCTGGCTGGCTGGTATCCTGGGAGCTGCAAGCCACAGGGAGTGCCACCTTGTCAAGCTCTGAGAAAGACTCTAGGTCAGTTTTCAGCCCCTCTAGGTCAAAGACTTCAGGTAGCAAAGGTTGGGATGGTTCACGTCTCTCTGTGTGAGGTCTCAGGTTCAGAGCAGTGCCTTGGTTCCATCCTGTGGATTCCAAGAACTGGGAGCTCTCTGAAATAGAGTTCTAGTGCCTGCCTAAACTACAAACCCTAGGATTCTGCAGGAGGCAGCCATGGGTGTTAAAGTAGCCTTGATGAGCCATGCTTAAATATTTGAAGGGATGCCATGTTGAAGATGAAGCAAGCTTGTTTTCTGCTGCTCCAGAAACTAGAACGCAGAGCAATGGCTCCAAAGTACAGGAAAGGAAATTCCACTTGAACCTCAGGAAGAAGTTCCTGACAGTCAGAGCTGTTTGACAGTGGAATCTGCTGCTGCCTCCATGGAGTGTGGTGGAGTCCCCTTCTTTGGAGGTTTTTAGGCAGAGGCTGGGTGGCCATCTGTCCAAAGGAGGGCTTTGAGTATGTCTTCCTGCATGGCAGAAGAGGATTGTGGACTGTGGTCTCTTCTGACTCTTATGCTTCTATGATTCTATGGTTGTGCCATGTGAAAGAGACTGGGGAAAGGTCTATACAAACCAGCTGCCCCCTCACCTCTCAGCAAGCGGGGCCCTTGCTTGCAAAGTGGACAAAGAAACCCTTGTTTTGCTCTCTCCAAAGTGTTGCCATCCCCCTTTTCTGTCTGCTGGGAGCACCAGACGCCCATGCCTCTCTTGAGGATTCCTCCTTAGTGAAGTCTGCCCAAACCTGCTCCTAGTCCGTCTGGAGCCTTGAACTGTTAACGCCTTTCTTTCCATCCTTGTAGTTTTCTGGGGAGACGGGAGAGCGGGTGAAGGAGAAATACGGCATCTTCTGCAGCAGCCATGGCGAGGCTGTGAACCACTATAAAGAGCTGATGCAACAAAGCAAGAAATTTCAGAATCTGATCAAGGTAAAGAGAAGTGGGTTGAGCCGGGAGGGAACCCACTTGGAATCGGAGGTGGAGAAAGGCCCCAGTCGGCCCTGGTCGTGTGCTCTCTACGTTGCTGTAAGTAAGCATCTTCTCTTCTACCTACCTGGCTCTCTGCCTCCCTCCCTCCCTCCTTCCTTTTGTGTCTTGTTCCCTAGAGAATCAGCAACTCTTCCATCGTGAGGCGGCTGGGCGTCCAGGAGTGCAACCTCCTCGTGACTCAGCGCATCATGAAGTACCCTGTCTTGGTGGAGCGCATCATTCAGAACACGGAAGGTGCGGAGCATGGCTTGTTGTTGTTGGGGCTTTTCTTTGGTTTTCTCCTTCCAGGCTGTCTCTGCCCAGGGAAGGAAGGAGGGAGATTGTCTCTGCTCAGCACCCCTTTCCACAAGCAGCAGAATTTGAACCCTCTGCCTTTGCCCCTTTGGGGTGCTTGCAGAGTGTTTGTTCTGCTTGGACCACAGCAGAAAAGGGAGCATTGCCGCCAGGTGGGGCAGGATTGTTGCTCTTAGACTGGCATCTGGGACTGGGAGGAGCCACTTTGTGATGTTTTTGTCCTGGTGGGAGGTGTTTCAGAGTGCCAGAAAGGGTGGGAGAGTTGCCCTTTCTCCACTCCTTGAGAGGGAATACCCCCTCCCTTGGGGCTGGGAAAACATCAAAGGAGTCTTAACGACAGGATTCAAGGGTGGAGCTCAGAAAAGTGGATTTTGTTTGCATAAAGACTCCCATGATTCCTCCAAGAGTGAGGAGCTGTCATCCAAAAAAGTTGTGTTAGTAACCGTAGTGTCACCCTCTTCCTGTTCATGACGTGTTAGAAGGGGAATGCATTTCTCTTTTCTCCCTCTGTGGGAGGGTTTTTCCATGTCATTATTTTGATCTTGTTAGTGCCTGATTTTATTGTGTCTCCTAATGCATTATCTGCTTTATTGCTGAGCGGATTTATTTTTATGTTATTGGCCAACAGTGGGTGCTGTGTTATTGTCTTTGCCACACACACACACGCCTATAGTTAGGCATGGACACACATTCCTTCTTCCCTCTGGAGCTCTCCTTCTCTTTCCCTTGCCTTTGGCCCTGGCTCTGAGAACGTGTGCCGAGACAAAAGGCAAGGGAATGTGGGAAAGGCATGCCCATGCCTCCCCCCCCAGCTCTTCCTCCCATTTCCTTGCCTTTTGGAGGGCGATTGTGGAGAGAGGAGAGTTATTTGCGTTTTTTTCTGCTTTTGCCAAGGTGCCCTGAACCGTTGCAAAAGTGGAGTGGCTGCTGCAGAAGCAAAGGGTGGAAATAAGCAGCAGTCCCAGTACTCCTCCAATAACAGGATTGTAAGCCTTCCAATGCATTATTTTTAATATCGCTGTTGCTGCTGGTTCTCCTGGCCAGCATATTTACTCTGTTGTGTGTCAGCATTCTCCAACCTGACACTGCCTTTTCAGGCTAGTTTGAGAAAAAAGTGGGTCAGGTTGGAGAAAAAAGTGGCTTTCCTGAGATCAGAGACAGACGGGTGTTATGGATGTCCCTTTACCCTTTGCTTTGTGAGCTGGTTTCCCCTATTTTTGTATGTGCTTCTCAGCCTCTTGCTCTCTTCCTCTGCAGCTGGCACAAAGGAGTACGAAGACCTAACACAGGCGCTCTCCCTGATCAAGGAGGCCATCACGGCCGTGGACACCAAAGTGAACGAGAGTGAGAAGGAGCAGCGCCTCCGGGAGATTGTGACCAAGATGGAGGTCAAATCCTCCGGGAAGTTCAAGAACGGCCTCATCTTCCGGAAGGAGGACATGCTTCAGCGGCGTCTCCAGCTGGACGGGATGCTCTACCTGAAGGCTGCCTCGGGGCGCCTGAAAGGTGCGTGTGCATGCGCGTGTGTACTTGCTCTAGCTGGGCATCTGGTCCTTGCCTCAAGAGGTTTGGTTGCTGTCAGAGCTTGGAAAAAGTGACCCCTTTGGGATACCTGGCTACAAAATGGTTCCTTTTTCTGCATACTGTGTCCAGTTCTGGGCACCCTAGTTCAAAAAGGACACGGTCAAGCTGGAGCAAGTCCAGAGGAGGGCGACCAAAATGGTGAGGGGCCTGGAAGCCATGCCCTATGAGGATAGACTTAGAGAGCTGGGGATGTTTAGTCTGCAGAAGAGAAGGTTAAGAGGGGACATGATAGCCATGTTTAAATATTTGAAGGGATACCATGTAGAGGAGGGAGAGGGCTTGTTTTCTGCTGCTCCAGAGACCAGGACAAGGAGCAATGGATTCAAGCTGCAGGAAAGGAGATTCCACTTGAACCTCAGGAAGAACTTCCTGATGGCCAGAGCTCTCTGGCAGTGGAATATGCTGCCTTGGCATGTAGTGGAGTCTCCTCCTTCTTTGGAGGTTTTTAAGCAGAGGCTGGATGGCCATCTGTCAGGAGTGCTTTGAGGGTGTTCCTGCACGGCATGGGCTTGGACTGGGTGGCCCGTGTGGTCTCTTCCAACTCTACATTTCTATGATTCTATGATTTGAGTGATTCCCCTGGTTTCTCTTGCTAGGTTCCCCCTCTTTTCCTTTTCCTTTCCCTTTCTCAGATACAAGCATTGACCTTTGGGGAGCTGTGGCCCAGAAAGATAAACTTTCCCAAGTTCTCCTCTTCCTTATGGTTGTGTACCTTTAGGTCTTTTCTGGCTTACAGTGACCCTAAGATGAACCTGTCACAGAGTTTTCTTGGCAAGATTTGTTCAGAGGGGGTTAGCCTTTGCCTTCCTCTGAGGCTGAGAGAGAGTGAACTTGCCCAGGGTCACCCACTGGTTTTCCATGGCTGAGCAGGGATTGGAACACTGTTCTCCAGATTTGTAGTCCAGTCCTCAAACTCAGACTATACCATACTGGCTCATTGGTGGTTTGAAGAAAGGAGATCACAGTTGCCTTGCATGGCCAAATGAGATGGGTTTTAGCAGGGAGGCATTTGCCTGGCTTGCCAAGTAAAGAATGCTTGCTGGAGAGGCGGAACCAGATTTGCTGAACTGCTTTCCCCCAAAAAAACTCTTGGACAGCCCCTGCAGAAGGGAGGCCTTGTTGGTGATTGCTGGCTGCTGGGTAACCCCCTCCTTAGGCACTGAGGGAAAGAGAAGAATCCTAGAATCCTAGAGTTGGAAGAGACCCCAGAGGCCATTGAGTCCAACCCCCTAATATGCAGGAACACCCATCAAAGCACTTCCCATAGATGGCCATTCAGCCTCTCCTTAAAAACCTCCAAAGAGGGAGGAAACTCCACCACACTCTGAGGCAGCAGATTCCACTGCCGGACAGCTCTGACCATCAGGAAGTTCTCCCTGAGGTTCAAGTGGAATTTCCTTTCCTGCAGCTTGAATCCATTGCTCCTTGTCCTGGTCTCCGGAGCAGCAGAAAACAAGCCCACTCCATCCTTGACATGACATCTCTTGAGATATTTAAACATGGCTCTCATGTCCCCTCTTAGCCTTCTCTTCTGCAGACTAAACATCCCTAGCTCCCAAAGCCACTCCTTGTAGGGCCTCATGGCTTCCAGATCCTCCACCATTTTGGTCACCCTCCTCTGGACATGTTCCAGCTTGTCCACATCCTTCTTGAATTGAGGTGCCCGGAACTGGACACAGGATTCCAAATGAGGCCTAACCAATGCAGAATAGAGTGGTAGCAGTACCTCCCTTGATCAAGACACCATACTTCTCTTGATGCAACCAAGAATCGCGTTGGCTTTCTTGGCTGCCTCATCACACTGCTGACTCATGTTCATCTTGTGGTCCACTAAGATTCCTAGATCCCTTTCACACAGACTGTTTTCAAGTCAGGTATCACCCATCCAGTACTTGTGCATTTCATTCTTCCTAAGTGTAGTGCCCCATGTTTCTACCTGTTGAAACTCATTTTGTTGACCTTGGCCCAAGCATTCCTGTCAAGGTCCTTTTGAATTTTGATCGTGTCCTCTGGGTATTAGCAACCCCTCCCTGCAAATCATCTGTGAATTTGTCATCTGCAAACTGGATCAGCAAGCCCTCCACTCCTTCATCCAAGTCACTAATGAAGATGTTGAATAGCCCTGGGCCCAGGACGGAACCCGGTGGTTCCCCACAGAAGACCCATTTTGCTCTCATGGGGATGTAGACCCTTAGAGCCAGAAGGAACCAGTGCAAGGGCCTTCCAGTCCAACCCCATTCTGCTCCACAGGAACATGCAACCCAAGCACTTGCGAACATTGCCCCTCGAGGCTCGAAAGAGGCAGCCCATGTTCCACTACTATACAAAAGTTCTTCCTCACATTTAGGTGGAATCTCTTTTCTTGCCGTTTGTTTCTGCCAGCAAATAGTCACCCTCCCTGAAACACTTTGCACTTCTTGTGAGCCTCAGGCAACAAGTGTGTTTGCATGCGTGTGTGTGTATGTCCCACCTAGAACTATGCTGGCGGCCTTGGCCCCTTCAGGGCCATCTTGGAGAGGCAAGAAGTGCCTTCCCCACCTACTGCTCCCCACTACAGCTACCATAGAGCTTCCTTTGGCTGAGAGGAGGAGGGAAAAATGGAGCCCTTTATCCACACTGATGGGGGAGTGGGGGAATCCTGCAGCCCTCCAGAGGTTGCTGGGCTGCAAATCCCAGATGAGCTAATAAGGGGAAGAGGGATACTGGGATTTGCAGTGTTGAACTGGATGCTGCAGCTGCCGTGAGGGCAAAAAAGACCAAGGCAGTCGTGGGGAGCCACTTTGAAAGCAGGAAATTTGAAGGGGAAAAAATGATCCACATTAGCTCCTCTTTAGAACTCTGGCTAGGCTTGCTGGCTGTTCAGGGGTCTCCATCCCATTTCCCTTCCTCCCGGTTTTCTCTTGGCCATTCACCATGTTTGGTAATATTTACCCTTCTATGTCAGCTGAGAGTGTTTGCGGGGAGGCAGAAGAGCTGTAACCTTTCTGCTTGAGGGCCATTTCTCAAAGGATAGACTGGCCCGCGGGAATTGTTTTGGCCACCCAAACCAGGGCAGGTGGAGGAAGGAGGAGCTGACCAGAAGTGTTGAAGGTCTGGTGCCTGTCAAAAGGTGCCACACTTCCTTGGCCAGGCTGAGAGACCCTGGCTGCCCCTCTTAGGCGTTGTGCATTACTGACACTGAGGTGCCACCAGTCCTTCTCCCGTCTTTTATCCTCAACAACCTCCCTGTGAGTTAAGTCTAGCTGGCAGAGAGAGAGAGAAAAGGAGAAGGAGGGAGGTAATCCAGAGAAGTTCCACAGCTGACTTCCATGTGGATTTACCAAGCCCCAGCCCAACCAGTGCACTGCATACCACCAGGGCTCGATGGACTAGCAGTTTAGGCTGGATCAGACTGCTTCCTGTGCCAGAGCGCAGGGACTGTGCTTTGTGACTCGGCTGTTGGACAGGGTGTGGGGGTGTTTGGGCATGGATGTCCCCATTGTTATTCTGGGGCAACAAAGTGCCTGGTGAACTCTGGAGTGAGTGAGAGTGTGTGTGTGTGTGTGTAGAAAGAGCAGTTTCCTTAGGTGTCCTCCTTGACTCATTTTTCCCTCTCTCTTTTTCTCCCTTCTTCCCTCTGGCAGATGTCTTGGCGGTCCTGCTGACAGATGTGCTTTTGCTGCTGCAAGAGAAAGACCAGAAGTACATGTTTGCATTGGTGGTACGTGTGTCCCCCTCACCCAGCAGGCAGGGGGTTGAGGGGCTTGGAAGGGGCTCATGGGCAACCCAGAAATCTCCTGCTTGACTCAGGCATTTGGTAATCCATTTAAAGGTGGAACAGGAGAGCACAGCAGCCCCTCGCACCGCCACATCATGTTTTGAGAATGTGAAATCTGGAGAGAAGAGTCCCCTCTGTGTGTGGTGACTCCCTTTTCATGATTCCCATTGGCATGGGGAATTCGCATGCATAGCAGGGGCTCTCCTATTCCAACGCTCCTTCTCCGGAAGAGGAGAGGAAGAGAACTGAGAGCCAAGAGAGTGTGGGGCAGGTGTACTCCTCTGCTTCATTCCTTCACTTATCTATTACCAAATGCCGGGATAGAGTTTGCTTTGAGCTGAAAGCATGGGGGAAAGAGCACATCAAAGGTACATCACCATTGAGTGAGAGAGAAGGACAGATGAGGAGGCCTTCTGTTCTCCTGGGAAGACACTATTTTCCTCAGCAGCCAAAAGAATGGTGGTGGAACCTGAGTACCGCTAGTAAGTTGTGTATGCCAGCTAACTAGGGAAAGAAATTCTGCAGCTCCCTCAGTTTCTGAATGATACCTTAAGATGGGAGCTGTCATACCAGGGTCCACCGAGATTTGAGGTGGATTGCATCGACACGAAACTGCTTGAAATGTGGACATCCTGCCCTCGCCACAGCCCTGTGGGGTAGCTTAGGCTGAGAGAAAGACTGGCTGGCCTGTAATCATCCTTGCGGAGCTTTGTATGTGAGATTGGAATTTTATAGCCTGGTCTAGTGAGTCCTCCAGCCTGCTTCATGTCTGAACCATTCTTCTACTGTTGACGTTTTTGTGGGTTTTTCTGGCTTTTACACCGGCATTTCTTCAAGTATTGTGGAAAATTTCAATCTCGCATACAGGAGTGTACTGAAACTAGGAAAGTGACTTTTTTTTTTTGTCATTTTGTCACCAGAATTATGCTTGGTCACAGTTGCAATGTTAAAAAGTTGATTTTGCAAGCTCTGTTGTGGTTTGCCCAGAAGGTCTGGCGTGTCCTAAACAGGCGGAATCTGAGGAAAAGCGAGTGTCCTTTTCTCTCCACAGGATTCGAAGCCACCAGTGATTTCACTGCAAAAACTGATCGTCCGGGAGGTGGCCAACGAGGAGCGGGCCATGTTTCTGATCAGCGCCTCCATGAAAGGGCCAGAGATGTATGAGATTCACACCAACTCCAAGGAGGACAGGAACTTTTGGATGGCGCAGATCCGCAGGGCGGTGGAGAGGTGAGCACCTAGGAGCAGGTAGGTGGAGGAAAAGAGATTGCATGCCGCCGGCAGAACTGCCCTCCTGTCTCTCTCTGCTCCTGCACTTTTCTGATCTTCATTGAGAGCATTGGGCATCTTGATTTGGGCACAACGAGGCAGAGATGTATTTAAGTCTTTTACTCCAAGTCTCAAGTCAAGTCTTAAGTCCTTGCAAGATACTTTCAAGTCAAGTCTCAAGTCTGGGAGACAGCTTTATACCCCAACTTAAGTTCCAGAGTTTCTGGACGGGGTTGAATGCAGCTTTCAAGTTAAGCAGAGTGGGCCTTCCACACTTACAATTTTGCCATCTGCAGCTTTGGAAGTGGGGAATAGGATCCTTCTTACTTCCTATTTCCGAAACTGAAGGATTTTTCAGAAGTGGGGAGTAGGATCTTTCTTACTCCCCATTGCTGAAGCTTCAAAAAAGCTTCCTTTCTCCTCAAAGCCTGTTACCTTAACATGTTGGCTGCTTTCCGCTGAAATGCACATCCTGTTGGGGGCATGTCTTGTCCTCAGGTCTTAGGAAATGTTTTAGAAGGCTCCTCTGGTATGCAATGGGGACAGGCTGCTGAGCAGACCTCAAGGTCACCTCAAGCCCATTGCCTGACCCATTTGCTTTTCCCCTCCAAGAAATGGGCCCACACTTTGGGCTTGAGACAGATCGTCATGTGGCCAGTAGCCAAAAAGAGGTGAAGGCATTGTTCAAATTTGTTATGTTTCTGGATGAATGCGTTATTTTACTGAACCAAGGGCAGCAAGTCAGTCACTAAAAAAAATACAAATCACAAGTTGAGTCAGTGCATCATTTATTGCTGAATCGAGTCTGAAGCAACTGAAGTCCGACTTGAGTCCGAGTCAGTCAACTCGAGTCTACATCGCTGCAATGAGGAGGACCGGGTGAGGACAGTTGGGTGTCCCAGACTGTTTGACTGATGCGTCTGTGGGATCTGTCTGTCCCGGCAGCTGCCCTGATGAAGAGGAAGGAGTCCTCGCTGACCTCGAGGAGGAACGAAGGCAAGCTGAAGCAAGGGCAGCAAAGCTGAAGGAGTTCCAAGGTAACAGAGGGGTCTTATCTCAGAGAAGGGGGTGCCACTCACCCTAGAGTGCCCACTGCTCTTTCCTGCTGGTAGAGGAGGCCAAAGGGAGCATGCCTAAGATGGGACCCCCAGCTGCCTGCAAGCACTTTCCTCACAGTCCCCCGCGGGAGCAGAGTGCTGGGAATGTAAGGGGTGCTGGGGGACTCAGCCCTTGGGGTCTGTGTGTGGCCCCAGGCCCCCTTAGACTAAGGCAGATTCATTAATGACTCACGAGAGTGGGAAAAACAATGAAAGAGCAACAAATTGACATGTCAGAAGCAAGTCAGTGCAAACAAGAGGAGGAATGTTTAATTAAACAATTATTAATAGGGACACAGGCTGTGATTGCCTGTGGGTGGAAGGATGAGGAAAAGTTGGACCTTGACAGATGGAAATCTTATATAGCAGACTATATGCTGTTTGATTTTATATTGGAGAAGAGGAGTTTATACCTAGGTCAGTTGAAAGAAGAGAACTGGGCAGAAGCAGGGAGAAACTGAGTTTGTAAAGAAGAGAGAGGGCTATGAGGATGTTGATGATAGAGTTCAAATGATAAACCGTGTAAAGGGGAGAAGAAAATAATTATGAAATGCCATTCCAGGGATGGGTGGGGAGAGAGGAGAAGGGGTAAAATATAAATGTTGCGCGTAATTTGTATTTGTATGATGAATAATTCAAATATAACATTTGAAAAAGAAAAAAGAAAAAAAGCGCGGAGTTAACGAGACTGGTGAAATGAGCTGTGTTCGTTAGTTACTTTTGGAAGTTAAATAAAGGGCAATTTTTAGACTTTTTGGCAGATGTTTGGCTTTCTGCACCGTTCTCTTTGGTCTGGGATTATTTTTAAGCCACAGAAAATAACAAAAAATCAGACAGTGCCTTTATGAGCCCAGTGACCTTTCAGCCTCATAATGAGAAGCGGCCACCAGTTGTTGGCTGAGTCCCATCACTGGTCCCGCTGGTCATTTGAATCTGCCTTGAGCTTGAGTTACCATTCAGCGTTTGGGCCTAATCTCGTTCGTAGTCACTACGAGGGATCTAGTTTATAATAAATTATTTTTAAAAAAGGAACCTACCAAGATCTGGGGAGAGGGGCCTCTTTTTGCTGGACTTGCCCGTCCAAACTCTGCCATTATTTTCTTCCTCCCCATCCCCCTGGCCCCAATCCAGAGCGCCTGAGCACAAAAGATGAACAGATTGTCCAGAGCCTGAATGAGAAGCAGCAGGTCTACCTGGAGATGGCCGAGATGAGCGGCTTTGAAGACCCGGCCTCTGGCTCTCGCTCCCGCCTCATCCAGAGAGCTGAGTCCCCAGAGAACCTGCAGGGGGAGGCCATCCTCAAGCAGGCAGTGACAGAAGGTGGGTGATCCGGAGGGACACTTGGGGTCCCGAGATGAGCGGAGGGGCCTGTGGGTAGCCTGCCGTCATGTTTTTCCTGCCTCCAGCTGAACTCTGCTTCTGTCTTTCAGTGGACAGCCTTCAGCATTGGATCCTGACCCAATTTGGGAGTGGGGCAAGCCCCCGTTCTGAGGATTTCTGCACACCCGGATCATTGAGGCGAGCAGAGACCTTCGGAGGATACGACAGTGCCATGGCAGGGGTGGCCAAAAGTAAGTGGCTGTGGCTCTTGTGACTGTAATTCATGGCTGAGAATGGGCCGTGGTGAGGGCCCCCTAGGCCAGGACGGTGAAGTTGGCCCCCAGCAGAACCACAGCAGGGCCATTGAGAGGAACAGCTCCCTGCTGTGGCATCCAACTGCTGTTTAAAGGCCTTCACCCAAGGAGCATCCACTCCGCCTCCCACAAAGCAGTAAGTTCCACTCTTAACAGTCAAGAAGTTCTTCATCTTTTTTGTAATTTGAATGCATTGCTCCATGTCCTCGTCTCTGGAGGAGCGGAAAACAAGCTTGCTCCATCCTCCATATGACAGCTTTTCGAATATTTAAACATCTTCTGCATGACGTCCCTTCAAATGCCAGCTAGGTGTAGTGCTTTGAGCGTCAGACTATGACTCCCCTCTCAGCCATGGAAACCCACTGGATGGCCTTAGGCAAGTCACACCCTCTCAGCCTCAGAGGAAGGCAAAGCATTAACCCCTGGACAAATCTTGCCAAGAAAACGCTGTGGTACCTTAGAGTCACCATAAACTGGAAGTAACTTGAAGACATACAACAAGAACAGCAAGAAATCATGGCCCCTCTGAGTCTTCTTTTCTCCAAGCTAAACATGTCCAACTCAGCCCTTCCTCATGGGGCTTATTTTCCAGGCCCTTAATATTCTTGGTTGCCTTTCTTTGGACATTTTGTAGCCTGTCAATATATTTCTTGAGCTATGACGCCTGGAACTGGACACAGTATTACTCCAGGTGTGGAGGTGAATTCAGACCAAAGCAGGCCAGAGTGGACTGTGACCTTGCTCCATCTGAATACTGTATTGCTGTCTACACAGCCTAGAACTGCATTGGCTTTTTTGGTTGCTGCATCACACTGTTGGCTCATGTCTAGCTTGTGGTCTCCTAAGACCCCTGGATCCTTTTTCACATATACTGCTTTCATGTCGGGTGTCGGCCAGCCTACAGTTTTCCTGCATAGAGGTACAGTAGTACTTCACATTTATCCTGGGTGGAAGTCATTTTGAAATTAATTAGTTTGGCTGAGCTCTCCAACCTGTCAAGTTCATTTTGAATCCTGATCCTTTCCTTTGTGGTATTAGCTACTTCTCCTAATTTGGTGTCATCAGCAAATTTGATAAACATGCCTTATTTTCCATCTTCCAAGTTGTTTATAAAGATAAAGGATGGGGGACACCTGGCTGGACAACAGTACGTGTGGAAGGGATCTGGGAGTCTTGGTGGACCACAAGCTGAACTTGAGTCAGCAGTGTGATGCGGCAGCCAAGAAAGCAAACACGATTCTTGGTTGCATCAATAGGAGCATGGTGTCTAGATAGAGGAAAGTAATAGTACCACTCTATTCTGCTTTGGTCAGACCTCATCTGGAATAATCCTGTGTCCAGTTCTGGGCACCTCATTTCAAGAAGAGTATGGACAAGCTAGAACGTGTCCAGAGGAGGGCGACCAAAATGATGGAGGCCTGGAAGCCATGAAGTCCTCTGAGGAGCGGCTGAGGGAGCTGGGGATGTTTAGCCTGCAGAAGAGAAGGTTAAGAGGGGATGTGATGGCCATGTTTAAATATTTGAAGGGATGCCATGTCAAGGAGGGAGCGGGCTTGTTTTTTGCTGCTCCAGAGACTAGGACAAGGAGCAATGGATTCAAACTATGGGAAAAGAAATTCCATTTGAACCTCAAGAAGAACTTCCTGATGTTCAGAGCTGTCCAGAAGTGGAATATGCTGCCTCAAAGGAGTCTCCTCCTTCTTTGGACATTTTTAAGCAGAGGCTGGATGTCCATCTGTCAAAGGGAGGGCTTTGATGCAAGTTCCTGCATGGCAGAAGGGGGCTCTATTATTCTATGATTTACAACTCTATTACTCTTATGATTCTATGTCAAAAAACACCAAAAAAAGTTTCAGCGTTTCTGACTAGCTCTTCAAGTAATGGCGATCTATTTGTATTCCTTTTTGGCATTTTTTGTGTATTTCCTTTTTAAATCTCAGCTCATCTGAAAATTCTTTGTACATCCACCCTGGTTTCTTCCTCATTGGGATTGTTTGCAATTGTTTCTTCAATATCTTGCCTTTTAAAAACTCCCTTCTGTCATGAACTCCCTTTCCTTTGAACATTTCTGACTGTGAGATCTCAAACCGGTATTCCAAGGCAGTTCGCAGACACATAAAAATGTGGAAACAAAAAAGAAATATTATCCACTTAAACTGCAATAAAACAGTAGGACAAGGAGTCCTGTTAAAACCAGCCAAGTTCTCCAAAAAGCCTGGGTGAACCAAGGTCTTAAACTTGGCAACTAAATCAAGATCAAGAACTTTGGGGAGAAATGTCTTTTCGACTCCCAGATGTATAGATTTCCAGGCCTTCTAGGCATGTGCTTATAACTCAGAGCATTTTAATGATACTGTGGTGTATTTCATAAACCTATTACTCTGATTTTACACTTGCATCCTACTTCTTGTGGGCATTTTTGGCCTATATTCTGTTTGGTTGGATCTTTAGTGGGCTTTTGATATGACTTAAATGCTGGGGAATGGGAAAAGGGGGCATCCCTCTTTTTTTTTAATTAATATTTATTGAAAAATTAGGTATAACTATAAAAACACATATAAAACAGTGCTTACAAACATGCAAAACCCATGTGTCTACGTATCTACATTCAACATATAACACCTAACAAAGTTTATAACAACCTAATCTAACAAAACAATGACTATAATTGCAAGAAAGAAGAAAAAAAGGAAAAGAATAAAGAAAAAAACCCACATTTCTATCTACTAAAAAATACACACATACAAACAAACAGCTTGACTTCCTATCCTTTTTCTTTTGGAGTGATCCTTGATGTGTATTGATTCCCGTTACCTACATGATTTACAAAATCTTCCCTGCCGTTTAACCTGAATTCTGATCAATAAAATCTAATAAAATAATTATTCCTTAACATGATGGTAATGGTTTGTCACCATCACAAAAGAAGCCTATAGAACACGACTGTTATATATTTAAATCTATTGTTGCCAGTCTACCCCGTCCAGATTTCCAAAGGGGAGCTATAGTCCTCCATTCCTGCTTTTGACCTTTCCTAGCCTGCCACCCCATTCCCAGCCAGCAGAATCTTCTGCTGAAGGCCGAAGTGGTCCAGAACTCGATGCTGGTTGAGGCAGGGGAACCACCTGGCACTGTGGCAGTCTGTAGGTTTGCAGGGCTGTAAAACTGTATGGTTTGTCCCTGGAAGCAGGTGGGGAGGCGAGGCAGCATTGCCCCACCCTGGGCCATGCTGACAGGTATCCCCCGAAACTGGGAGGGAGGCTTGGGTGGGTTTCTGAAGTGGCAGCGGGAGCTACCACCATCCCCTCCTCCTCTTTTTCAGCCGGCAGCTTCAAGAGGAAGGTCTGTAGTGGAGAGCAGCGGCTGCGGGATCGGAAGGGACTCCCAACCAGCTCGGAGGGGCTGTTTCAGGAGTCCCTTTCAGCTGGAGACGAAGGGCCACATCTGGTAAGTGGAACTGATGTGCATTCTCCCTCTCTTTCTGTCATGGTACCTCTGGACCCACTTCTCCATGTGGGGATGCGTTAGCAGTTCTGGCTCTCGGGGACAACTTTCTTGCACAGAGCTGGCACTGCCGCATCTCCCAGGGTACCTAAATTATTCTGCCTTCTGTGAAAACATGGGCAAGCTGAGTGTCTTTATGTAGCCACTGTTGTAATAATACCATTGAATCTTCCTGTGGTTTTTGCTAGTTAGAGGGGTGGGAGGGAGCACTTAAGTCAAGATCTCCACTCCGTTCCCCTTCTAGAATCACAGAATCCTAGAGTTGGAAGAGACCCCAAAGACCATCCAGTCCAGCCCCATTCTGCCATGCAGGAGACACGATGAAAGTCCTCCCTTGGACAGATGGCCACCCAATCTCTCTTTAAAAACCTCCAAAGAAGGAAGAGACTCCACCACATGCCATTGAGGCAGCAGCAGATTCCACTGTCAAACTGCTCTCAGAGGGTTCTTCCTAATGTTTAGGTGGAATCTCTTTTCTTGGCTCAATTGCTCCTTGTCCTAGTCTCTGGAGCAGCAGAAAACAAGCCTGCTCCATGTTCATGACATCCCTTCAAATATTTAAACATGGCTATCATGTCACCTCTTAACCTTCTCTTCTTCTGAAGCTTCAGCAAGCAGGCCCTGTATCTTTGCTTCTAATGAGAGCTAGAAACTTGCTCTGCTTTTTAAAAAGAAGGAAGCTGAGAGTGTGTGTGTTTATGTAGATTCTCTCTGTATCTCACTTGCATACCCGTGCACACTCTACAGTGGTGCTCATGGGTTTAAAAACTGAGGGGAGGGAGATGATGGTAGATGGGCAGAGAGCTGGGCATTGTCCATTTTTGGCTTTGTCTTCTTATTTGGGGAGATCTGTGGTCAGATCTTGTTGAGGCAGAAGGTTTCCTTGGAAACTGACCCTGGGCTGCCCTACAGCCTGACCTCTGCACAGGGTTGTTGTGAGTGTAACAGCGGGAGTAACCTTGCACAGCGCCCTGGGCTTCATCTTGGCGGAAGGGCAAGATGCCAGGGTGCTTAATAACAGGACTGGAGGAGGTGGCTGGTGTTGCAGGGGGACTCCTCAGCCGCTCCCAACTGGTGGGATGACTCCCTCCCTTCTTCTTCTGCCTTTCTCTAGGGCGAACCCACCAGATTGGAGCCCAGCAACAGTTTACATCCACGCTTGGAAACGGAGTCAGAGGTACTGGCCCATCTGTTTCTCCTCTGTCATCAGTGGGACGGGGTGCCTGGGGGTGCGGGCATTACTGAGCATGCCCAGCAAAGGCATGCTTGGTCCGCCCCTCCACTCCAACTTGGGGGCATCGGAGCCCTGCAGGGCCTGCCTGAAGCACTGAGAGGGACTGGTTGGAGACCACAGTATGGCAGGATCCCTCAGGGATCGGCCAGGAGGGGGGTGATGGGAGGGTTTCTTGAAGGGACTCCTCAACTGAACCCCACATCCTTCCCCTCCCTGGTTTTGTGTCTTTCCTCAGCTTCTCCAGCGGATACAGACTCTCGCCCAGCTGCTTCTCAGCCTCCAGGTAGGCAGCCCCTCTTTCTTCACAAGGCCAACACCACGATACATGTCGTGTGGCTTTCAGGGTTTATATTTTGGAGGCCGGGATTTAGAGGGCCGGGACCAATTTCGGCTAGTTGACTGGCTGCTGCTGAGGTGTTGCTGCCTTTTTCATTGTTTCTTTATTGCTTTTCTTTGAATTTGTTCTAGCATTATAATGTGATGGATTGTGTTTTAACATTATCCCTTTTTGTAGATAATGTGTTTTTTTTTCCAATCCATTTGTGAGATGCTGTGAGTCTCAGCTTTGAAAAGAAAAATGTGGCATCTCTGTGTGTGTGTCCTTCTCTCTCTCCGTCCCTTCAATGAAAGGAAATGAATGTTGGTTTTGGGTCAAGGGGGAACAGAGGCCTGCATGTGGGGCAGCCCTGTAAGGGAAGAGAGGGCTCACCCTCCAGCTCCTATCCGAGAATAGCCATACGCTGCAGCCGTGAGAAGGAGAGAGAGAGATTTTCTGGGCTCTGAGTTTGCCCTTTTTCGGGGTGGTTGAGATTTTGCACTGGACAGATGTGTGAGGTTTAGCCACAGAGACACGGTGAGCAAGATCTGTCCCCCGGCCAAACCAGCAAACTGTGCTCGGCATTAAGTTCTTCATACCCTTTTTCCTTGCCTCCTTCTGCAGTCTCCAGCTCGGGGGTTGGTCGCAGGCACAAGGGCCACAGCAGCTGGCCAGATTTTTGGACTCCTCCTAATTCAGGGATGGGACTTTGTGCTGGGCACAGGGCCGGTTTTAAGCCCCCTCCACACTTCCCTTTGGCCACACTGAATCTGAAAGTGGCACAATGCTGCTTCTGGTTTCATTGTGGGCAGGGGTCTGGCCTTTGGGAGGGTGGGGGAGCAAAATTGACAAGTAAGATTTTTTAAAAATGTATGTGTGTGGGGGATCTGGGGGTTTATGTGGGTGCCCTGGGGGTCACCAAGGAACACAGAAAGGAGTCTGGGGGCTCCATGCAGCCCACAGCCTACACTTTCCTTCCTTGGCAGCATCCTGGCCTGGCTCTGGAGATGCCATTCTGCTGCCATTTGGGGAGAGGAGTACTGCCCGGCTCTGATTCCAGCCAGCTCCAGGGAGGGCTGTGTGCTGTGGAAGGTGTCACCCCACTTCCCTTCCCTTCCCTTCCCACCTTGCTCACTGTGTGACCTTCCTCCCTTTCCCCACAGGCAGTGCTGGCCCAGCAGGACAGCTACCTGGAAATGCAGCGGAGCGCCCTCCTAGACCGGGAGAAGCAGTTCCGCCTGCAGTCCACGCGCGGGAGCCTTCTCCTGGAGCAGGAGCGCCAACGCAACTTTGAGAAGCAGCGGGAGGAGCTGGCCAATGTCCACAAGCTGCAGAGTCAGCTGAAGGCGGAGCAGCAGCGCTGGGAGCGCGAGCGGGACCGCCAGCAGCGGGAGATGGAGGCGGCCGAGGCCCGGCTGCGGGAGCGGGAGGAGGAGGCCCGGCAGCTGAGAGAGCGGCTCGGCCGGGAGCAAGAGGAGCTGGATCGGCAGCGGGAGGCCTACCAGCGTGACCTGGAGCGCCTGCGTGAGGCCCAGCGTGCCGTCGAGAGAGAGCGGGAGCGGCTCGAGCACCTCCGCCGGCTCAAGAAACAACACACCGTCTCCGCCGTCCGCGCCGCCGGGGCCTTCTCCCCCGAGATGGGCCAAGTGAGTGGCTACCGGTTTCAAACGAATGAGGGAGGGGGGCCTCCGTCACTTGCTTCTTGGCAGGGGCCTTTGTGACCCCCTGGCCAGGGTCTGCAATGGAGAAAACCCAGAGTTTGTGCTTGATGTGAAAGGGCCAAATTCAGCCGAGGGCCAGATTCAATTCCAGTGAGGATTTCAGGGGGCCACAAACAAGGGCAGAGGCGTATCTAGCATAAACAGCACACCAGGGCAAGCGTGGAAGTTGCACCCCTAGCTCCGGAGCTGCTCCTCCTCTGCCATTTCCAGCACTGCTGTTTTCAGGCCCTTGGCAAGGGTGCCCAGGGCACGTGTCCTGTTTGTCCCACCCTAGGTATGCCTCTGAGCAAGGGACTGGTGTTTTAGCTTGCCAGGAGTCTTAAGTACTATTTCTGCTGTTCAGAAAGGGGGAAAGAAACACAGAAGAGGGAGGGAGGGAGGGAGGGAGGGAGGGAGGGAGGGAGAGGGCCTGGCTCTCTGGGGAAGCTTGAAGGAGGTGGGATTCATCTCATGGACCTGAGACTTCTCCTTTCCTGAGAAATTGCCCCCCGCCCCAGTTTGTGTGTATTTCCTTTTTTCCTGGAGAGTCAGAGTGGGCACAGGGCTGGGGGTGCCGCTTGGGTCTGCAGTGCCCCCATCTTTCTCTCCCTCCCTCCCTCTCCCAGGCACACGCCTTGAGCCACTCGGTCAGCTTCAACGGCGAAGGGCCAGAGGGGAGCGTCCTGCCACTGTCAACCAAGCCGGGCGGGCGAGCCAGCGTCTCGGGAATGGACTACCTGGAGCGGGCCGAGCCGGGTCGCCGGGACAGTGCCGCGCTCGAGCTGGTGGGCCGCCCCCTGCTGGGCCTGAAGAACGAGGTGCCGCTCCATTTACTGAGTGCCACCAACCAGATCCAGAAACAGGCGGCCGTGCAGCAGCAGATCCCCACCAAGCTGGCCACCTTCACCAAGGGCAGCAAGGAGAAGGGCGGCGGGGGCAGCGGCAAGGGCGGCAGGGCCCCCTCCCACAGGACTGACAGCTCCGGTGAGTCTTGGGAGCCCAAGGAAGGGCAAGGCAGGGCAGATTTAGCAGAGCGCCCCCCCCAAAATCCCTTCTCTCAACTTTCTGTTTGCTTCTGGATTTTCAAAAGGCCTCTTCTGGGTCTAAAGCAGCCCACCAGAACACAGTGAAATTGTCCCTAGGGAGTATAAAGGGTGTTTCCAATCATTCTGCTTCATTTTTTTTAAAAAGAGGGGGATGCTGAGGGTGGTGTAGTGTGGTCTCCTCTGGAGAGCAGTGTGGGACAGGTGTGACCCTCCTCGGACCACAAAATTCAGGGTAGAGGTGGGCAACTTTGGCCTTCCAGGTGTTTTGGGAATGCAGATCCCATAATCTGTCACCTGGCCATGTCATCTGTGGCCGATGTGAACTGAAGGCCAAAAACTTCTGGATGGCCACTGTTTCTTGACCTCTGATCCTCATATTCCTCAATGTTATTCAGGCAAGTGCAGGATCATAGGATCCTGAAATTGGAAGACACCACAGGGGCCATCCAGTGCAACCCCATTCTGCCGCTCAGGAAGACACAAACAAAGCACTCCTGACAGCCATCCCACTTTTTTTGAAAAACCTCCAAGGAAGGAGACTCCACAACACTCCAAGGCAGCAGCATATTCCACTGCTGATCTGCTCTTATCTTCAGGAAGTTTTTCCTAATGTTTAGATGGAATATCTTTTACTGAACTTTGAAGCTATTGCTCCATGTCCTAGTCTCTGGAGCAGCAGAAAACAACCTTGCTCCATCTTCTGTGTGACATCCCTTCAGATATTTAAAGATGGCTGTCTTTTCTGCTTTCTAACCTTCTCTACTTCAGGCTAAACATCCTCAGCTCCCTAAGTCACTCCTGGTAGGGCTCCATGGTTACCAGGGATTCTGCTGTTTTGGTTGTCTTCAGGTGGACACATTCCAACTTCTCAATATCCTTCTTGAATTGTGGGAAAGCATCCCAGTTTCTGTAGACATGGGGGAAGCCTTTGCTTTTGCACAGCTGGACATTTTAATCCTGAACGGAGGAAGCAGAGGCATCTGGCCAGAGGGGCAGACAGACGGTCACTTTCCACTTTCCACTTGCTGGCCTTTGTTTGGGGCCTCTTGACTGATAAAGGACTCCGCACAGTCAGCCCACCTGCCTTAGACTGACTCCTGCGAGAAGTTTCAGTGCATTTACTTCTAATTTTAAACAAGGGGAAAAGAAGCAAGGATAGGGAAGATACACAAACCCTCCCTTTTTTTGCACCTCACAATGTCCCCAAACTCTCAGCAAAACTGCCCCACATGTACTTTAAAATATTTCTAGCATGCCTCATATCAAAAGAGCTCAGGGTGGCATACAAATAAAACCCATGTGCACCAGTTAAAACAGTAAAAATAATTTCAGTTGAGGAAATGGGTATTAAATATGATTAACAAATTTAAAAACAGAGTTAAATCTCTATGCCAGTGGTTCTCAACCTGTGGGTCCCCAGATGTTTTTGGACTTCAGCTCCCAGAAGCCCTGAGCATTGACCATAGTGGCTGGGGCTTCTGGGAGCTGAAGTTCACAAACATCTGGGGACCCACAGGTTGAAAACCACTGCTCTATGCATTGATGTGGCAAGATATATCAGTGAGGCCTAAAGGCTTCAATAAACAGCCATATTTTTAACTTGGCATCCTTCAGGTCTCCGAGGGGAAGGCATGTCACAATTGGAGTCCCACCTTTGAGAAGCCCCTCTCCCTCCTCTTGCACAGTGCACTTGCTGCACTGCTGGGACACAGAAGAGTACTCCCCCCAACTTGGAATGTGGTGGATTCTCCTTTGGAGGTTTTCAAATGGGCTGGATGGCCATCTGTCAGGAGTACTTTGATGGTGTCTTCCTGCGTGGCAGAAGGGTTGGACTGGATGGCCCTCAGGGTCTCTTTCAACCCAGGCAGCAGCATGGGGGCAGAGATGTATCTAGGGTGGGGCAGTAGGGCACGTGCCCTGGGCACCAATACCAGGAGGGTGCAAAAAAACTGTGCGTGTAGCAGTGAGGGTGAGGGCAGAGATAAGAAGGTAGGGACGCGACTTCCACGTTTTCCCTAGACACTGTTCAGGCTAGATATGCCACTGCATGGGGGACTGTGGATCTGCCTTGCCCGTTCCCCCGACCCCTCCACCAAAAGGTTAACAAAGACAAAACTAAAGCCGGAAGAACAAGATGGCCTGAAGGTGGTCCTGTGCTCCCCTGTTGAGGCTGATCTCAGGCCCGCTGCCCCGGGCTCTCGTTGCCTCCTGGCCTGACCTGCTGTTTTCCCGTTTCCTTCTGGCTCCCAGTGTCCGTGGACATGAGGCAGCTCCTCCCTGCCAAGACGGCGTCCAGAGAAGAGCCTTTCTCCCGGAGCAGGCACTCCACCAGCCCGGTCTTCCCGCACAGCAGCCAGAACGTTGCCTTCCTGCCAGGTAGGTCAGGTGGGGAGGCTCATTTGGGGCGGCCGACCCAGTTGCTTGCCTTGACCCACGGCAGCCCTTCTCCTCTCCTCCCTTCAGCAGAGCCAATGGGTGCTCCCGAGGGCAGCCATCCCGCAGTGCCACAGCCGCAGCCACCTACCTCCGCCAACCTCTTCAAGCCCAACAGCGTCCACGCCCTTCCGCCTGCCCTGGACGACGCCGGCAAGGAGGACGTTATTTATTTCTGACGGATGTCAAGATTCTCTTGGCCTAGTCTGCTGGGTCAGAGACCTAGTTGGAAGGATCCTCTGGGGAAAATGTACTTCAAAATTAAGGAGGCCTTTTCATTTTACTTTGTGTTGTATATATTTTTCCCTTCTTCCTGTGGATGTGGGAATACGAGCCCCTTGGCTGTGCGTTCCTTTGTCTGCCAGGGAGGAGCTGCAGAGTGGAAACCTTGGGGTGCTGACGGACGTCTCGTGCGCAGCCGTGTTTTCGGATGACATCTTGGGTTGGTGAGGACCCCCGCAGCCACTCTGCCTCTCTGGTGTTCACACCGTGGCGGAAGGCCTCCTGGCATCTCCAAAAGGGACTCTTCTTCTGATAATGCTGGCAGATTTTCTGAGACAACTTTGGTGGGAGGGGCTCTCTCTCTCTCTCTGTGTCTTGCTCTTTTTTGTCACTGTTCCTGTCGAAGACTGCCCCTGGGTCCAAAACCTGCCACCCAGGCAGCTGGCTCAGAGGTCCAAAGAGGTGGGGATAGGGGGGTGGGGGACAGGCTGCTGGTGCTGAAATGTCATCTGTGACCCCTAGGCCCCCTGCAAAGGGAATGGAGACCCTTGCTGAGACACAGTTTGCCGTGTTGTCTGGTGGGACAGCGGTCAGAGGGGCAGCCGTCTCCCCTGGGATGGGGATGTTTTTGGCCCACGTTCTGCCCACCTCCTTTGTGCCACAGCTTCTCCTGTGTGGATCTGGTTCCTCATCTCAGCATTCAGAAACGGACAGCACTTCCTGCAGCATTTTGTTTCCCCTGGCTCAGAGTCCACACCTTTGGTTTTGGCTTTTGTGGCCTCAAAGGGATCTTTCGGACAGAACGTTTCCTGAGGGGGGGGAGTGACCAGCTCCCTCCCAGGAAGCTGGCTTCCCGCTGTCCCCCCCCCCATTGGTTGGACCAATTTTCTTTGGAATGAAGCCTTGTGAAGTGAACAACATTCGTCTATCACTTTGGGAGAATGCAAAATAACAGCAGGCTTCTTTCATTCCTGCCTTCCCAGTAGACTCAAGCTCTGTCATGCCATGATTCCATATGGGGCATCGTGATCCCCTTGGTTGGACAAAGCCAACTTCATTGGCCTGTCCCCTTCATCTGGATATTCCTGTCAACATCCCCCCCGTCCCAATGCAACATGGACTTTAGAAGGGAAACTTTTTTCAGTCTGTGCACCAGGTGCCGTTTTGTCTTTTGGCTGTTCATCCAGGAGTTGTGGGACTGGAAATGTCTCCGTCAAGAAACGGACTTCTTGATGAGGACATTTTGACTCTCAATGGGGGCTGAGGGCATAACAGGGAAGGGCCATCTCTCCAAAAGACCCTTCTTGTAGCTGGACACCTTGGGGTCCCCGTGTGGGAGAGAACAGGACGATATTCATTGCTATGGCTGAAGTTTCAGTGGGAAAGAGGG
Organism: Iguana delicatissima; assembly: GCA_948472985.1. Classification (NCBI taxonomy): domain Eukaryota; kingdom Metazoa; phylum Chordata; class Lepidosauria; order Squamata; family Iguanidae; genus Iguana; species Iguana delicatissima. The sequence goes on along the minus strand of CAOKZL010001477.1, from coordinate 12,939 downwards.
AAATCTGTCGCCCACCTTGAAATATCATCACAGAACCCAAAATGGCAGTGGTCAGAAAGATTGGCATGGTCAGCCAGGATGAAGAACAGTTTGTGTCTTAATAACTAATAATAATAATCATCTTGGCTTCTTCCTCGGAGCTTGCCGGCTGATAGAGAGAAGCACACTTCCTTCGGTGTGCTCTCTCCCCACTGATGTTTCCTCCTGTTGTCTTCGCAATATTTGTGGGATGCATCCCAAATGTTTTTGTGCCATGATTCTGTCTCTTTATATGTATTTGTGTGTATATGTGTGTGTATGTATATATATATGTATTTTGGTACAGAAAAGAAATCAGAGCACTTTAGAATTACGGGCAGCATTTTAAGCCAAGTTGTCCTGTCCTATCAGTTCCATGAGAAAGCTTCCCCCGTTGAAGGCACTGGCTAGAATTCCGCGGACCAGAACCACCCTTCAGCCCCGTTGTGTGCTGTACACCCTCCCGTGAGTAAGCCATTGCGATCCTGCTTGGATGGGTTTGGTGCTGTGTCCCCCAGGCGTCCTAGCCAAACCTGCGCCTCTGTCTCCTCCCTTCCTAGTAGATTCACAGTAGCCACCTTGTATAGCTCCCCCTTTTAATTTTATTTGTAAGGTGGATGATTTTTAAATGTGTTTGCCTTTTTTTTTTGGATCAGATGTCCGCACTGCTGCAATGGTCAGACAGGATCCTGGCATACCGAATGTTGGCAGTAGAGACAGGCTGAGAACTTTTTATAAAAAGCCATGATAGGAGTTGGTTGCCCTGCTACAGGATGATTTTGGACTCTTGACCCCAAATCCTTCCCCGTGGATTAAAACAACAAAAATGGATCATTAAAAAGAAGAGGCATTCCTCCGTTTTGTTCTGTTGGGCTCTCATTACATCCGTTTGAAATGGCACAAGTCAGCACTGGTGAGCATTAGCAAGGACCCGTGCACAAAGGTCTCTCCCTTGTTTTCCACGTGGACCCCTTTCCTCATTCCTTATGTCAGATGCCAGTCTTGGTGGCTATTCTACGAAGGGGGGAGCAGAACATACTGCACGTGCTTTATTGCATCCTTCCAGCAGCCTGGGCTACCTAAATGACAGGTGTTACTGTGCTGAGATCACTGGGGCAGAAAATGTCACCTTTACTTTTAGGCACAAGACCCTGGGGACAGGAAACGCCTTGTACTAAAGCCAAACTGTGCTCCCAGATGCACTGTTTTAAGTCCAAGGGGCATGCTTTGTTCTTAAACAGACAAAAATATGACTCTTGCAGCTATTGCTGCACCCCAAAATTTCAGCAGTGGAGCAACAGTAATTTTGGAGAGGGAATGCCTTTGACGGGGCCAGGTGTACCCCCCCACACACATTTTTTTTTAAAAAAATGGGACTGTGGGAGACACAGTTTGTCATCACCAAGGTGCTACAGAGCCTTTCTGAGGCTGTTGAGCAATACAAGGGCACTGGCCCAGGGGGCTTGTCTGAGTTCTTCAGGGCCTTCAGAAATTTTGGGGTGGTCTCTCCTGTGTTACTGGAACATGTGGAACTACTAAATACAGAAAGGTCATCTCCAGTTCAGAGGGATGAAGAAGAGGCAGAGGAAAGGGCCAAGGCGTTTGCTGTGCCTTGGGCATCTGGGGCAAGGGGACTGGGACCCACAAGAGCCCGTGCTGTGAAGTAACCATCACTCTCTTGTTGTTGTTGACGCTGCTGCAGCAGACCAACAGGGCTGCTCCCCCACTGGAAATGGGGAAAGGTTGCTGACCATGAGATTGGGGCAGGGGACAAGAGGGAGTGGAGAAGAGTCGTAAGAGCACAAGGGTCTGTGGGGCACATGGTACTGTGGCCAGAGGAGGATTTTGTCCCGTGGCTGCTGTTCCCACTCATCCTCTGGTTTCTTTTAGATCCAAATTTAGTTTAGAGGGTGGAAGGGCAGGAGGCCAAGCGGGGGGTGGTTTGGGACCCCAAATGCCAGCAGATTTCTGCTGAAAGTTCCTCCTACCCACAACTCAGCCTTAGGAAAAGGGGGGAACCTCCTAAGGAAATAGGGTTCACCCAGAGACAGATAGGCTTACTACAGACTGCACTGGGGCCCCTCTTACCACACAAGAACATAACTAAGGAAGACTCAAGTGTTACTTCTTTCTGTTCTTATTTCCTGTGATTGTTCCACATTGAAAAAGCCATACATGCATTTGGCCCCGATTCTCTTCTATGTGAGGTGGAGGGGTCTCTCTCTCTCTCTCCCCCAGCCTCGCCTGAGCTCCACGGTCTCCCAAAAGGTGGGCGACACAGAATGGCTGCACCAGTGTTGTTCCTGCCTGGAGAGAGATGCTGGGTCCTTAGCTCTGAGTGAGGCCGGCCAGCCAGACGGCCTCCCTAGCAGCAAGAATTACCCTCTTAACGGAAATCATCGCCTTGGTTTCATCAGAAGCGCGCTCTGCAACAGGACTGCCCGTTCATGCTGGCCCACTGCTGCCGGCTGCGTAAGTGAGATGGATCCCAATGAGGGACGAGAGCGTCCCCATCAGGCCCACGAGCCACGGAGGAAACTTCCCTGCCCACAGCACCCCTGGGGGCAGCCAGTGGATGGCGTTAGAGAGGTCGGCCAGGTTGCTGGCGATGGTCAAGGCTTCGGCCCTCACTTCAGCCTCCATCTTGTGCAAGGTCTCCCTGCTGAAGGAAAGGGACAGGGGCATCCCTGTCAGGGACTGTGTGGGAAGAAGCTCCACAACCCTCCCTCCAGTCCCAGAGCAGAGAAGATGGTGGAATTCCACCCAGCTTCTCCCCATAGACCCTGCAAGTATGGGGTGACGGAGAAATGGACTGTCAGTAGAGTCTATCCATCTTTTGTACCTCTTCTGCAAGGTGCGCAAGCAGAGACTGGTACATCAGTAAGGGGTTCTGTGCACTTGTGTGTGAGAGAGAGTGCATGTGAACACTCCCTGGTCTGCTAGATAGAGGGAGGGAGAGATAGGATAGAGGCAGGGAGAGAAGGTGCTTGCGTGGGGCATGTCTTACCTGGCCTCTTTCTTCTGCTTTCTTCTCAGCTGGGACAAAATTCTCAGAGAGCTGGGACAGAGCAGGAAAGACACCGTTTTGGCAGCAGTTTGCATTGGCGCAGCCGGTTAGAAGGCCCTTCCCTTTCTCTCCCCGTCCTCTGCCAAGCCTTACCGTGCAATGCCCAGGAGCAGAGATGCCCCCCAGAGGGCTGTGCTGACTGCCCACCACTTCCTGGAGTTGGCATGGATGATCTCTGCATCTGCCGCCCAGGCCAGGTGCTCGCAAGGGTAGTACAGCTGGTCAGCCAGGTTGCTGAGGACGGAGAGCCAGCGCACGGCAGCATCTTCCTCCTGCGGGGCACACAGAGGGGGCAGTGAGCCAGACCAGGCCCTGTGCCCACCTGGTCCAGCCCTGTGGACCCACACCCCCACACCCCGGTGGCACAGGCAGGATGTGAGCACAGCCAGAGTCTGGAAAAGAGTGATCCGTTGCTTTCATTTTGAACGGTACATTGCCATTACTATCTATAGTGTAAAAAAAAAAAGTCAAAGGTATTTTTCATCACTTATTTGGGCCAAAAGGATAAGATCATGGCATAAAATGTGAATGTCCAATCAAAATGGCCAGGAAAAACTTACCAGGGAAGGCGGCAAGGAGTAAAAAGTCTGGGATGGCCTTTTTTTTTGCCAAGCTCTACTCAGAATAGGGACGTATAGCCTCATAACTTTTCTTCTTGGAGGAAAGAAGTAGAAATCATCTGACCCTTATTGCAAGATGGTTATTGGGGGCTGTGCAGCTTTTGAAGAATATTCAGCATTTGGGATTTGCTCTGTACAAAACAAATCGCAAGAGGTTTCTTGTGCAGAAAATGGCATACATTTTCTGCCTAAAAAGTTTCATTTTCTTTGTCCTCCGGGAAGATTCCAGAGGAGGGCAACCAAAATGGTGAGGGGCCTGGAAGCCATGAAGCCCTATGAGGACAGACTTGGAGAGCTGGGGATGTTTAGTCTGCAGAAGAGAAGGTTGAGAGGGGACATGATAGCCATGTTTAAATATGTGAAGGGGTGTCATGTCGAGGAGGGAGTGGGCTTGTTTTCTCCTGCTCTTGAGACCAGGACAAGGAGCAATGGATGCAAGCTGCAGGAGGGGAGATTCCGCCTGAACCTCAGGAGGAATTTCCTGACGGTCAGGGCTGTCCGGCAGTGGAATCTGGGGCTGCCACGGAGTGTGGTGGCGTCTCCTTCGTTGGAGGTTTTTAAGCGGAGGCTGGATGGCCACTTGTCAGGAATGCTTTGAGGGTTTTCCTGCATGGCAGGGGGTTGGACTGGATGGCCCTTGTGGTCTCTTCCAACTCTACATTTCTATGATTCTATGATTCTTGCTTGTCTCAGCTTGTCATCAGGGTCTCCCCGAGTTTTGGCCATTTTCCAGCTGTTTCTCATATTCCTTTTCTCCATATACCGCAGAATAGCACCCTCTTGCTTCTTATACGTGTTCCGAGGCAGGTGGCCTCCCAAGAGAGGAGTCTAAAGAGGACTGTTGGGACAGGTGGCCAGTGGCAGCCCTGAGCCTGTGTGAATTTCCCCGGTCTCATTCTAAGGCTGCCCAAGGAGAGGCAGCCATCCCTATATCACCTGCTAATTCCCCAGCTGCTCTGTGCCTTGCCTTGCAAAACTGTCCATGGCCCTGACTACCTTTGCAACCACCCCTGGGTTTTGATCTGGGCTGCCACGTTGCACACAAGGGCTCCTGGCTCAACTGCCAGGGGTCACCTCTGGTTAGTAAACGGATCCTGGGGAGCAGCAGAGTGCCCCAAGAACCGTAGAGGAGAGCAAGGAAGAGGGCTAAACAGCCTTAACGTGGAACAAGATGGCTTCCTTTTGCTTCCTAGGCAGGCAGGGGTGGCCCCGTCGGCCTCTCGCCAGCTAAGCCCTGCCTGCAAGGTTAAAGGTAGCTTTCCAGGCAGCTCTCTCCCTCCAGGGCCGAAGGGCCAAAGGATGTTGGTGGGGGGCAAAAGGGAATTGTGGTCACGTGCTCTCTGGCTGTACCAGCCTAAAAATAGAAGTGTTTGCTCTTAAGTCACATGTGAGAGTTGCTGCCTCTTGGTCGGGGGGGGGGTCTTCTGCCAGTGGGATTGTTCCAGAGTAGAAGTGGGGCTGCTCCGTTCAAGCACCTTCTGAACTGTTTTGGCAGCATCTAGAGCTCCCTGCTTTGGTCAGACCTCATCTGAAATCCTGTGTCCAGTTCCGGGCACATCAATTCAAGAAGGATATCGACAAGCTGGAACGTGTCCAGAGGAGGGCAACCAAAATGGTGGAGGGTCTGGAAGCCATGAAGCCCTACGAGGAGCGGCTTAGGGAACTGGGGACGTTTAGTCTGCAGAAAAGAAGGTTAAGAGGGGACGTGGTAGCCATGTTTAAATATTTGAAGGGATGTCATGTTGAAGATGGAGCAAGCCCGTTTTCGGTTGCTCCAGAGACTAGGACACGGAGCAGTGGATTCAAACTACAGGAAAAGAGATTATACCTGAACTTCAGGAAGGACTGTCATCTGCCAGGAATGCTTTGATATGTGTTCCTGCATAGCAGAAGATTGGACTGGATGGCCCCTGGGGTCTCTTCCAACTCGTTATTTTATGATTCTATGATCTGTCCCTTTACCTAGAAAACAGCCCCCAGCTTCACCCTTGATGTCTTAACCCACCTCAAGTCACACATTTCTAATTATTTGTTCTTTAGGAGCCCAATTATTTGTTCTTTAGGAGCAAAGGTGGGGACCCATCTGAGCATCAGTTGGTGGTGGGGGCAGGGCTGGAACTTGGGCCCCTTACAAGGAGGCATTGCAAATTCTCACCTCTTGCTTTGCTGGCTGCAACTGGGAAAAGCCACAGCAAGAGGAGGACTTCTCATTCAGAGCATATGGGACCTCAGCATGGAAGAAGCTGGGGGGTGTATATGAGGGGGGATTTCAGCTCCTTTGCCCCCTTGCCTTTTTTTTTAAATAAAATACTAAGAGAAGGATTTTCCAAATTAAAAGACAGCAGCAAGGCAACACAAAATGAGAGGCACTGGGAGATTCCAGCCCAGGTCAGCTGCACCGCCAGTCAAATTTCGGATTTTCTCATATCTTGAACAAAGAGGCAAAAACACATGTGAGACAGAAGCTTTTCCAGGGACCTGGAACAGGCTGCACCTGTTGAATGTTTGCCTGTCATGCAGATGAAGTTACTGGAGGCCTGTAGTTTGCTTTGCAAGTTAATGCCTGAATTTTTCTTGTATTTTTAAAAACTAAGTCCATAATTAGAGTGAAGACAGGTCACTCAAGAAAGGAGGCTTAATAATAAAGAATACTAAATCCCTGTTCGGGGGGAAAGGCAGGATATGAAAGAGAAAGATTGATTGATTGATTGGTTCTTGATGAGAAAAAAAGATCTCTGATTGATTGATTCTCAGTGAGAACAAAAGATTTCTGTTAGATCCATTCAAAGATACACTATTTCTAAATAAGGAGGCTTCATTTTGTTTCCATGGATCGTTTCCATTTGCTTTTTAAATTTGTATTGTAATGGGTTTTAGTAGTTTTGGGGGCCCCTGGGGCTAAGAAGTGATGGATCAATATTAAATTTGATCATCCCTGGAAGCCAGCCTGGCCTCATCCCCGCTTTCCGAGGAGCCTTACCTTCCGTCCCAGCCCATACTGGCAGCTGTAGGCGAGCATGGAGAGGTCATCGAAGAGGCGCAGGACGGTCCGGCAGTGGCTCAGCTGTGCGGACACGGCCAGAAGGCTGCGGCCAAGCGGCGACTCCCCAGGGCTCTCCTTGGACATCAAGGCCCCTCCAGCCAGCTGGCAGCCGTAGCAGATGGTGCGCACCTTGTGTGGTTGTGGGGGGCGGAAAAAAGATCACATTGTGATTTATTTATTTATTTTAAAGTATTGGTTGTTTTTTAAAAAGACATTGAAGAAAATGTTACTGAAAAGGTAAGTGCTATCGATCAACGGCATCTCTTAGAAAAACATGCAAACCAAATTCCACATCAAAACGGTGTGCGTGAAAGATGAGGATTAATTTGTAGGCTTCTGAAAAGCGCCTTTCCACAAAGCTGGTTGGGTCCCTCCGAAAGAGGAGAGAAATGAGGTGTCCAAGCTCCAGTTTATCTTTTATTTTAAGGAAATAAAAAATAATCCAAGAGGGGGAGCAGAGAAGTTGGCACTGGTATCTTTTGTTGCACAAGCAGCTGTGCAAAGACAGCTGCTGTGCCAGCCTGACACCAGCCTGAAACCACATTGATCCCATGTAAGGTCCTCCACTTGGGCAGAAAAAAATGGAACGCACAAAGATAGGATGAGGGACACCTGGCTGGACAACTGTGCGTGTGAAAGAGATCTAGGAGTCTTGGTGGACCCGGAGCTGAACATGAGCCAGCGGTGTGATGCAGCAGCCAAGAAAGCCAATGTGATTCTTGGTTGCATCAATAGGAGTATGGTGTCTAGATTGAGGGAGGTGAGGGTACCATTCTATCCCCTTTGGTCAGACTTCATCTGGAATAATCCTGTGCCCAGTTCTGGGCACCATAATTCAGGAAGGATATGGTCAAGCTGGAGCGTGCCCAGAGGAAGGGGGACCAAAATGCTGGAGGGTCTGGAAGCCATGAAGCTCCATAAGGAGTGGCTGAGGGAGCTGGGTGTGTTTAGTCTGCAGAAGAGAAGGTTAAGAGGGGACACAATAGCCATCTTTAAATATTTGAAGGGATGTCATGTTGACGAGGGAGCAAGCTTGTTTTCTGCTGCTCCAGAGACTAGGACATGGAGCCATGGATTCAAGCTGCAGGAAAGGAGATTCCGCCGGAACCTCGGGAAGAACTTCCTGACAGTCAAAGCCATTTGATGCTGCCTGGGAACGTGGTGGGGTCTCCTCCTCCTTTGGAGGTTTTTAAGCAGAGGCTGGATGGCCGTTTCCTGGGGGAGCTTTGAGTTTTTCTTCCTGCCAGGGCCAAGATAATGTAATAAATGGAGGAAAAATTCAGAGCTCAAATAAACAGATATGGAATGGAATCAAGGAAATTATATATATACTTAAAGATCTGGTTAATACATAGGGCAACTATAACAGAATGGTAACCTGTTAAATGCAAGACAATTTAAATTATGGAGAGGATGAAATTAGACAAATTGAGTGCATGATATAACCTGGTGTGTCTTAGTTTCCTTTTGTTTTGTTTTTGCTTCTCTGCATTTTACTGTATGAAAATAAAGTGCATATATTAGAAAAAGAACCCTAGAGGAAAAGCAGGCTTCTCTATGGCTGCCGGTCTTTAAAATGGATTTTAAAAGCTGTTCCTCAGCAGATTTTGAAAAGAATACATCAGTTTTAAAAAAAAGTGTTGGTTTTTTGTTTGCATTATTCTGGATTTAAAGAGATTTATAAAACCTGCTTCACACGCATTGATCTGACGGCCTTCAGAGCCAAAAAAATTGGTAGATGAATACATAATAATAATAACAAAATAGATCAATAATAATGATGAGAAAATAGCCCAACCCCTTTGAATATTCTATATATATTATCTCTGCTCATGATGTCACTTGGCAGGAAGCCAGGGCTGGAAAAAGTTACTTTTGAGGCACAAAAGTTCCTTTTGGAGCCACAAAAAGTTACTGTTGGGGCCACAACTCCTCGAATCCGCCCGCCGCCCAGAAAGTAACTTCTCCAAGCCCTCGGCCACGCCTCTTGGGGGGAAAGCCCCGCCTCACCACTCGGTCTCTGCCCCGGTAGGTCTCCAGCAGCGACACCAGGCCGCGGAACGGGCTCTCCGCCGCCGCCGCCATAGCAACGCTTCCGGGTTCGGCGGCCCGCCTCGTCCAATCAGGAGCGGGGCTGGGAGGGCAGAGGCTTCAAAGGACTCTAAATCCCAGGATGCAACGCGGGGGAGGACGGCGGTCCGGAGTGGTCAAAAGGTTCCTTCTAGGGGTTCAGAGCAGAGAAGACAAAATATATGTTATTTTTTCGTCCCTCTTTTCTATTCTCCGAAAGTTTCTTCTACAGGTCAGAAGGGGGTGGACTGGAAGTCCCAGGCCCCTCCAGGTGGGCGGTTGGACCTTCTAGAGGTCAGAGGGGGTGGACTGGAACTCCCTGACCCCTCCAGATGCTAGGGGGGGAGTTGGACTACAAATCCCACACTTACTCAGCACTGGTTGCCCCAAACTAAGGATGAAGGGGGAGGGGAGAGAGAGGGGGGCGTTTAAAGGTGAATTAAGGGTCCCTCCCATTCTTAAAGGCGGGGAGGCAGGAAGGGAGGGGCAGGGGGACTTGGGGAGTTGTAGTCCTCCTTCCCCAGGAGAAAGAAGCACCCTAGAGGGGGCTGAGATGTTGGATCTGAGACCCACTCTGTTTGCTTTGATGGATCTCTCCTTCCAAAGGGGCCCCTAGCAAGGCTTAATAATAATAATAATAATAATAAATAATAGGTAAAAACAGGGAAGAAATGCTTAACCCCCACGAACCCACCAGCCCCATGGCCTTCAGGGCATGCCCACTCTCCTCTGAAATGTCAAACACCTTCAACCCGTGCATTCCACCTCCTCAGATCAGTGTCGCAGATGTGGGATCCCTTCTGGAGGGCACCCACCGCCCCCAGGCAATGTGCCCATGGTGAAGGGGGGGTTGTGGTAGGGATCAACACCGGCCCCCTGTCCCTCCAGCTGCCAAAAAGAAGGGAGGAACTATCAAGTCACCGGTCCCTAACCACGGGGGTCTCTTTTTGGACAGATGAGCTGAGTGTGCGGCACCCGAGACCAGAACCCCGGAGCCTGCAGTCCGAACCATGAAGACCCGCTGGGTGGCCTCGGGTGAGTTCCTTGTGGTTTGTAGATTAAAGTACAGTCAAGCACATACAACCAGTTACAATAGATCAGTTTAACATTCATAATTAAAAACCGACTGGGTTGGCCTGCCTACACTCTAAGCGGAGGGGATCGGGTGCTTTCAGAGTACTTTACATAGTGTAAAAGGACAGGTCTCTGCCTCTAGGAGTCTACAATATTGTTGCTGTAGATTAAGGTACGCTCAAACACATAAAACCATTTCCAAATAAACCATCCGTTTAAAATGGATAATTCAAATTGGACTGGGCTGGCCTGCCTCCAATCGAAGCGGAGGGGATCGGGGGCCCTGAGGGTGTTTTGCAGTGGATAAAAGGACAGATCTCTGCCTCTAGGAGTTTACGATTGAAACACCTCTGTGAAATTATTCGAGGGAAATAGAGAAACCTACGCGTCTTCAGTGGCACCCTCTCCTTTTGGGTCAAAGGGCTCAATAGGCAGGGAAGGCGTTCCGCACATGCTCAAGGGACCTGAATGAGAGAAAAGGAGTGCACTCTGCACATGCTCAGTGGCCCCCTCTCTGTCCTCATGGGGTCTGAACCCAACCGCTGAACAGAAAGCGAAGCCCATGGGCTGGTTTGGCTGGTGGGTGCCTTTGGTCAACACCTCTCAAGGGAGAGGAGGAGGAGAGGAAAGACACTCTGCACATGTGCAGTGGCACTCTCATTTGCAGGGCCTGCAAAGGACCTACCAGCTTGGGGGATCGTATGAATTTCACAGGGTTTTCTTAGGCAAGGAATAATCCCCTGCCATGGTTTTGCCAGTTGCTTCCTCTGAAATAGCATCTAGCAGCCTAAAAGCAATGATGGCCTCAAGGGTCATTTTCCAGTTCCTGAGCCCAGAAAGGGGCGTGGCCAGGGGCTAATATCCTGCCTAGGGACTCTTAGGTCGTTGGTTCGATTTTAGAATTCAGTTCCTTTTTTTTAATTAGAGAAATGAGATTAATTAAATATATTGAATTAAATAAAACCCCTCAATTTTCTGTCCTGCATTGACATTTGGTGTTGGATTGGGACCAAACGGCGGATTGGGACCTTTTTAAAATTAACAAAACGCCTCGTTCCTTGTCCTGCAGCGCCATCTGGTGGCGAATCGGATGAGGCGTTTTATTTCATTTTAAGAAGGTCCCAATCCGCCATCTGGTCCAGATCCGCACACATCCATCTTCAAATATACAGTCCCTGAACTATCTCTCAGAGAAACGTCAAAGAATCAGAGTTGAAGGGGACTCCGAAGGCCATCTAGCCCACCCCTATTCTGCCACACAGGACGACAAAACAAAAGCACTTCTGAGAGACGCCCATCCAATCTCTATTTGAGGAAGGGGAGTGCACCACACTGTTCCACTCTTACAGTTCCTCCTAATGTTTAGATGGAATCTCTTCTCTTGTACCATGAGCCCATTGCTCCGGAGCAGCTGAAAACAATCTGGCTCCATCTTCTACATGACATCCCTTCAGATATTTAAAGATGGTTCTATCAGCTCCCCCCTCCACTTGCCCAAAAAGGCAGGAATATCAGGAGCCCCATCTCCAAAAAAGCCTGTGCAGACACACAGGGATGGGACAACCAGCAATGCTACTTGAATCCTAGGCAAGCCGGACTACAATTCCCCCCATGGGCATACTGCCTGGGGATGATGGGTGCCATGGGGGTCCCTCCAGAAGGGATCCCACGTGTGTAACACTGGCTTTGGGAGTTGGAATGCACTGGCTGTACAGAGAGAAGAGGGGAGGGTTTTCCAGGACTACACAGGGACTGCAAAACGCATCAGCCTCCGAACACGCTATGTCCCGGGCCATTTCCGCACTAGCCTGTTATAGCGCGATGATTCCACTTTCAGCAAACCCCAGGATTCCAGAGGATGTTGAAAGTGGAATCATCGCGCTATAACAAGCTAGTGCGGAAGCGGCCTTTAAAGCGGCCCCGGGAAGGTTTCAGACCCCGCGGCCCCTTTAACCGTCCCAGCCTTGAGAAGGGTGCTCTCGATAGGCTCCTGCGGGAAAGGCCCCGGATGAGAGGACTGCCCCTGATAGGCTGAGGATTTTTCTCCTCGCCTGGCCTTTGTGGGCAAAGCCCCGGATGAAGAGCCTTCTCCTCATTAGCGGAGGATTTTCTCCATCGCCCTAGTAACCAGAGGGGCGGGCGTCGTGACGTCACAATATCTCCCGGCTGCCGATGCTGCCTCTGCCCCGCCCTCCTCTCTGGAGCTGCGCGTGTGACGTCATCGGTCCGCGCCCCTCCCCTCCGGCCTCCTGTCCCGGGAGGAGAAGATGGCGGCGGTGGCGGCGGTCTGGAGGCGCCCGGTAAGGAGGGAGGGCGGCGGGGGCCCCTGGGCCTGTCGCGGCGGCCTTGCTTTCCTCCCCGTCCGTGCCCTGTTCTGCTTGGTGTGCCCGCGGTGAAGGAGAGGCTGCTCCGGAGCGCGCAGCGTTTCCCCCGGCCCTTAGCCCAGTGAGAGCGGCTTCCCTCTCCCCCCTCCTCCTCTTCCTCCTGCCTTGGGCCTCCTGAGGGCGGGAGAGGCGCCTCTGCTTCGCTGCCAGTGAGGGGTTGGGGTCCGTTCCCGTAAGGACCGAGAGAGGCTCACTGAACATGTGCAGAGTGCGCGCCTTGTCCTCCCAGGCCCCTTGAGCGTGGGCAGAGCGTCCCCGAGCATGTGGGGATGAATAATTTCACAGAGGGGGGGAATACGGGATTGGGGGACTAAGTGCCCCCTCTCTTGCCCGCAGTCGGTGGGATGCTGGGACTTGCAGTCCCCCAACATCTGCAGGGAGGCCACACGGTTCCCCCTTTGGGTTGGGAGTGGAGCGATCTATCCCTTTGCCCACCGGAAGATGCCCCCCAGGCCCCCGGTCTCCGCCACTGAGATTGGAGACCGGCCGGCCTAGTCAAATTTTAATTATCCATTTTAAACTGGGGGTGGTTTTCAGCGGTGTTTGTCTGAGTATATTTTAATCTACAGTGTGTTTGTAACTGTATTTTAAGCTTGGGATACAGCCTTAGGGAAAGGTGGGTAAGAAATGATGATGATGATATTGTAAACTCCTAGAGGCAGT